>JAOWBP010000001.1:91942196-91954998 GCA_028571105.1 Tragopan temminckii | reverse complement strand
GGGGGGGGGGGCCATTGACCTCCCTTCCAACTCAAACCGTTCTGTGATTCTATGGTGATTTTAGATGTAGGGACATGTCTCTGCTGATACAACTGACTGCTGGGTGATACTGTTCTAACACATTAATGTGCAAATGAGCCTCAGGCATTGTGTCCTTCTATCAAGGGACTGATTTCACCTGGAAGTCCTGAGGCCTCTGTCTCAGGTGGCTAGAACATAGAGCCAGCAATGCTAAGGCTGCGGTTTTCAAGTCCCTGTAAAATGAACATTGCTGTTTACAGTCTGAAAGACTGCTAGAGAAATTTTATCTGTGTGCCTGGCCTGACTGTGTATTTTTCCTTCATCGTCCCCTTACAGCCACAGCTGGAAATGGAATGATGAGCTACAGAAACCTTTGCAATGCCACGCAATGGTGCTCTTGTGTGACCCTTTCAACATGCTGCAGGGAGCACACGTACCATGGCCCTGGATTCAACCTCAGGTTTCAGGCAGTGAAAATCTACACTTTGTGGCATCTCACTTTTAATCATTTATTTGACTCGACCTTTGTGCAGTCATGTCTGCAGGGAGAGAGTGATGAAATAACCTATAATACACTGGAGATAGAGATAGTTGTCACTCAGTTCCCATTTCAGAAAAAGATTTATCGTCTCTCACTGCTAACAGCTCCATCAGCTTGCCCACTGTCCTATTGTGTGTTTTATCAAGCTACACTGGCCAAAGTTCTCCACTGCAGTTATAATCAGTCAGATCTGGTTCAGGATCTATCTAGCTGCAGTGTGTGTGCCATTATGTTGCAGTATCCAGGTTCTGGGTTGTAGTTTTTTTCCTTTCACCAGAGGTATTATAATACGAATTTCAAAGAATTTCACTAGAATCAAAAATCAGTATGAAATGCCTCCTCTCTGACCCTCTCTCCACACCGAACTGGAACTACAGTTGAACTGTTTGTTTGTGGGTTGGTTTTTTTTTTTTTTTGGTGGGGAGGGAGGGATTGAGGGGTTGATATCTTTATTGATCCTAAGCCAGAACTGAGCTAAGAAAAGAATGATTTTCTGGTTTCTCTTTCAGCACAATGGACTGATTTAGAACTGCCCTTTTCTAGTAGAAAGTTCAACCTGGAGACTGCCTGACTGTACTGGGATCTGCAGAGAAGTGTAGCACAGCAGACTCTCCCTCCCCTCATTTTGCAAGGGAATACATTCCGTCCTGCTCCACAGAACCCAAGAGGGGACCTGTCCAGCGCGGGAACTTAAAGTACCTTCATAAATAAAGCTCTGAGACAGGGATGACCCTACCCTCGCTTCCTGTCCCCCTGTTCTTCCTACTCACTTCTCTAAGTAGAGGTACCATCACTGAAGTACCTCACAACATAGGTAGGGGTTTAAACCTGAATGCATGCAAAACTGCTTACTGAATCATTTCTGCCACCCGTCCTTTTTGACCCTACCTCTGGCACTTCTTCCTCTTTCGTCTCTGTTTTTTTTCCTCCTACATGCCAGATTTAGGGTGATGAAGTGATCAGTCTGTGCTGGGAATATAAGAGGGGCAACAGAGGCTGAAGCTTCTTGCTCCCACCTGCATGTTTACTCCATCATACGATCCTTTCCTTTTGTAAATGTTGTATTTCTCAGTTTTGACTGGTTTCTAAACCCTGTTAGCTCTCAGACAGCTTTAGCTTTATTTCAGGCCATTGTGGCAGTAAACAAGGAAAAGCAGTGGTCCATTTCCTTGGAAATGTCATTCTGCTATTCTCTTTGGGCATTAATATTATGTGTTACAGCTGTTAAAAAATTCAGTGGTAATTATGTACGTTCATCAGCAGAGAGGACTTCTTTGGGATGAAGGGTAAATACTCCTTTTTTTATTCCAGGTCAGGGCAGGGATCTTTCTCCCAGGATGCACTGTATGACTCTGGGAAAACAGCTGCATTGCTTCTCTGATCACATCAGGGCTTTGTCTACCCAGGAGTTCACTCTGCTCAAAGCAACACTGGTCTTCATGAGAGAGTTGCTGTGGTGGCTCTGTGGGTTTCCAAACAGATATTTGGCCTATAACATCTTCTTGTGTACATTCAGCTCTGGGGAACCGAGAGAATTAAGTTGATGTGAAAATCTAGGATGTCAGAAACAAGTATTCGAAGCAGAGATTTGTTATCCAGAAATGACTGCTTATGGGTAGAAACTGATAAAAAGTTCTATCCATGAGAAAGAACAAGGTTACAACTACTAGGGGGAAATAATTTTAGAGACCTATTTCCAGAGTGGAGATACGTATGGGTGCAGTGGAGATAAATTACCATTTCTTCTTGAGCCCAGACATAGTGTTAAATTTCAACATTTCCCATTTTAAATTGAGCAAGAAGATTATCAAAGGGCCATGGTGGACTTTTCTTCCTTGATACCTTCTTCTATCTTTTCTGCCTTCTACCAAAACTTTACTTGCAGTAGCCCAGAATTGATGACATCACAGCATAGTTCTCCACATTTATAGTCTTGTTATCAACTCTTAACTGCTCTAAAAGAAAGTGGTCCAAATTATTATGGGACAAGAGTTTTGATTGGTTTTATAATGAAAAAGATGGTTAAACATCATAACACAAAGGTAGTCTTTCCCCTGTAGGACATACTAATGCAAAATATAATGCCTATGAAGGAGACCAGTTCATTATCCCATCCTGGTCTTTAAGCAGTTCACTCATGAATTCACACTTTTCTTCCAAAAGTCACTTGTTACTTCTGTTTAGAAAAATTTCAAAAGGCCTTTCCCTGTGCCAGCTAACTAACAGTGTAGAGGAGCATTAATTCCCTCCTGTTTACATCTGTAAGAAACATTGATTTACTGCATGCACGAGTACCATGTTGATGAAACAGATGATAGGGTTTAGAACTATTCAGAAATCCCAGTCTTTAGCACAGAGAGCCTCCTGATGACAATAAAATGATATTTGAGATAACTGTTGATACAAAAACCTTTCTAGCAAAGCTATACAACCACTACTCCTGCCAGTCAGGGTAGGTGCCCCATCTGTGCAAACACTATCCAATTTGGAACAATCAAGCAGAACGCTTTCACTGGCTGTCACATTTTCAACATGTTTTCTCGGCTCTTCCATCAAACCTCAGCCAGTGGTGGTAGATATCGGCAGACACCAATCAGTTCCTGAATAACATCAGCATTTTACTTCACTCACTGAACTTAAAACACCCAGCTTCAGTGTCTGTTGCATTGCAGTTTTCATCAGCTGAGTGAGAAAAATATATGCATGCAGCTGCTGAAAAACTAATTTACGCAGGCACCTCAGAGACCTTTTCAAGCATTTGCACAATTGCAGAGGCCAAGGCACAGTGCCCATGTTGAAGTCATCACTCAGTGGAACAAGTGATTTCAAAGGGATGATCTCTTCTCCAGTACCCCAAAATGTATTTCAATTAGGAAGAAATTAATTGTAGCCCCACTGTCTGTCTGTGATGGGTCCTTCTGTTTCTCATTAGCTTGTTTTCCTAAAAAAAAAAACAAGCAAACAACTATGTCAAGAATTTTAATTCAGGAAAATTTTTCTTCTCTTTTAAAACAGTTTCCAGATTGGATAACAACCGTAATGGTGTTCATTTGAATGAAACTTAGAGGACTGCATCCATCAAACTTCTTGTCCCTGTAGCATTACAGTTGTCTACTTGGGAGTGCCAGGGTTGGATGCTGCAAATCCTAGGACACCCTGTTCTTGGAAGGAGAAGAGTGAGGGCATCAGTGAGTGGGCCTAGACAGACTCACTTCGTGCCATAGATGTTCTGCAAGAGAACTGATAAAAAGTAGGCAACTTCATGAGTGAAAGCTATCACAATAGTTAGAATAACTGAGATCATCTGGGAAAGCTAATGGTGCTTGAAAATGCTGCAGAGAAATAGGTTCCCTGAAACAGCAGTCTGCAGGGCAGGCAAAAGGCTTGGCCGTAAGTGTCATTTTTCTTGGCCATAAGTGAGATTTTTCTGGACTGTGATGTGTGCCTTGTTTGTTGCAATAGTGGTTGATAGCATGCAAGAGCAGTAGTTCAGACCTAGGTTGCAGATGGGCTTAAAGGCTCCTAGCTCCTAGCCTGAAGTGAAATAAGAGATAGAATCATAGAATCATTAAGGATGGAAAAGACCACTAAGAAAAATCTAGTCCAACCACACCCACCATGCCCACTAACCATGTCCCTCAGTGTCATACCTCCACTAATCTTAAACATCTCCAGGGACGGTGACTCTACCACCTCCCTGGGCAGCCTGTGCCACTGCCTCACTGCTCTTTCTGGGAAGAATCTTTCCTAATAACCAACCTGAACCTCCCCCGGAACAACCTGAGGCCATTGCCTCTGTTACCTGGGAGAAGAGGCCAACCCCCACCTCACTATAACCTCCTTTCAGGTCACTGTGGATGAAGACTTTGGTTCAATAAGCAGAAAGAGAGAAAGTTGCACATACAGGAAAGGGACAGCAGCCCTCACCTGATTAGTCCTGCACTGAACAGAGGAGGGGGGCTTCACCGGAGAGTGTTGCTCCTTTGTCATTTTGCCACCTTGCTGCCCCTTCTTCAATTTTAATTCAGCTAATTCTCCTGAACTGTTGTGGTTAGAAAGGAGGAAAACTTCTTCAGAATCTAGTGGCTGTTCATAATGCTGTGAGGACAGACACAGATCAAATTAGGTGAAGCACACTTTGTTGAAAGCGGTTGATGTGCATACTCTTCTCTCAGAGGCAGTCCAAACATAGAATGTATCAAGCCCAAAGAAGTAGTTCTGACAAAGAGCTGGCCCATGCAAGTATGGAAATACTGAAAACATTGAAACTAGTGAAAATCGCCATAGCCATACCTTACTTAGAAATCCCACATATAAACCTCTTATCTCTGACTGCAGCTTCAGCAAGATGTTATTCATAATGACCTCTGGCAAACATGGACTTAATGAGAGCAAGTCGCGAGGGTCTGACTGAAAGCAGGAGCTGAACAAAATGCAGTTTCCTTTGCCTATTTATAGAAAGAGGAGGTTCATAAGTGCGGATGGGAGTACACATAAATGTTCAGACTTAAATGTACTAAGACAAATTTTCATATTATAAGTGACATTTTAAACATGCGTTTCCTGAAAAATTTGAAGCAATAAATAATGACACTGAATCAGAGCAAAAGGCGTCTTGTAACGACTGAACACTGACTCATTTCAGATCTGGATTTTTTTCTTTTTCTGAAAGCTTCACCTGCAATGGATGTTACCTAGTGAATTAAAGAAATGAAACGCCAGGAAAAGGCAGCAAATAGTTCACGAGCCATTCACTGAACCAAAAGTTGTTAACATAAAACTTTCATTAAACAACTATGAATAATGAATTAGCTTGTGTTTACACTGAACGATTTATTAGACGCAGGTTTCCTTCTCCCTGCTGGCAAAAAACAGCTGCCCTTTTTACAAGAACACAAGAGCGCTAGCCCAGGGGGAGGTCTTGACACATACACTCTTGCTCCCTCCAGACAGATGTTACCTTGTGGTTAACGAAGAGAATAAGGTTATGTGCTGCTTTCTGCTTCCAGTATCATCTTTAAAAAGCTCATGGATTGGATCTAGAAATAGTCCTAAAACTGGACCCCAAAGCCCACTTGCCTGGCTTCATGTTATAACAGCAAAGTCAGAATCTTAGGTTTTCAGTTGCTTGCTCTCTTTAAGGCCCTGTAAGTATTTCGTCCTTGCCATACCATGCTGTAACTTCAGCAGGAGAAACTGAGGTCTGTCATCCACAGGTTACTGAGCAGCACAGCTGTAATTACAGGGGTCGTTTCTTTAGCTCCATGTGGACGAGTGTGACCAGAAGCATTATGCCTTGGTACCTACGAGGAGGGGTAGTAAGGGAATAGTAAAGGATAGCCACCATCACTGCCTTCATGGAACTAATGTGCTCTGTTTCTGATAGTGGTGACCTCTTCCAAGGAGGCAGGCAGGGGAAAGCCTGGGTTGAGCGAACAGAAGTGTCTCTGCAGCTTAGACTCTCCTGAGATAGGGGTAGGTTTAAATTTTCTAGAGCTGTAGAGAAAATAGAAATCATCTTTCTCCACGGAGATCAGATTCATACACAAAGGTGAAAAACATCTTGTCCACCAAATTTTCTTAATAGTAATACCTACTACCTTCTTGCTCAGGAGCCCAACCTCAGAAAAGGACTTGCCAAATCATCCTCTCCCTGGTCCATTCAGAAAGCCTGAGCACCAGAGAGTGACAGCAGGATGGACATCCCTGTGGGTGCTGCTTGCATGAAGTTTCTTTCTCTAGGGAGGAAAAAAACAGGGAGCAGATCTGAACTGTGTTTTGGAGGAGTTTTCATTTGTTGGTAGCTGTAGAGCCTAAATAGCATAGCTTTATCCATCCAAAGTAGGAGGGAAGCAGCCAGCTAACTTCTCTGAAAACTGGCATTCTTGAAAATGTCACAGTATCTCTTTGCTGAGCATTTCCTCATTTTGTTTGCTTTTCCATCTGTATGAAGGCATCCTAAATTATTCAAGAGATGATAGATTGATTATAGATCAGGTTATTGTTATCAGTCCTCCAGGTGCTCAAGCTTTGATGTAACAGCAGCGCTGCATTAGAAGAAACTGTGCCCTGCTTATTTCAAGGCAAAATAATCTAAATATGCCTTATAAACCCAGATATTATGGGAATCAGCTTTGAGCTTGAGTCAATTGGAGTTCAAATTTACTTATGTTATTACCATAGACTGGCATACTCAGACAGCTATTGGGCGGCTGTTTCCAAGAAGACAGGAATAATAGTATATTTAGGCAACTTTGATGGTAAGTTTAAAATAACTATATACTTCTTTTTAAATTCAGTCATGTCTTTAGTTAAAAGGCCCCTAGGACCATGATAGATGAGTGGAAAGTCTGGGCTCCTGTTAATTTCCTGTGGGAGAGTGGGGCTCATTCAGTTGATTGAGTTAGGTCACTTAGCTTAACTTCAGTGAGGCCATGTTTCAGAAACACTGAAACACCATGACATAGCAACTTCCTCTGTATAACACATATTAGATCATGTCATTCCAAAACAGTAAAAATCATTGCAATAGGGTAACAGTACACTTTGAATATCTGCTTGCAGTGAAGGGGATTTTCATGAATCAATACATATAGATGTATTCTTTAGAAACTATTCTGTTCTGGAGCAGAGGACAAAAAAAAAAAAAACAGACCAATGTACCTGTATGCATTCTAGTCTGAAAGGTTACCGTTAGGGTCAGCACCAAAGGAGCTATTCCTTACAAGCCACTTCAAAAATTACAGGATAAATCTTGACCCAAACTATTTTGTCACGATCATAGGATTGCATATTTGGCTTAACTAGTACTGAAGTCTTTTAATTTTAAACCATCAGCATTTGGTGAGAAGGATAATGTATGCACACAGCCTGAAGGCTCGAGCTATAAAAACATGGAAGGAGTTATAACATCGAGTCTTTCAAGGTACTAGGTTCCCAGGAGAAGAAAGTAGGTCCTAGAGCCATTCGTCTTGAATCCTTCTGGATCAAGGTGTTGAAGCTGGCCCTGTGGCATGGGATGCATGCATACTCTGCAAAGAGTCACCTATGTGCCCCCAAGGAATACCAAGTAGAATCATAGAATCATAGAATGGCTTAGGTTAGAAGAGACCTTAAAGGTCTTTGAGCTCCATCGTGCTTGTGTCATGGGCAGGGCTGCCCCTCACCAGCTCAGTCTGCTCAGGGCTCCATCCAACCTGGCCTTGAGTGCTTCCAGGGATGGAGCACCACAGCTTCCCTGCGCAGCTGTGCCAGCATCTCACTGCCCTAAGTAGGAGAGCAAAATGCAGGGAATTAGGGAATTAGAGGTGAAAATAGTACCAGCATTTAATCACAGGCTGAAGTGAGAGAAAACCAAGATCAAATCCCATCCAAGCATTCAAGGAGGCATGACCCCTTATCTCCTAGAGGACTGTAGGACACTTCACGTGAGACTCCTCTAGTCTCTCCAAGTTATGCGTCATTGCAAGAAATAACTAAGCAAATTCTGAGCCACAGTGATAGCAATAACAATTCCAGAACCAGCAGCAAAAACTTTAGCAAGCAAAATGTAAAACTCTGTTAAGGCAGTCTAAGAAAAAATAATAGAAGGTTGTGATGAGCAAATTGCTAAAGGCATGAAACTTAATAACAACAAGAACTTCAAAAGCATCAGAAGTAGGACACCTACCATGCTCACTGAGATCTAGAAGTGAATAAGAAATAAAAGCATCACACAGGGAAGGCAATGTCATTGCAAGAGAGCTGAATGATTGCTAGAGGGGATAAAGCCCAATGTAAACAGGTATCTGCAGAACTAGTACCATATCTTCTGGCACAGGAAAGCATGTAGCAGCAGCAGCCGCTGGTGGTGAGAAGCACATCCTTTGCTCCTCTTGGAGAAGGCAGTACTTGTTTGTCTCTGTGTTCTCCTCAGAGAGGTGAAGCAGAGACCCAAGATATTGCTTTATTTTAGGGGATACATACCCAGGAAATACCTGTCTTAGCTAGAAAAAACAGTGGACTAGGATAGGAAACAAATCAGTGAATAACAGTAAATAATTGTAAAAAAAAAAACACCTGTAAAAGAGTTAATGTTTTGCATTATTATCACAATATGCAAAGTTTACATTCTAGATATCAAAATGTAAAAGTTTTTGCTTTGTTTTTTGTTGTTGTTGTTTTTTTTTTCTTTTTTGTTTCATTTTAACCATTACTGCAAAAGAGAGATGTGGAAAACTAAAGACCATTTTGTCTGACTGTTCTACCACACAAACTTACAGAAATTTATGTAAAGAAATGATTTGGTAGACATGGAGGAAAGCAAGATTTCTTGAGGAACACTCAACATGGCTTATATTGAGGCAAGTCATGACTCAGAAATCTATGAGTGCTCTGTGAAGGAGTATATGAATACATATATGAATAAAAGTGACTCAGTTGATGTAGTGTTTGAGGGTTCCAATAGGGTCTGTCCCCAAAGATTCTTAAAGAAACAAAGTTGTCATTTGGAAATGCCTCTCATGGAGTAATAACTGATTAAAAGACTGGAAATGAAAAAAGAACAAATGATGAAATTTTCACAGGGGAATGTTAACCATGCTGAGGCTTCACCTTATTCTCAGCAGCAAGCTTGTAAAGAGGGCTAGTGGCAACACTTTGTGGTCATACAGAATTATTTATTGCAGTCAAATCTAAAGCTTTGAATGATTGCAGAAGATCTTGCTATACTAACCATAATTCAGCACTGATAAGTGCAATGTAATGCATCTAGGAGTAAATATTTCTAGCCACGCATACAGCACTCTTGGCTCTAAATTAGTTGCTATTAGTTGAGAAGTAAATCTTAGAGTTGTAGTAGATAGGTTTCTGTAAGCTCATTGTTCAACAGTGATCAAAAGGGCAAACAAGGTGTTAGAAATTATTAGGAAGCAGAACTGAGAGCCAAACCAAAAATGCTTTAACCATCTGTATTAATGCCTGATGCCAATATATTCTTAAAACTGGACATAGGATTAGGCCAAGGAGCTGAAAGAAGTACCAAAAAATTTGATCACAGAAGCGTCTTCATAGGAAGACAGACTGAACAGACCACCTTCTGTGTGGGAAAGAGGGATGACTGAATAAAAAGTCTTCACAGGGATAGAGAATGGGCATGAGGAGGAACTATTCTCTGTTTCTAGCTACACTAGAATTAATGGGACTTCAGTGCCAATACATCAAGGAGTGTTTTTAAAGCAAAACAAAGAAAGTGCTTTTTCACATAGCTCATAATTAACCAAGTTCTCATTGCTGAGAAAAGCCGTGGAGGCAAAAATGCAAATAGAATTAGGAAGAGATTAGCTAAATTAGGACAGGTCCATTGGCACTCATTTAAACAAGTTGGTCTCTACATGACCTTCAGCTCAGGTAATCACAGAGGCATCAACTGCTGGAAGAGGCGCATGGCCAAAGATCTGTCCGTACTTCTTAAAAATTTCCCCTGTGTATCACCTGTGGCATAGTTCAGGAAACTGGATCTGAATCAGACTGTTTTTTATATACTTGTCTTTTGAACTAAGTGCTTGGTGCATTCACTGTAATGATTTAAGAACAGCTTCTGTTCCAATGAGGGAACGTATTCCAGCAATGGATATACCCTTGGTGCAACTGGTCACATGCACTGTTCCTGGGGCATTTCTAATATGCTTTCTGTGAGAAATCCAAGCAGGGAAAAGGGAGATTACTCATATGCTGGACACAATATATTAGGGATGCAACACCTCCCCTGTGAGAACAGGCTGTGAGGGCTGGGGCTGTTCAGCCTGGGGAAGAGGTGATCCCAGGGAGACCTGAGAGCAGCCTTCCAGAATCTAAAGAAGTGCTGTAAGAAAGAAGGGGACAGATTCTTTAGCAGGGTCTGTTGTGATAGGACAAGGGGAAATGGTTTCTAACTAGAAGAGGAGATTTACAGTGGATATAAAGAAGATGTTTTTTACAGTAAGGGTGTTGTGGCACAGGTTGCCCAGAGAGGTGGTGGATGCCCTCTCCTTGAGATGCTCATGGTCAGGCTGAACGGGGCTCTGAGCAGCCTAATGTAGCTGTAGTTGTCCCTGTTCATGGCAGGGGAGTTGGACTAAATGGCCTTTAAGAGCCCCTTCCAACTCATGAGTCTATGGTTCTATGATACGCAAAACACAGTGCTATCATTGTCAGGTATCAGTGGTGAAATGTTTGTGGTATATCAGTACAAATACAGTACTTGTTTCCCGCAGTCTGAATTTCAGTGTATGTTAAATGAGAGGGTAAGGATACAAAAGTGTCACTGGATTACATTAGGATTAAGTCAGATACAGGCATACCAGCTGCTTTCACATTTTTGTATTTAAAAAAAAGTAGTTTCTGAAAATCTACCTTATCTCAATGAACATCTATTATCAGTTTGTTTAACATGAAATCAGCATTTACACAACACAAGAAACTGCTCTGTGGCGTTTACTTATATTATGCTGATATATTCCAGGAAGAAACAAGGTATAATAGCAGGTTCTCCCTGGCAGTTGTTCCTCAGGCAAAATCCTGGTGATATTACATGGTGGAGGAAATCCCTAAATAGATGAGCTACAAGTAAATCATTGAGAGTGTCAGGAATTATTTGTAGCATTTAGCACTGAAACACGATATTGTCAGCGTCGTGTAAGGCAGAATCTGATTTGAATAACAGTAATTTAATGTGCAATAATATCACTCTGTGTTTGTGTTTGCATTCAGACGTGCTTGAGGGGAGGAAAGAAAAGGATGTGCTATAAAGGTTTTACACCTGCCAACAGCAGCTGCTGCTTCTTCTGGGAAAATCCATACGGAGATAAGCACATCTGCGTACAATCAGACAGGTAGAGGAAGGCGTGGGAAGATGTGCATGTTGGTGTAAGAATGCAGTAAGGAGGAAAGTGGGGGTGCTGAGATAGCCCAGGGTTGTCTCACTGCCGGTCCTGCCCAGAGTGCTCATGTTTTGGCCAGCTAGTTTAATCTTCTTGTTTTTTCTGAAAATAGAGTTGTTCCATGCTCCTTCTTATGGATGAGTACCTCCTTCTGCCTCCTCTAATAGTCATTTACATAGGTCTTTCATGGTCCTGTGCAGCTCTGTGTACTTAATGTACAGATGATAATAGTGCATATTTAATGTAATAGGAGCATTTGATGACAGATACTCGTATAATTTATCATTGCAAATGGAAATTGAAAATGGGAATTGTTATTACTTCAATCATTTAGCAATTTAATTCACAAAATCCAAGTGCTTTGATGAGCAAGTCTGTAGCATTATACATGCTGTTGTATAGTGGGAAAAATCAAGGAAAAGAACAGTGAAGTCATTTGTTCAAAGTCACCCAGAGCACAAGCTTTTTAAATCACAGGCCATTCCCAGCAAGACTGCTTCCCATTTACAGTATGCATTATTCAGCAAGAGTTACTGTTGTTCTGTATGTGAAAAGTGATGTCAAATACATGGGGTTTTTTTGTTGTTGTTTTGGTTTGTTTTTTTTTTTATTTTGTTTATTTTCAGTGCTGAAATATGAAGATGTGAAGAGCGGTGAATGAAACATGAGCTTGGTATGTTTTTCCTAAGGCAGTGTCAGTAATATGACAATTAAAAATGAGACCACATAAACAAATGTTTCCTTTGCAAGATAACAATGGAGCAATCTGTTACACAGGCAAAATGTGCAGTATATTGATGCTAAAATTTAACCAACTGCATCCTACAGTATGTCAGTCTGCTTTCCAGACTGTGATCTCTGGGTTCCTCTTGATCCATGGAGTATTTCTAAATGTTCCATGAAAGGATATCACAAAGTCTGTGTTGGGTAAAGGTATGTAGTTTTTCAGTTCTTACTCAGTGCTCAGTCCTATCTCTGAGAGGCATAGATAGCTTAGGTCAAAGACGTTCTACCTATTCGTCTGCTTCTTAAGCACCACTGTTGCTTCTGCCTATGAGATTGTTCCACAGAAACGATAGCCAACCTTGCGAACTCTTCAAAGAAAACCAATGACAGAGGGTGAAATGTTCCACTGTCAATGGCCTTTGCAGCATATTATGTGATGTTGGGCTGCCCAGGTAGGTGGTGGAGTCACCAAGCCCGAAGGTGTTCAAGGAACGTTTGGATTTTGTGTTGAGGGACATGGTCTAGTGAGTACTATTGGCGATAGGTGGATGGTTGGACTGGATGATCTTGAAGGTCTTTTCCAACCTTGGTGATTCTGTGATTCTGTGATTCTGTG
>JAOWBP010000001.1:91910235-91942096 GCA_028571105.1 Tragopan temminckii | reverse complement strand
TAAAAAGTCTTCCAATAAGGGCAAAAGGAACGTTTTTGGGGTGGCTTAGCCACCTGCCTGGTAAAAATGATGTCAATGTCCACCTTAGATCCCTGCCCATTCCATCCAGCCATGCTGGGGAGCCTGAATACAGCAGGAGACAAGCTTTGAGTATGTATTTTTAAAAACTTAAAGCACCTGGAAGGAGTATGGTCAAAAGCTGCAATAGAGTCTCAGCTTTTGTATGGGTGTTGGGGTTCTTCAAGTGTGTGGAATCCCAGAGTTGTTTCTTTGCTTAGCTGAGACTATCAGAGAAATTTCTCTTTACAGAATCAGTCCTGCCACAGACCTTTCTTAATTGTGCTTTGTTGACTCAGGATGAACATTTACTGAAGGAGAGATTGTGTCACTCTACTCTTCAGATGAAGACACCACTGTATGAAAGGCTGTTTCTTCAATTAATAAAATTGAGTAGAATCTCTTAGGTTAGAAAACACCTTCTAGATCATCAAGTCCAGCTGTCACCCTCACCTACTGAGCCCCATCACTAAAGTTTGGAGCTTCCACCCCATGATCCAAAAGATTTCTATATATGCAATTTTTGGTTAGGTTCATTCATTCATTCCATGTTTATGCAAGTGACAGTGACTGAGCTTTCCCAAAAAGCTTGAAAGTGGCTTGAAAACTGTGAGGGCAGGAAAGGAAACAAGCGTAGTTAGGCTGTGTTTTTCTTGCAGCAAAATTGTGACAGTGTCTGTGTTTGACGTAATGTGGTTTAGAAGCACTTAATTTTTACTTCCTGCCTGCACTCCCTGGCAGACTAGTTAGTTATTAATTTTTATAAGCAGGTGTGAATTGTCATGCAAACAACCACACAGCTTCTTCAGTGCAAGAACTGCTTAGCAATACATTACTGGTCTGCTCCTTAATTAAGAAGGGTTGTGCAGACATATCTTCACAGTTTCCCTTGACATCCTCCTCTCAGGAGGAAGAGTACACTTAAAAGAAATTATACCCTGACTCAAGGTCCTTTCAAAATCTTCTTGGAAGGAATATGACAGAATTTACCCCCAAGCATCAACATCTTTTCTCTTTTAGGTTAGTAAGACGGAGAGCATACAGCTAGATCATATCTAATCTGGAAAACTTTCCGGAACCAACTGTACGGGACATATGAGGAGCTGCTTCAAACTAATGATCTGCTCCTATCACTAAGAGTTAATTGCTAAAGTAAGATGTAGACGGTGGTCTTTTCCACTCTTCGCATCAGGTTCAGCTACACTTGCAAACAGCATTTTTGGGGTCAACATTTACAGTAAAGCGTGATTTCTAAGACAGGGTCAGCTTTTACTGTTCAAGAAGTTGGGGACATGTGGACAGGCTGAGAGAACTGAAATCTGCAGGAATCTCCATTTTAATTCTCTGAGCATCTTTATTTTTAGCTTTCTCTAGAACATCTCAGGTCAAATCAGCAGGTACTTGCTTGCTTGTAACTGGTCCTGTGTGAGAGGAGTAAAGTGGGGCTAATACCTGCTGACAAAGGGCAGCCTTCCTGGACATGCTAGAGTTAATGGAGGGAGAAAGGCTACAGTTATGCCCTTGTAGGGAATGATTGAGTGCAGGATCTTTTAGTTCCCAACCAACTGGAGAGGAAACTTGGGAAGACTAATCTATCTCCCCAGGCTAAAGTTAGCATTTGGGTGTGCTCCCTCAGGTCCCATTAAATTCCCATTAAAAATCACTTTACTGGGACCAGGATTTCATTATCTCTTCTTTAATAACCTAAAGCCAATGCTTTCTCTCCTTCATCAGTCTCTTGAATCCGTTTCTTCAAAATCTATTTTGTTCAGTAGTTACAAAACTTTTTGGGATGCCTAGTTACCTAGTTACCTAGATTTTAGTTTATTCTTTGAAACCACAAGAAATTCTTATGTTTAGTCATAGTGGAAACATGGAAATGTAAAAGCTGTAATACCATCTAAAAAGAAAAAGCAAGAAGTTAAAGCCAACAGGCAGTTGTTCTACCATTTAGATTTTTTTTATTATTATTATTTTTTTGCTACTACAATTACATTTTGAGGCACATTCAATTTGAACTGGAATTCTTTTTCATTTCAAGCAAAAAAAAAAGTTTTAACCAGTATTTTTCCTCAATAGGTTTTGTAATTTAATCTGATGGCATTTCATGTAAAAAAATATTTCACTGAAAAACTCTGGCCAGTGGAATTACAGGTGATTCAGTGCTTAATTTTCCAGATGTTCTCATGCTTTCCTGCAACTAATGGATATTTTATAACAAAGTACACTTTTGTAATTGATTAATTTGAAAATATATATTGATTATATATCCAACTTTGACTAAAACTAAAATGATGTTTTTGAACATGAAAAGACAGAAAGGCCATTGTTACTATAAATTCTTACAACTCGTGTTGTTCCATAATCATCAAACTGATTTCTCCTTCTCAAATGCTCTACTGATAATTACCAGGCTTTTATATACACTGTGTACTGCTTTAAAATATGAGAAGCATGCAAACTTGCATTATTCTATATCAGGGAACCTGTAAAGTAGTGTAAAACTGGGGCTGAGCGTGATATTTAAAAATTAGAAGTGTATTTATGGTTTACAGCATCTCAAATAAAGTTCATAAATGCATGCACAAATGAAAGCTAAGTTGATCTGGTTTCACAGTCACCTGTGGTAAGGGACTGATGATTCTATTTCCTATAATGAGGCTCATCTTCTCTAAGCTGTGCTTGTAGAAGACAAGATTAGAAAGATGGTGACACGGTTGAAGACTTAAGCTGGTGAAGTTTCTCTTTGTAGTTGTTCGAGTGAGACTGGTGTATGGCGGTTTATGAGTATATATAACTTCAAGCTCTTTCACCTCTGTGATTTTGAAGACCATATGGTTAAATTTTTATTTGCAATTACCTACCTGCAAACCTCCCTGACTCAATTCTGCCTTTCCCTTTTTGTCCAGCCAACCCCTCTCTTTTTAGCCCACGGCCTCTGAAGGAAGCACTAATCATATTTCGCTGCAGAATTCTGCAATAGCTTGTTTGTTTTCTTTGTACAAGAAGGAAAATGATGAAAATTATTGGCCAGAGGCACAGTATCTTTCTTTCTCTGTAGTATGAGGGAAGGAAAATTATATGAGTGCAGACCTGTTGCAACCTACTTGAACACAGTCCCCTACCAAGGGCTTGTGCTGCTTACAGAGGTGTGTGAGGGAGGCAGAAGGATGATCATCAGAGTAGGGTTGTCCACCAGCTCTGGTGTCATTCTGATTTTACCCTCTGTGCTCACACAACATCTGAACAGAGTTTACGGTTTTGTGCTGACTGCTGGGGAATAACCCTCCACAACTCTGGGCACTACTCTACCCTTGGAAAACAGTCATTCAGAAACCCTGCAGACTGAAACATCCATGGCATTCCAAGCATCTACTTGCTTTCATGTGGATTTCCATCCTTGGACTACTCAGAGCAGCAATGATCCATTTTTTAAATATGGGAATTGCAATTACTGTCAAAATATAGGAGGTGTCATTAAATTTTCTCTGGAGACCTTTCCCTGGTGAAAAACCAGGACTGGAGCTAATAGTCCTAATGGCTCTTAAACAACTCTTGATCCTTTTGAATTAATTACCAGGGGTGAATCTGCTGAACTACTCGTGAGTCCACAGAAGTCAACAACAACTCTCTGGCAAGCATTAAGGATGAAGGGAGGTGTTAGTGCTGTCTTTCACGGTCAATAGGAACCTAAACTGAGAAAGCAAGCAGAGTCCCCGTTGATCACTGATTATACAGGTTGAGTGTAAAATCCAGCATTTCCAGCCAAAAGCTGGGGTGGATAATGTCTTGAAATAATGACATATCCATTTAGAGTTCAAAATCTTAGTTTCTCTTAAAATTAAGCCTGTGTCTTGTAAAAATAAGCACATTGCTGCCAACTGCCAGCCTAGGACTTATATTAGGCTTCTTGTGAGCTCTGGTGCAAGGATTCTAAACTCTCATCCAGTCATTTCATCTGCACAGTCAGAGATGCAGCTTTTCCTCCACATGCAGTTATTATCAGTTGCATTTTGTCTTGTTGTTTGTGTATTTGTCAAAACATGCTACACTGACAGGCTGTCCTACTCTGAGCCTCTCTTTATGCTTCCCTCCATGAGCACTGTCAAAACTGACTCCTCAGACTGGAAAATAGAGATTTGAAGTCTTCCCTGAAATTGCTTATCTCTGTATTTTAAGATAAATATCTTAGCTTCAAGGTAGAAGTGGAAGCAGTCTGGTCCCCTTTCTCAGTCCAGGACGGAAGATAACATCTTGTCACTAACATCCAAGCAGTGGGATACTGTGCCCCTTCCCTTCCTTTCCTCTCATCTTCTCTTCATCTCCTTCTTCCTTTTCTTTCCTTCTTCCCTTCACTGCCAAGCCAATAATGGGTGAAGATGCATTACATCTCCTGTTTGCAATTGAAGTTGACCAACTGTATCTGGATATTGCTACAGTGAGTCATAGAAGTCTGATATGTCTGTGGAAATGAGTTCTACAAGTTAATGACATGTTACATAAAATATTCTTCTTTGAAAAGAATAATTTGCTGGCTTTTTGTCCCTTTTTACCAGTCAGGCCCTTTTTTCTTGATCTTCATTGCACAGTATGATTTTATATAATCTATTTGATTATCTTCCTTGTTTTCACTCAAAGGAAAACAATTATGACCTTCTCACTCTGCCCTCGTGCATCCTACCTCATTGAAAGCCGTCATATGTCTGTCCCACACCTCCTGCCTTTCTCAAGACCTCCAATTTATATGATTCTGGATAGAAATGTTGATGATCTGGGCTGCACTGATGAAGTATCCAAACCTAAGGAGCAGGTGATCCCATTCTGTAAATTAATAGCTGCTTCAGGTCAAGATCATAGAATCATAGAATGGTTTGGGTTGGAAGGGACCTTTATGGTCATCTAGTTCCAACTCCCTGCTATAGGCAGGGACACCTGCCACTAGATCAGGTTGCTCTAAGCCCCATCCAGCCTGGTCTTGAGTGCTTCCAGGGAGGGGGCATTCACAACCTCACTGGGCAACCTGTTCCAGTGTCTGACCACCCTCACAGTAAAGAGTTTCCTAATATCTAGCCTAAATCTACCCTCTTCCAGTTTAAAATCATTTCTCCTTGTCCTTTCACTACTTGCCCTTATAGAAAGTCCCTCCCCATCTTTCCTGTAGGCCCCCTTCGCATACTGGGAGGCCACTGTAAGATACCACAGAGCCTTCTCTGAGAAGCTTCTCAGAGCCCCAGCTCTCTCAGCCTGTCCTCGTAGGGGAGGTGCTCCATCTCCTCTGATCATCTTTGTGGCCCTCTTCTAAACCCATTCCAGCAGCTCAGTGTACTTTTGTTGGGGTCTTTAGAACTGGACACAGTACTCCACGTGGGGTCTCACGAGAGCAAAGGGGCAGAATGATGGGGGCTAAATGATATGAAGAAATGTACCAGTAGAGCATAGCTAACATTGTGATGTAGGGACAAGAATCTGGGCTCACAAACATTTTCAATAATAAATTTAAGAAGAAAAGTATGGTTCTGTCCCAGGTGAGCTAAAAAATTTAGTGGCAAGGAGTACAATGAAGAATAGATGATTCCTTACAGTAGAGCTCTGGAAAAGATGTATTGTCCTCTCTTTGTGATCAGTATTCTGGGAATAGTCGGGAGGTTTTTGGTGTCCTAACCTCTGTTGGTGGTTTAAGGTTGGTGAAAGACCTATAAACAGCTACTCCACGCCTGCTGCTTAAATGAACTGCATAATGAGATGCAGAGAGTTCACCATAGGTCTGATCCAATTCCATGCTGAAAGCAATGAGATTTCTCCACTGGCTTCAGGGAGCTAAACTGGCTGCCAAAACAGAAATTGATCTTTCTGTTGAATGAGACTGTAGTAAAGAAGCACCACTTGTTCACTTTGCTTTTACTGTGGGCTCTGCAAGATCACTTTGACAGTTTTGATTGAAAAGAAGCAGTTAAAAATGCTCTGTGAAGAAAAACTGTGACGTGGGGCTAGGTATTCTCCCTGAATTCGTAATAGCTTGTAACTTGTCGCTGCATATCTGTGCTCAGTTGAGAAACAGCCTATTTCTGAGGAAAAGATTCACTTCTGTTCAATCGAAAAATGTAAACTCTGCTATAGGGACTGCTTTGTGATTCAGACTATGTCTCCAGAGTATAGAGACTGTATATGTAAGTACCCTCCGCTAATTAAAACTGCACTATCACCCCACTAATTCATGCACAGTAGAAGAGCTCTCCTGCCATTTCCCAAGGTAACACAGAACTGGGAACAATGTAGCTGTGAAAGTCTGAGTTATAATAGAGATCTCTTGATAGGGAGTGCAGAAGTCAGAGACCCTGGGAGGACTTCAGATCTACCAGGGACACAAAAAATGCCTCTCGACTACAGAGCCAAAGGAGTCGCAGCACTTTCCCAGTGTAACCTCATAGCTAAAGAAATGGGGCTGCTGAGTGACACAGGACATTGTAAGATATTTTGCTACGAAACCAGTACTGCTGTTGGCTTGCACTGATGGTCATCTGAGTCAAATCACCTGATAAATTGTGTTTGTTCAGTGTAAAGCTAGTGAATGTGCCAGCCAGATGGTCTGTGGTCTTGAGTACTACTGCAGGGCTTACTGGACCACAGGGGAAGGTGGGAGGATGGAGATGTATGCTGGCACATTAACAAGATGTAGCGTATGTTAGAATAATCTGAGATGTTATGTCCCAGCTCATTCACCATTATTCCACTCAGTTCACTATTGCCTGAGCAGTTGTGAGAACAACCACCTCATTTCTCGGGACACATAAAACAATCCAAAATCAATGGATTTCCCTACTTCCATCAACTCTGAAGAGAAAATGATGCAAATAGCAATAATGAAGTATCCGTGGCCTATTACATTTTCTGTGTCATCTGGGCAACCTGATCTAGTGGGTGGCAGCACTGTCTATGGCAGCGGGTTTGGAACTCCATGATCTTCGAGGTCCTTTCCAACCCAAGACATTTTGTGATTCTACAGCTTATTCCTGGAATCTCAACAGCACTGTGGTCTTCAGCTGATCACCATTCTCAGAAGGTATCAGAAGGTATCAGAAATGAGGACAATCTGGGACGTTGAACTTCCTCACATCTGTGCCACATGCAGTGATTTTAATGAGTAACTGATTGCTGATGGTAATGAGAAATTGATTGCCAGTATGACAGAACCGCATGTAGTTCTGAGTTTTTTATTCTTCAGTAAAACCTGTGGCTGCAGGTATTTACCTTGCAAAAAAAAAAGAATGCAGAAAACAAGAGCTGGATACAAGCACAGAACATTCTGGGTTTGCAGGAATTTTTTTTTTTTTTTTATGATCCTGAGTAGAGAAAAGAATCGGCATTTGAGGATGGTGGGGATTTTGCAATCAGTCAGAAAGGCATTTGTGAAGTCTTCTAGAAAAACACAAAATGTGGGTGGCTCAGCCAAGGACTACAGCCCTTCAGAAGGTGGACCATCAAGGTTGGCTTTCCCTCTCTGCTCTCCTGACAGAATAGCCCTTCCTGCTTATCCCCACTGCAGTTTCCATGAAAAGGATGTAGAGAGACTGGTGGCTCTTTTAATGCTGACAAATGTTGTCTGCTGCAGGTATAATTTGCCGATTTAAGTATATAAAATAGCCATTACGAGATTTTCTTGAGCCATCATTCGTGAACAATGAGCTTTTCTAAAGAAGTGTGAGTTTAATAACCTTAAGACTCTTCTAATTTTCCCTAGCAGGCTGATGAAGGGTGTAACTTAAAAATTAAATTTTCCTCTCCTCTTTTGATTCCTGGCTCAGTAAGGTTACTGCAAGTAGAGACCTCCAGAGTGAAGATTCAAAATGCAGCTGCTCCCTGCATCTCCCAAGCCTATAGCTCTGTCCTCAATTTCCACAATTAACTCAAATAAATTATGCATGTCTACATGCTAAACCAGGAAAATTGTGCACAATGACAGTGCAGAGCCACTCAGAAGGGAAAAAATCTGACCCTGTAGTATTATGGATGACAGCTATTTTTGCCTTTTGGCTGATACACAGCCACCTGGGATCATTTGGTAACAGAGAAACTAATGATATTACTGGAGTGCCAGACAAAGAAGAATGAAAAAAAAAAAAAAAAAAAAAAAAAGGAAAGGAAAGGAAAATTCCTATTAACATCACTCTAAAGAATGATCCAAACCCACCTGCAAACTTCATGAAAAATTTCCATGGAGCCCCGGCTTCTATTTGGCTCTAACGTATAATGGTAGAAAGCTTGACTTTATCGAAAGGGGATAGATGTTTGTTTTACAAAGGCAACGCGATGAACACGCTAAGGAAATTGCAGCAGGTGTGGGTGCTAATATCATATTCCCCCTCTGCCCTTAAGTGTTCCCCTTGCACATAAACCACAGCTTTCCTTTAATCTGTATCATTCCGGCTTTGTATTAATTTTGATTTCCCAAATTTTGTTGCAGTGCTACCTAAGGTGCAGACAAGCTGGCTAAGATCCTTTCGGGTAATTGTGCCAGGTGTATGGAAGGAGCAATGATGTCAGTGCTTAAAATTATGCTTAAATTGTTTCTTTTTCATGTGCCAACAATTTGTACTTGTCAGAGAGAGCCCACACAGATCGTGGACTCCTTGTGAATCAGCACTCAATACATAGCCTTTCAGGATGAAGTGATGAGCTAGCTGTAGTTTTAGAGAAGGATTTACATTCATCTCCTTGTCAGGTTGGCATGCTCTACACATTCATACATTAATTTGATTCACAAATGTACACCTTCCATTTTTCACTGCTCTCCTTTTCCTGGTCACCTCCAAAATCCACCTTTTGCAGTCTAAGCTTTTAATACTGCTGTATTCCCCTGTTCTATGCTGATTTCTTCTCCTCTTAAAGCAATGACTTTAATTTTCTTTGGAAGCACTTAAGGGATCTTTTCTTGTGATCTTTGCATATGCACCATTCTTTTGTTTTCCTCTAAATAAACATTCTCCAAAGATGACAGTACTAGAAGGCATTAGAGGAAAATCAAGAGTCCTGATTACAGGTGAGATGTCCTCAGCCTACTGAGAACAAAACACACCAGGAAATGCAGGATAGACCTATACAGACAGTAAGAGCCAACACAATAGCAACTTCATTGCTTAAATTCACATTCTTTGCATACTATCTTAGTGTTGGAAAGAAATTCTGTTCCACCTGGAAATGAGCAAGCCAGATTTATTTTCACTGATTCAACCCCTGGTGAGCCACCGAGTAGTCAGGAAACCCTCCTCAAGCTTGTGTGCAGGGTCATCACAGCTCAGTAGTGGTGAGCCAGAGTTTGTAATCTATCAACAAACCAACCAGCCAACCAAGGAAAATTCAGCGACCTCTGATCTCACATCTCTCCTTCTGCTGCTTTTGTTGTTGTTGTTGTTTTGTTTTTGTAAGTGAGGAAAGATTTCTTAACTACTTGATTTAATACAAAGATTTGATGAAATCATTACCAACTGAGCTCTTTGACATTCAGTTTTAGCAGAAAGAGAAGCCACCATTACTCCTATTCTGCAAAATACTCTCCACTGCTGGTAGAGGAATGTGATAAGACAAATGACTGTTTCAATCCCAGCCGAAGTCCAAGGCAGAGCCTGGGAAATGACCAACCAAGTCGGTATAAGGCCGACTGAGAAAAGATTTAAATATGTATTCATTGGAAGCAACTCTATTTTCATCCATGGCTTCATCTAGGATGTAGAAGTTCTGCTACTGGTAACAAAGATCCAATGATGATCTAACACATGCTTGTATAAAGCATATAAGCTAGGTGGATATTTTGCCATTTTTTGAATGTGACAGACTGAATGTACTGTAGGGATGAAGGACTTTGTGGTCACCCCCCAGCCCATTCCAGATGGGTGAAAAGTTTCTTCCCATTTAGCTACCTCTTTTCCCCATGGTGTCAGTATATCTTAAGGAGAAATGGAGAAGTGCTCAGGATGAGTCCATAGCATAAGCCATTTCTTTTTTAAATTCCTGAAATAAGGTCAGGAAATTCTGTTTGTGGACTTTCTGCAAGCTGGCAAAGACGCTAAATTAACTGCATGCATTATTCATTACAAATTATTCACTGGATGCAGCACATACTGATTGTTTAGAAAATTCATTCTTTCTGTCCTAGAAATGTCACTGACTGTAACTCACCAACTCGTCATTGACAAATTCTGTTGATTGCTGGACTAGTTGCTTTAACTAATCCAGGATTACAGGTCACAAGAATAATAACAGTCAATTCTCTAGCACTTTGCACATGAGCATCTCAAAACATGATTTCCAAATGCTAATTAATCCCCTGAGCGCCTGGGAGGGGAAGTATTCCTGTCCTTATAATGGATTTGTAGCTCTTGAACCTTGTCAGGAGGTGGAATGTTATTTTGCTGACTCACACAAGATGCCAGGCCAGGTGGGTCTCATTAGCTCCAACCAGCCAGGATTAAAAACTTAGCATTAAAGGGGGAAAAAGTAATAACAGTAATTAAGTAAGGTGAAATGGGGGGGGCTGAGGGAGGGTGGAAACCCACGCCATTGCGCGCGCACACACACCACCACCACCAAAACAACCCCACAATTGGTAGTACTTTTGTCAGCTGCTATAAGCTAGAGGAAGTATTGGTAGTGTTACTGGGTCCTGGAATCTCATTCTTAGCATGGCTATTGAGGTAGATAAGTAAATGATGAAGAGTTAAATGGGATTGAACACTTTCAATTGAACTTACCAACTAGTTTGAGTCTCTTGGGCCTTTCTTTTTTGTTTTCAGCATGTGTCCATACAAGTCAATGTTTGTAGTCCTAAAATTGTATGAGGCAAATCTATTACATGCCTGTAGCTGTTCTGCGTGGACACTGTGTGTGCTGAACCAAGTATGCAGTGCCTAGTGGTCTTGGAGTTCTACACCTTTAGTAGCCTGATAGTTTCCTACTCTAAGATGAAGTTAACTTTACTACAATCAGAGGTGTGGTGGAGTCACCATCCCCGGAGGTATTCAGGGAAGATGGAAATGTGACACTGAGGGATGTGGTTAGTGGACATCGTGGGGATGGGTTGGTGTTTGGACCAGATGACATTTAGTGGTCTTTTCCAGTCTTAATGGTTCCACAATTTTTTTGCCTTGGATGAGTTCTAGCTAGCAGAATGGCCAATAGTGGAGTTTCAAAAGCTATATACTAGAGCAAGTTTATTTTTGCTTGTGTAAGGAGGGGTAAGAGAAAGGAATTTTGCTATATATCTGCTGCATCCACTATACCGCTTTGCTTTCCTTGCTATTGGGAAACTGAAGCAGACAAGGTAAGGGGAACTTCTCTGCTGAGTGTTTGGGAGGTTTGGGAATTTGGATCTCATTCAAAGTCTTTAATGAACAACATCACATCTTGTGGTGTTTCAGACTTTGGCTGTATTTGTTGGTTTCTTAACAGACCAAGTGGTATGACAGCTAAGCACTGTTGTAAAGCAGAGCTCTGTAAACCATGAGTTCTATGTGCTATAGCAGAGGGAGGTCAATCAAGAGCACCATGCAAACTGATCTTTGTCAGTGGATGTTTTCACAGAAAGGAAAGAGCAGTGGCTTCTAAGGTAGGGTGAGGGAAAATATGTAAGCATGTGTTTTCCTTTTAAAAATATACAGGACTGGAGATTAAGACCAAATAACTGCTACTGGGGCTGGTCTGGTTAATGAGTGCAAAAGGGAAGGGAGTGGAAAAGGGGATTGAATGTATGACTTGTAACACCATCATTGTCTAGAAGCGTGCATTATGGCAGCCAGTATTTCTGCATTAAAAATATAATTGCTATCTGAAGAACTGAATATAGATAACCAGTAAACAGTGACAGAATGAGAGGCAGAGGCCAGTTCATGGCTGCAAGCAAATGTTCTGGCACTAGCACATTTTTAAAAAAAGAAGAGCAGGAGGGGACGTAAAAGCCAGCAACAAAACAGCAACAGACCCTGAAAGCCATAAGCACTCATGGTTTGAGGGAAAACAACATTCCGGCTAGCAGGGACATTTAGACAGAAAATGAGAGAAACAAAAGCTTACATATTGCTGCAGGTTACACTGCAGGGCTCTGTGGCATTGATGTGAGTGCTTGATTAAATAAAAGCAGTAGGGGTACAGAGAGCTGCTGCTTAAATTTTAGATAAAATATTCTTGCAATTCCTTGTTGATGTAAAAATAAATAAATAAACCTGTGTCCGTATGATCTAATTTTACTCTTATTTGCACAAGCAGAGGAAGGAATTGCTTTTTGGAGGTTAATGGTTTTAGACTGGTATGTAAATCGGAGGAAAATCTGATCTTAAATCTCTAGGAAGAAAAGAGTATTGACACTATTTTACTGCAAACCTCTCTCACTGAGGAGTTCTGTGGCGGCTGACAGGGAGAGACTGTGCAAGTACAAGAACTTTTTGTCGTGCCATTCAGCCTGTGCTTGTCCTCCCATTTCAGTGTTAGCATGTGTGGGGATTTCAAGAGGAAGAAGAAGATGACTCCCCAAAGGGAGGGTTTGTCACCATAATTTCCTGACAGTGTTTTTTGTGCCGAGTTCCCTGAACATAGAATCATTAAGGTTAGAAAAGTCCACTAAGATCAGCTAGTCCAACCACCAGCCCATCCCCACCATGCCCACTGCCCATGTCCCTCAGTGCTGCATCCATATGGTTCTGGAACATTTCACCACCTCCCTGGGCAGCCTCTGCCACTGCCTCACCATGATGGTCTGTTCTGTCTCACCTTAGAGTGCATTGGAGTGATGGGTGGGAAGTTTGGGGAGCCTGGGCAGCAGTGAGACCCTCAGGCCTTGCTGACCATCCTGCACCCATAGCTATGTGAGATCACAAATGCACACCTGACAACATACTGCAGCCCAGCAGGTGATATTACCACCCCACTGACACGCAGGGCTCTTTAAAATCTTAGTAATGTGGAGGGGTAGCCATATGCTGGACAAAGGGTAAGGTGTCTGCTTCTCCCACAGAGGAGTCCTATGTTGGAGGACAGGAATAAGGCCAGATTTGGCTTTGCCCAGTGGTGATGAGGAAGGAGTACCCTGGGTGAAAAGCGCCAGCCACTTTGCCCATCCCCAATGCTCCATATCCCAACTTGGCCCTCTGATCTGTTTTCTCTTTTCCTTCCATGGCCAGACCCTGTACCTCAGAAACTGTTGCCTCTCATTTCTGTCCCCAGAGGGGGACTAACAGATATGGTTTAGTGGTGGGACTCAGGCTGATGGTTGGATTTGACAATCTTGAAGGTCTTTAACAACCTGAATGATTCTGATTCTATGATTTCTGGGTGAATATCAAAGCAGCTTCTCATTGCTCACAGAGGTCCAGAAGACACAAACCCATCCTTGTGCTGACCTGTGACTTTTGTGTGACAGCGAGGAGGGTAGGGCAGGCCCAGGTACAACTCAGAGGCTGAATGGTCACTTACTGCTGGAGAAAAAATTTTGCAGTCAAAGAGAGCTGCAGTAATTATCTTCAGAGAGCAGAGAAAGCAGTAGCATATTCACCATGGAAATAACACATATGAAAAAAACAAATGGATCTCTGATGTAATTTTATGGATTTCAGCAAAATTAGCCTGGAATCAATAGCAGGCAGTGAGTCGAAAGTTTTCAGGTGAGAAATATTAGACGCAGGCATCTGCTGTGGAATGGATAATGTGTTTCTGCTGCTTCTGCGGGCTCAAATACTATCTGCGATTGGCATCCATCCATTCATTCTCTTGGAGAAGATATACGTGTTCAAGGGAGTTCAAGGTCTGGTTGTTTGTGTAGCTGGTGGGGGAGAGATAGAGGGCAATGCTAGTAATAAGGAAAAGAGTCTGAGCTGTTCTTTTCCTTTGAGCAATGACTGGAATACCCAGGTGAGACAGGGCATAGAAGTATGAGCTACTAAAACCTGTGCTGCTGCCTCTGCTATGGATAGATAAGTGGCTTCAGGGCTACTAGAAGTGGCATTTCCCACATATGCTATAATTCATTCTTCAGGAGAGAAAAAATAATGTAATATATTCTGGCATTGCCTACACAATATGGGATTCTATTTACCTTAATGTGTCCTTTTTTTTTTCTTTTTTTTTTTTTTTCCTTCTGTTTCTTACCCCTTCTGTATGTTTTCCTTCTCATTTCATTTCTTAATGAAACTTGATTTCCCTAGCTGACTGGTTCCCTTGAATCAACAACAAAAACCTTGCAAGACATTTTATTCAAGACTTACTACAAATAGTAAGTAATGCACTTATAAAAATACTTTAATCAATGCTACCTCTCAGGGATTTCCTAAGTAATTGCTGGAATACAACTAATTATTGTGCTGTTACTTTACCATTCAGTCATTATTCTTCAGTGTAGTTGTAACTTCTGCTATCTAAATATTAGCTCTCTGATGAGCACTCCCATTAGGCTATGATTTTTCCTCAAGAAAATGTAATTTGCTTAATTACTTTCACTCATCTGTTTAACTCCTGTGCTACTATGCTACCGGCTCTGAGAAGCCTTGGTATTTCTACCTTAAAAACTTAAGAGCTATGAAGGAGGTGGGTTCAGCTCTGAGACAGCTGACAAACTGCAGGGGACACATCTATTACCATTTTTGAAAAATGATAAAAAGCTGAAATATCAAAAACTTCTGTTTCTCATGGGATTCAGAAAAGTTTGGGGTTGAGGACTTACTGCATTTTTTTTTTCCCAAGTGGGAGTTGAATGTTCTATGCAGGATGCAGTCAGTGTTGACATTTCAATTTGAACTGAAGCATTCTTGTTCTTCATATTTTCACTGGGAAATACATAATTTGTAATGTTTAAAGCAATTCTACTAAAAATGTATGTATTTTTATCGCTTGCAATGTGTTACTTTCTTTTCCGTTTCCAGATATACTGTGGAATATACTTATTTCCCCCTGCTTTTGCTAATAACCTTAGCTTTCGCCTACTTTTGATAAGATGATGTGCTCTTAGATGCTGTCACAATGAGTAGTCTGTGGTAGTTAATTGCTTTTTGTATTGAAATAAGTGTTTCAGTAAAAAGAAGCTATCGCTAAGATCTATAATACCAGTAGAAGCTTCTGTCTTCCAATATCTACAATGCTAGACGCTGACATAATAAGGACCTGAAGGAGCACTCATAAAAACTACTTTCCCCAAAACCTGCTTAGAAGGGTTCTTAAGAAAATCCACCAAGCATCGGACCTTATTTGGGTTGTGTTTAATATCACATTCTCATGTAATATAAGAAGTCCTCAGTTTGTTGAGCAGTGGTGGGTTATACCAGCATAGCTGACGTGGGAGGTCCACTCTTGGATTCAATCAAGTTCTTATCTTCTTCTCAGGACCCAGATCAGTGCCACTTGGCCATGGACAAAGTACTCTGACCCAAGCACTTCTGACATGGGAAGTGTGTGTTGGCTCTCCTGTTTTCTTAGCACACCTTCACTCAACAATTCACAGCACTGAAACAGCCCGACTATTTCCCTGTGTCCCCCCTGTAGGCAAGGGGGAAGAAATTACTGCTGATCATGCTTGCAGAAAGTGCAGGGGAAGACAGTGCTCCTCCAGTGAGATCACATGAAGCCCAATTGCAAATAAGAGAAAACTGAGGTATTGCCCATGGCCCTTTCTAGGAGTGCTGAAAAATAATTCTAGGTGGCTTAGCTCTCATCCATCTGTGAGTTATTGTAAAATGTCCTTCTTTCTTACATTCTCATTCTCTGCTTAATGAAGAGACAGGCATCGTGAGAGTAGTTTGTAATAAATTTATTATCCAGTTGTATGCATTTAATTAATGTATAGCACTGTATTCTACTTGCAGGCAAAAAACTAATAAAGAACAGAAACAGATGGATGTTCTTATCTTGCAGAAAATTAAGACACATTTAATTCTCTTTGCTGATGATGTAATCCCAGAATGATCTGCTGCCAGGGATTCTGGTGGTAAATTCATCTGCTGACTTATTCAAGGTGTAAAGAGCATTCATATCAGGTTTGCCTGATATGTGTAATGGCAAACAGCCTGTAGAGGAGGGATAGAGCTTCATTCATTCACTCAGTGAGCTGTCAGCTTCACCTACCGTCTACTTTCCCTTCTCTTAAAAGTGTTGCTTAAAGTATTTTCATAGTATATGAAGAAACCTTACCTGGGAAGCCGGAGTGCAAGTGGGGCCGTGCGTGCCAACAGTGTGCAGGCTGCGTGTGACCTCAGTGATCACCCACCGAGGTCGACTGGAGGCTGGCAAATCAGTTGCACGTACAGGAGGCCCACAGGGACGACTCCTCTGTCTTGTTAGCAGCTGGGAGCACTGAGCACAGTCATACCGCCCATGCCTTGCTTGCTGATAACACATAGTCATTTAGCATCATAACGACTACTTTGATCTGATTAATGCAACTCAGCAAGGGTTTCTGTGGGAATCTGTGGCAGAATGCTTTGGAGTGTGTGAGCCCCATGTTAAGTAGCTACAGGTGGGTTGTTTGTGTTAGGGGGGGGTAAAAAATGTAGCTTTGTACTGCTGAATCCTCCAGGAATTGGACACTGGGTGACTTGATCCTGAAGAATCCAGCATTTGTGTTTTCTTTGGTTTTGAACTTGCTAATCATCCTTGCTTTTCTCTGTGAAGATGTGCCACGTAAGCTGCATACTGAAGATGTTAAAGTGGCAAAGCTAGGATTCTGCAGTGAAATTAATGTGAAGACAGAAGAAAACCAAGAATGTCTCCATCTTCTACAGGGATTTTCTAAAAGAAACTGTCCCAAAAAACATACCACATTTCATATGCCCTAGCAGCATAATGAGTATGCTACTTTGTGAAGAGCTGAGCAGGTGATCTGTTTCTCTTCTGAAAAAAACATAAAATAGTACTGATTATGGACAAGTACTAACTATTTGGGACAATCAAAGAAATAATAATAAAAAAAGCTTTTTATTTTCTCTTGCATCAGAAACACTTTGTTCTGATGTGTTTTTTTTTTTCAGCCTTCTTATTCCAAGCTCAAAATTCCATTAAAAACGTTAAAAATGGAAGCTTGAAGGCAGTTGTTTATTTTTATACAAAATGTTTGTCATAGTTTGATGGTTTATAAAGGTTTACAAAGATTTAGATGAAATGACTTTTTCCTACAGAAAAATTCTAACACGTTCAAGTTTTAATCAAATGGTTTCACCATTTGAAGCAATGTGCAATATCCAGTTATTCTGTTGGGCTCTACCCCTTAATGAGGCTGTTCAGTAGGCTGTTCAGTCATGAGTCTTAAGTACTTTTCTTGAGATAATAAAAAAGGAAGGAAACATCAAGTAATTTGGATAGGAAAAGTGAGGTTTGAGTAAGAGGAACGGGCAAAATCAGTAGGTGTGGGAATACTGTTATGGCACCTGCTACCATCAAAATACAAATGAAAGAATATGGTGAACTGTGACATGATATTCTTTATAATCAGATGAGTTAGGGGATTTTAGTGGGTTGCTTTGTGACTGAAGCATGGAATAGAGCAATAATTATTAATCTGTCACTTCCATTGACTTAGACTGCATAGGACAATTGCCGCTTGATCTACTCTACAAATCCAGGCTGGTCACATTCTCACTTAGACTGTGCTAATTTGTGTTGTCAGAAACTCAAATTAATTGGTCCTAGGGATGCCCTGCCATGCCTGCTTTCCTCTGACAACGTCTCTTCTCCTTAGAGCTGAGAGATAGGTATGGGAATGGCAGTGATGTCTCAGCTCTGCTCTGGGAACCTACAAAGCAAAGGAAGCCTGGGATGACGGAACAAATACAACAGCTCCCTTACTGAGATGACCCAGATCTATCCTAAATCTTGAAAGGCCTTGACTACAGCAAGGAGATGAAGGTTACCTCTTTTTTTTTTTCTCTCTCTCTTTTTTTCCTTCTTCTTTTTTTTTTTTTTTTAATGGGACTAACAACTTCCGTATTATGATGGTTGTTGGATATAACTTCAAACCTCTTGCATTTGCCTCTGGTTATGCTCTGTGAAGAATGGTTGTCTGAGCTCCACTTCAAAAAGTTTTTGCAGTGCTGTTCTTCGTATCTCCCAGGTATCCCATAAGCCTTTTTGCAGTTATTGCTGATTTCTCACCTACACAAAAATAAGTTGACAGTCTTTTTTTTTCTTTTTTTTTTTTCCCCTGCCACCCCTTCCTGCCTATTTTTTTTCTCCTACTCTTTCCGGGAAAGCTCTGTATTCAGCATTTAAAGCTCTGGTGACATGCTTTGGTTTCACTACTTCTTGCTCATGAATGAGCTGTGTGATGAGTAATTCACCTTTACAGGCCTCCTATCACCCAGGAGGACCAAAAGGCTGGGTGTGAGAACTGACACAGCCATCAGGGCAGCCTTGTAGACACCTGAGCTGAACTCTGATTTATTTGCTGCAGTCAGCTAGTGCTATTGGATACAGCTGTATTTATGGAGGGTTACAAATGTAGCATTAACCATTGATTCCTACCTCCATTTTTCTCTTTTCAAAGTGACTCCCAGAGAAAGATTTCTGTCTGTCAAAACACAGGACTAGTTGCAGCACTGGGAAGATTTTATCCTGCAGTTTAAATAAAAGTGATGTTTGATATCAAGTAAAAAAGGGTTTCTTAAACTCTCTGAGTTCTACCCCTGCACAAACGCGTTGCTCTAATTGCATGGCCTGAGACAAAGGTGGTGCAATTGATTTGGCTGCTATTCTTCAGGGTGCATAATGCATTTGCCTTTTTGTAGCCAGACAGGCGTATTTCTTGCTCACCAGTATCCCAGCCGCACAGAGATAAACACATTTTTCTGTCTGAAAGCTGAACAGTAAACTGAAAATGCTGAGAGGAGGACCTGCAGGATTGAGTGGCTGGACTGCTAAGTCTGGATTCTTCTCTTACCATTCTTGCTGATTATGTGTGCTCAGTAAGTCTGTCTTGCTGTCTCCATGTTTTTTCTTACTGTTGTCCTACTGCTTCATCTCTGGCATAGACACTTTGTCTTTCTTGGTGCAACAGGCTAAGCTGAGCCAAGCAAGAAAAATGTAGGTGTGACATCTTATGGAGGTGTGTTTTCCACGAGGGCTTAACCTGATATCTCCTGCTGTGCTTGGAGATAATGTTGGCAACTCTACTCTCAGGCAGGATGGTGAAATGCAAACCTTCAACAGCTGCTGTTCCCCCAAAGGTGGGGACGGGTTTTCAGACCTCAGTCTCAATGCTTGGTTATGTGTGCCTTCCTGCCCCACTTACTGGGCAGCAACCTGGTGCAGGGAGTTCTCCAGGAGCCTTGAATGATCTAGAAAAGATGGATGGTCATCAAGACCATCTGGTGTCTGATGCCAGAAGCTGTGCCACTGTACTGCTCCTGTAGTTACTACCTGCTTGCACATCAGTATTTTTTAATGAAAAATGCTGTTCCTATCCCTGCTGTTGTTGATGAGTTAGCACTACTTCTGTCTTTTGTTCAATTCATTGTTGGGATCTACCTATGAGCTGTAACTGCCCTTTCCCATTATGGGTCCCACTTTCCAAAACCCCCTTTCTGCTACTTCAGCACCTGCTCCTGTGACCCGTACTTCATGTCTTTTCCCATGTTCGTGTCAGGGAACATGCAAATCTCTGGCGCAGATTACTTGATTATTTAGAACAGCAAAAACTTTCCCTACAAAACTGCAGAATTCTGCAGATAGTAGAGTGTAGGCCATGTAACCTACTGCTGTATTTGTGGTTGTTTTGGCTCCCCTTGGTCCCTGGGGAGACCTTATTGCTCTCTTGCAATAGCTGAAAGGTGCTTACAGCGAGAGTGGGGTTGGTCTCTGCTCACTGGTGACAGGTGACAGGACAAGGGGAAACGGCCTTAAGTTGAGCCAGGGTAAGTTTAGATTGGATATCAGGAAAAACTTCTTTACAGAACGAGTGGTTAAGCAGTGGAATAGGCTTCCCAGAGAGGTGGTTGAGTCACCATCCCTGGATGTGTTTAAAAACCATTTGGATGTGGTGCTCAGGGACATGATTTAGCAGAGGGTTGTTAGAGTTAGGGTAGTATGGTTAGGTTGCAGTTGGACTTGATGATCTTTATGGTCTTTTCCAACCTGAGCAATTCTATGATTCTATGTTTCTATGTACCAACATAAAGATCAGGTTCTATAGGGGTGATGTTCAGTCTCCATCTGCACTATAAATTGCTCTGTACTGTAGAAATGACAATGAATCATCAGACAATCTCTCACAAAACTAATGATCCTTCATGAGGTCATGCAGATTACAGTTTTCATCAGTTCTGAGTTTTTGCTGTGCTAAGTACCATTCGCTAATGGTCCATCCCATCCATGGGCTCATCATCATCTAGTAGACGCTGTTTTTAATTGTGGGTTTGTAACTTATTGGCATTAAAGATATGAGGGAAGCTTAGTGATTTCTAAAATGGATTAAAATTTCCTGGTTCTTTACTGTACCTCTTCCTCAAAGAGGGCCTGTGTTGTACAGACATGATAAACAACAGCTTTGTCAGGTGGTTTGCGCTTTTGCTTCCCAAAGAAGGATAGGTAGATTTGCCCTCAGCAGTACTCTCCCGTCATATACTCAATAGCAGACTGAAATAGGTTCAATATAATTTACTTAACACTGTGGGAGGAGACTTTGCCAAGTAGTGGAGACTGGCTTGTGGCAGCTTAAAAGGTCGTTGCTCTGTGTAAGAGTGCCCCTTTGTGCATTGTCTGTAAGCATGCCTTCTGATTTAGTGTAATTGATTTTAAAGCCTGATAGTTTGCCAGATTGCTTTGTAATGTGAATCACGTAAATTTTTGAGTCAAATGCCAGTGGCAAAATTTTGTCAACCCAGTCTGCCTTTGTTTGCATCCTCTGCCTTACTTATTATTGTGGTTAACGGATACTTTCCACAGGAGCCAGTAGAAATTCTTCAAGGCAGCTCTGAAACATGAATGCGCAAACAGGCATTTTGCCTAGCACCTTGCTTGTAAGAAGAGACAATGCAGATAGAAGCCAATTTAATTAGCAACAACTATGAGTCTATTTCTGATCTCATCCAGGCAGATCTTTTGTGTGACTTTATTGATTCACTAGATTTATTCCTGGATTGCATCCTTTTCACTGCGGTCAAAATTATATCAGATGTCCTTGCGATACCAGAGAATATTCTGACAAGGAAAGTGCCTAGAAGTAAACAGTGATTTGGAAAAAAAAAAAAAAAAAAAAAAAAAAAAAAAAAAAAGTAACACCAATTTAGAGATCAGAATAGAAGGAAATGTTAGAAGTGCTTTCTGTGTAATAGAGTAATAATAATCAACTTTAGGACAATGTCCATGATGGGCTCAGTGCTTTCAGAACTTATCTGATTTACCAAAATCAAGTAAAGCTTGGAAAAAATCTTTAATACTAGAGAGAATAATTTAATTTCCACACAAGCAGCAAATACAAAAAGGGGAGATTGTATCTTATCTGCACTGTAATAAACTGTGATATGTGTAGAATGCAGGACCCCAAAATAATTTCATTGTGATGGAACAAATGTGTTTTTGTTTTAAATATATATTTGTCCCTGTGCAGTCAGGCTTCCAGCCAGCAGGGCAAAGGGCACATTTTATGCTTCTACACCTGAGTTTTCTCCTCGATATGAGCTGTTTATTTAATTCCAAAAAACATTAAGCAGGATGAATCTTTGAGAACCATAATGAACCACAATTAAATGATATAAATGAGCTAAAACTTGAGTCCGTTTACTGTAGTCATCTTGTATTAGTGTCCTTATTAGTGGTGAAAGCTGCATGAATCTTTTATTTTTGAAGCCTAAAAAGTGACCATTTGGGGTCACTTTGATTATGTGAAGGACTGGATTGGCCAGAAACAGAATTATCTTTGAAGTATCATCATTAGCACTGAAAATTTCCCCAGCAGTGATCTGTTGGTCTGCTGTAATTACTAGGCTTAAATTCTCATTGGTGTTTAGTGAAAATGATGATAAAAGAAATCCTGATTCCTTATTGTGATAAATGTACCCTTTGTTTTATCTCAGTAATGGTGAAGGAAGCTAGTGGTTGCAGACACACCATTGCTTGCCTAACAAAGGTTTTTATGGAGGCATCAGCAGATTATTGACAGACTTCCACAGTGCAGACAAGGAAATGGGAAGAAAACAAATGTTTTATAGGAAATATTCTCAGAGTTTGTGCCTAACTTGATTCCTGTAAATCAGGGTTTCCATTTTGATGCTCCTATCTAACCACGCATCATTTGCTGTAAGAAACTTTTGTGATGTTCAGAGCATCCAGGCCCATTTATTTTCATGCTGTTAACTCAAGATTCTGGGGTTTAAGCACTGATTTAGAGATGTCATGTGTATTGAAAACTGTCATGTAACCCTCAAACTCCCAAGTTGAGATCTTCCAGGAAAAAAAAATGTGTACCACGTGAAGCCAGAATGTGCACCTCCAGCCAAGAAGACAAGACAGCATAGTTGTGTCATTTGATGCAGTTTGAAGACTTGTGCTAGAATTTGCCCTCTGAAAGCAACAGAATGTCAGTCCTGTTGCAACAGAAAGATTATATATTTGCTTCTCAGCCTGTTACAGCAGCAGAAGCACTTAAAGGATGAAGTGTGCTGATGTTAATTTTGGCTCTGTCAGAAGACCTTGAGTGTAAGATTAGAGGCATGGAATAAGTGTGCCCATGTGGCTTCTGCTGCTCTGCCTTTGAGACCATTTACGCTTTACGTAATTAGATCTGCACCACCAGTGCACGTTCTTGCAAGCTGTTATCTGGCCATAAAATAAGCTGCCTTCTTTTGTTGAGCAGAGGAAGGCACGAAATTATTTTCTCACATGTGTGGCATGGCCTTTCTGACACTGAGTAAGATCAGTTGGAAGATCATCTCTATTGGTAGCTTCCTGCAAATCAGAAAGTCATTGCTGTTTCACCTTAATCTCCCAAACTTGACCTGTTCTACTTCTTGTCTTCCCATTCTCCACTGAGCCTGCCCTGCCCGGTTCTGAGTATCTAAGAAACATCTCCAGACTGAGCTCCACATGGAACTGCTTTTGGAAAGGAACAAGATTCCTATTCATCCCCGGGCTCTTCCATACCACAGAATCATAGGAAAGCCACCATCAACTGGAAGGTTTCCCACCTGTTGCTCGGCACCAAATACTTTTATCACAAAGCACTGCATCAAAGTTGTCAGCTATGAATGGCTCAGTAATTTCACCATTCACTGGTGCTGTAGTGAACAGTACTCACCTTTTCTAAAGCGATACACAACTAAGAAATTTTTTTCTGTCACATTGCCAGTGTTCTGAAGGACATGTGGTCACAGGGGAGTCTTATACCAGTTTCCTCCATTTTTATCAAGCTTCTTTATCTGATCTTCTATAGTAGCTGTTACCCCTTCTACCATTACAGGGTGCTCCATAGTGTAGATATCACAGTTCTAGTTTAATTTTATATTTTTTTCAGGAAAATGACCATAGAAGTGACCAAAGAATTCATCTTTGGGTGCTTTCATCTTTCACTGGAAAGACAAACCCCATTTTTTCATTAACATTGATCAAGTTTGGTCCAAAAAGGTGACAGCAAGAAAGATACTTTAAGCATTGTTCAACAAACTTAAAAAAATAAGACTGCTACCCTGGCTGAGGCTAGTCAGCATTTCTATATAGATCCAAATGCAATGTGATTTCCATTATATTTGCCATTTTTCAGTTGTGTCCCACTGCCGTGTGTTTGCAGATCAGAAACAGCTCTGCTCTTTGTGCATGGAATCATAGAATCATGAAGGTTAGAAAGACCACTAAGATCGTCCAGTCTAACCATAACCCAGGCCTGTGACTGCTCTAAACCATATCCCTCAGTGCTACATCTCCACATTTCTTGAGCACATCCAGGGACGGTGATTCCACTACCTCCCTGAGCAGCCTGTGCCAATGCCTGACCAAGACAGCCAGGAGTCAGTTTAGCCCAACTTACAGTTGCACTCCCTGCTCCTAATGCGTGTGTTTCATTCTTACAGACATACTGGTTTCAACCTGGTTATTCCTATTTTCTCACATGATTACAAGAATAAAAGTTCCCTAATGCTTCAGGGAGAAAAGCAGCCTTTTCCAGCAGGAAAGGGCAAAAATACTTGGACTCTGTTTTTGAAGTGCAAGAGTTGACTAAAGCTGAGAACTAGTTAGGTCCACATAGATCTTATTTGCATCTACATTCTGAAATAGAGACATTTCTGCTGAAGCCAGACAGTGTGTTATATAGTTGAGAAAAAGTACACATTTATCAGCCTATCACAGAGCACATAAATGCACCAAAAGAACTCAAAGCTGGCTTGGTATGAAGAAATGCTAAGCAAGCAAAGATTGTGCAGACTTGTGGATGTTATTTCTTGTTTTTCTGCGTTATCTTGGTGGTGGTTTGGTTTATTTTCTTTCCTTGGTCATTTCGAGTAGGAAGAACCTCCTTACAGAGATCAGTCAACAAGGACATGAGGCCAGCTGGGAGTACAGGCTGCAGGGCTGTGTAAGAGGGGCAGCTGTGTGTGACAGGTGGGACCAGGCAGAGCAACCAGCACCAGCCCCATATGGGGAGCTTCAGTGAGCCTCAGTCCTGAGAAAGAGACTGGAGCACGTTGGGTTGGGCTTCTCTGAACCTCCTGGGCTCAACATGCTCAAGGAAAGCAGCGTAGGCACTCATGGGCTCAAGAGGAGGTAGGCTGATATCTCACGTGCTCTGCAAGGCATCAGCTGTGGTCCTGGAAATCATGCGAGGTTTTCAAAGGAAGAATGTTTTTTATTTTATGTTCCTTCTTGTGCCCATCCAGCAAAGGTTTGCTTGCTTAGGTCTGTTGGTCTAAAAAGCTGCTTGCGGGGGAAGGAATATCGACTTATTTTCTTCCTTGAGAAGAATCAAATTTTGATGATTTTTGTGCTTTTAATGAAGCTTGTAAGAAATTGCATGTGATCTTTTTTTTTTTTTTTTCCCTCCCTGGTTGGTGTCTGGCAGAAGTGTTACACTCGTGAAATCTATGATCCCGGCATAACACAAAGGAACCGTACACCAGCTTGGCCATATTTCCAGGCTAGCAGGCAATAACAATGCATTTGTTGCGCTTCATCTATCCTTTGAATTTAAAATGATTGACAGCTTGTAGCTGCCATCTGTCAGTGGAAAATCCAGTTATTACAAGAAAGCAATTTACTCAGAAAATTTGAAAGGAGATTCTTCCCTACTGCCTTCATTGTTAAGATGCAAAACACTGACATGATTTAAAAAAAAAAATAAATGTGGTAGCCATCACTTCAGGATTTTCTTTTGTATTCCTTGATGGGATCACACATCTGCCCCAGATGCTTGTGGATAATAGTTACAAAACCGCTACTGAAAAGTCTTAGTAGATTCAACTAACTGCTGAGGAATAGCATGAATTGAATTTCCTTTTAAGACAAAGCATGAAAGTGACTAATATAACAAATTTTCTCCCTATCTACTTCTAATCAAAATGAAGGCAGATTTTTAACACCTGCAAAATATACTTCTGCAAATGGTCTTTGTGATGTGGGCACCTCTGGATGGGTATGGCACTATGCCTAGTTGCAATTGTGTCCTCTTCAGAGCACAGACATGGCCACCAGCTTTAGAAGGAGTTGGTGAAGTACTGGCATTTCATTAAATATGGCATTTGAGAAACCTCCAAAATATCTTTGGGAGGTTGAGAGGTCAGGAAATGAGAACTGAGGCTGGGTAATTTGTTTCTGTGTGCACCAACTATGAAAGTGGGAGCTGTGTGATGAATGCATCCACCAGCTGCAACCCATTTTCTATTGCCCAGGGATTGTGCGAAAGGTGAGAAGAAGTATCTTGGATAGAAAAAAAATCAGACAAAAGTAAGCATGGTTGAGTTACAGTAAGGGAACCTACTGAGTATGTGCTGCAGCCCTGCACTGTAAGGACACGGGAAGTTTGGTTATTCACCATCTGAGTGTCTACCTGCTGATGATCAGTAGATGCCCATGCTTGTATTTGCTTATCTTATCAGAAGCAGCCTTTCAGAGCAAGATTAGACACAGGACTACAAATGCCCTGACTGAATGGTTCTGAGTGAACTGGATGTTTTATCAAAACTTAATGTGTTGCACAAAAATTTGTCAATTCAGAGAAATTTGTTTTGAAGGGAATGAGAAAAAATTTTGATGAGATTAGTCAATTCCAGTCAACTTCTTCCATATGAAAAAATTTATATTTTCTGTTTCAAACTATGTTTATTTCATTTTTGTTTTCTATAGTCAGTAGAATTAGACTGAAAATTTTTCAAGCAATGGTATCTCTGAATGGTACATCCAAGATTTTTGCTGAGTGGTTATCTTTTTTTGTCTTCCTCTGTAAGTCTTTTTAGTACAGAGTGAAGGCAATTTTAAAATTCCCTGGGAATGAAGAACAAAGAAAAGCAAAGAACAAACAAAAGCAAACAACAACAAAAATCAAAGCCCTCAGATTTTCTCTCTCCTTTTCCTCCAGATTACTTGCTTGTCACAGGCTTGGCAGATGACTCTATCACCTACACTGATTTCTGCCACTCGGCAGTTCACTGACTCTGGAGAAACGTGGGTAGGCAGACTGGTAAAATTCTGGGCTCTTTTTTTCTAGTAGTAAATGTTCCAGTCTGAAATGGAAACAATTTGGTGTCTAAACACTACTCTGTTATCATGATGCTTACATGCAGAATTGATGAATGTGCATCCAGGTAACTCACTGTTAATCCAGAGACAGCTAAAATGTCCTGCTAGATCTGTAATCTTTAATTCCAAAAAGATTACTAACAGTAATGGCTGGATGTGGCTCTGGGCAGCCTGGTCTAGTAGTTGGCGACCCTACGCATAGCAGGGAGGTTTAAACTAGATGATCTCTGAGGTCCTTTTCAACACAGACCATTCCACGATTCTCTGTGATTCTATGATTCTATGAAAATGAAACCAATATGAAGGAAGAACTGTTAGATCACCAAAACTGCTCACTGCTTTGCAGAAACAGGTCAAGGAGAGAGCTCCTCCTGACCAGAAGCAGAAGCAGCCACATATGCATGGAGTCATGTCCTCATTGGATGTAAATCTCTTCGGTGTCTTTTGTGTATTTTAGAAGCAGGAAAATGATTCAAGGAATATACTAACCTGCTTGATTTGGGAGTATTAAGATTCAATCCAATTTTAGGTCTGTGCATTCCCAGAGGGTGGAAGAAATTGTATCAGCTTTCCATGAAAGCTGTCTCAGGATCTCCTGGTAATAGCCAAAACCTTTTACTTGGCATGGTGCCACCCTAATTAACAAGAAGAGGCACTGGGAAGAAGCTCTGCAGAAAACAAAACTGATGCTGAAAACTGGCAGCATGGCAAGGGAGAGATACGGAACTACACCCCAATGCCTTAAAATTCCCTCTTCTCCCAAAAAACATCTGTGCCTGAACTTGGCATGATGTGGGAGGGGATTCTCACAAGTGCTGGTCCATTAGTAAATACTGGCAGGTGGTAGTGAGTGCAAGCATCTAGGAAAATGTTTGCTCTGTACTGCTGGAGGCTTGTTCCTGTGTTAGCAGGCAGGCAAATGTAGGCATTTTATCTGCTTGCTTCCCTCTGCAGAGGGAATCAAACCCCATTAGTTTCCTAAGCAATCTAGCAGCATGTCACAGCTGGAAGTTACAGTGCGACTGCTACCCATTACCAAGCAGCAAAATACGCAGCAGTGATAGCTCTGGGCTGTAAGGGCATACCATTGCACCTCTACTTTGTTTCTATAGCTTGCAACACTTACGATAGCCACAGAAATGTCAGAGGTGTTTCGCCTCTCAGGAAGCAAACTATGGTAGCGAATGTTTCACAGTGGGACCGGTTCTCTGCAAGAAGATACACTTCAGCAAAGCTATGAAGTGGGATGCTTTGGAGGTTAAAACAGCTGAACATCTAGATTGAACAGTCTTTTAATTTAAAATTGAACTTCTTTGGTTTTTTTTTTTTTTAAATTTTGAAAGTGAAAAATATTTTAAGCAAGCTTTGCAAAAATTGTGTTTTTTTTCCACTATAAGAGGTTAGATGATGACATTATTGATATTTCTATTTTCAAGGGGAAAAGCAAATTTTCTTTCTAAACCGCTGGAAGTTGTCAACTTCTGTTTGTTTGGTTTTTATTTTTGAGTAGATATGTTCCTTCTTGGGGAAAAACAAATTGAAAGAAAGAACACCGATCCTTTCTTACCTCCTACACTCTATTCTCTCTTCTGTTATTTATCTAGAAGTTTTGCTATCCTACTAGATGGGAACAATAAGACATATGCTTTAAAAATAATCTCAGTATTTTTGTAGACCCATATTTTAATGCTTGACTTCATTTTTGGAACATTCCCCCAACTCAGGGTATCATTTTTGTGTGATCAGCGTCGTTCAGGCACAGTTCCCCTCATGCCACACTGTCAGTGAAGAGTCAGAATGTTTGGTTATTACTGTACCTAAAGTTTCTTCTCCAGGCAATTTGGAAAACTTGCGTAAATTTAGCAACATACCTAAACAAAAATGTAAGGAAAGGCAGCAAAAGTTAGACTGCTCAGCAGAAAGACTGGGACCTTTTTTGTAACCAAAGAAAGATTGTTTTGTGTTTTCAGAAGCGTTTTGATGGGATAAGTGAATAATGGAATGGAGATATTAAGGATAAGGGATTAATCTTGATGTGAAAACAGAACTAAGGGGCAAGCACACAGTGAGTGTGAAGGTTATGTAAGAGGAAAACAGTGCTTACCATATTCTTAGTAGAATATTACTACTAAAATATAACTGATTGTTTTAGTGACCAGCAAAATAAAAATAAAGGCTTTAAAGCAAATGGAACAAGCAAGCTGAACCAGCTGAGTATCTGACCCTGAGCATTCAAGCAAAAAGATCGCTGTGGGGCTGGGAAGTCAATTGGCTTTGGGGTAAAGCAGGAACAGAGCTTTGAGATCAAGAGCCTCATACACATGTGTGATCCAAAATTTAAAAAAAACGGCAACCTGAATTCCCATCTACCAACAGCTCTTGGGCAGCTGGGCTTTATTCAGAGGTAGGGATACCACTGGAGTAATAAAATGCTCCAGGTGCTAGCAGCTGCGCTTACTGCAGTCCTACTCTACTGGGTGTTGCATGCCTTAATTTGTTTTCATTTCTGCTAATGAAAATAAATAGAAATGAGAAAACTCCAGGGAGCAAAGAAAGAAACGGCATTTATGTTTCAAAGCTCTGCCTCCTGCTCTCTAGTGTGCTGTTGCAATAGGAGGCAATGTTCATGCCTTGTTAAATAAAAAACAAAGAGCAAAAGAAAAAAAAACAGAGCTGCTTTATCATCAATCACGGATTCCATCTACTATTCACCACTTTGCAGATTCTTTGCAGCCTGTGGCCTGAGGCTACATGAACATGCATATCTGAATTTGAAATGCAATAGCTGAAACCTTTCTTTCCACCTTGAATACACTGACAAAAGCATTACGAAATTCAGATTTGAGTTGAAAGGAATGGAAAGTTCTCTAAGAGTTACAGCCTGCTATCTTTAACACAAAGAGATTGGCCATCAGGCTTGTTTTTCAGTTCCTATATCCCAAGCAGAGAATAAGAGCTTGAGCCAGTGCTTTATTATGGAGCCCCTTGAGTCACTGAATAGGAGCAATCCAAAGCATTCATCCGGCTTCACTCCATCACCTCTTCCATTTAGGCCTGAGAAGGGGTCACTGTGAGACCTCCATCTCTGTCCTTGCTGCTAAAATCTTCAGAAGTGGCAATTAAAACTCTTCTGGTTAATCAGCAGACGCCTGCCGCCTAGTTTGCAGACAATAGTCAATCAGCAAGACTTGAAGGAGGCTGGCAAGTATGCATGTAGCACTGCCCCCGTGCAGCAGCTTGGATAAAATGGTGAGAGCATTACACTGATGGATGTGTCACCAAAGCAGATGCTTACTAATTCAGCCCCGAGACCAGCACGTGCTGTTTAACAGTGGAGCCAGCTGTCATGCTTTCTCAAGCTGTGACCTTATCTGATTTTTGAAAGTAAGATGAAATGAGCCGCATTTATATTTGGCTCAGAAACCTCTTTTGAAAATCCAGAATAATGTAGGAAGTAGTGATGTGGATTCAACAACGAGCATGATTCTCCTCCAGTTTCAGACTAGTGGGGTGTTGCAGCATGGAGCAAGGAAGCACTGTGGAAACTAGTTTTCAGAGAAGGTATTAGCTCTTTTTTGCAAAAATCCGCACAAATTTTGCTCAAGAGAGAGGTGCATTGCAGCACTTTGAATATATAGTTGTCACTGATAGAGTCCTAAACAGAAAGAAAAGGAGAAATTGAATGCATCCAGTAGGACTTCCTGCTCCACCCCGTTACCTCTTTGCAAGTTTCAGCACGATTTATACAGCTAGTGCTCCACCTTTGCTCTGTAGTCAGCCTGTGAAACAAGTTCTCTGCTTCAATGACCTCCCCTGGGTTTTCCCCGCCCGCATCAGTCCACATAGTCATTCTTTTAACACCATGTACTTTGATGTGAGAAAGAAGGTAAAGGTAAGGGGAACTGGCCTCTGTTGCTGCTTTATCTACTTGTATTCCTTCCACATTTGCTTTTTCTGTGCTCTTCCATCTCCTCCCTCCCTGTTTGCTTTCTCTCTCCCAACAGTGCTGACATTAGAGAGAAGGTAACTTCAGCTCAGGACCAAGGTCAGTTCTTAAAAAGCTTTAAGGCTTACCTTCTGCTTCCAGTTTTACCGTGGCTCTTGCAATGACATAAGCAAGGGTGTACTAGTGCATCTCAGATCACCAGCATCAACATGTTCCATTTCAGCTGCTTAATTTCCAAGGTTAAAACTGACTCAAATTTCTGGATAAACAGCTGTTCTTCATGATCACCTTTAAATCTGTTCTACATAAAGTAAGTAGTTGCCCATCATATCAGGATGCCTAGTATACCATCAAAATCATGGGATTTCAACCAGTAGTCTTTCCTAGCTTAGATCCTTGCTTGGTGCCAACTGAGTGAAGACCTCCATCTGTGGAGGGTGCCTGTGAGATGGTTTTCCAGTGACTTGTTGCCACAAGGGGACTGGATGTATGTGTCTGTCAACATTCATACCTCATGTTGCTCACTAGGACATTTGGAAAGAACTGAAAGAGATTTTGTTGAGGCACTGGAACTGGAAGCTGCTAGAGCATCCTGGGTCTGGTGATGAACCGTGGAGAGTTGGAAAAACTCTACACCCAAAGGTATAGTGGGCATACGCAGCTCATACAACAAGGAATAGAAGCAAAATGTGGCCTTTCACTCTAGGTGTGAAAAACACTATATTCATTTATTTGGGGCAGATGCATATTTTCCTTATTTTCATAATGTGCTGCATCATACAGCAAATGAAGGCCGTGTTCTATGAGGGAGAAAAGTTGAATTTTAATTTTTTCATCTGTATCACATAACTATTTTTTGCACATTCAGAAATCCCAATGTGACCTACAGCCAACTTATACAAGAAATGATTTTCTTGCTTCTAATACCCGGTGGTAGTTGTGAGCAGCAAAGATGCATAAAAGGAGCTTTCATTGACATAATGGAAGAGTTGCTGTCAGGCACTGAGGGCCGTGTTTTGGGAACTTCTCTCACCCTATATCTCTGGTACTCTGAGGTTGGTCTCCTCCAGAGAAGGCTCCAAGGTGCTTTTTTTCTCTCAGTGTGGGTTTATCACGCACCTCAGATATGCCAGTTGTGTGTTCAGAGTGTAAGCTGTTAACATGCACTGTGAATTG
>JAOWBP010000001.1:91889087-91905718 GCA_028571105.1 Tragopan temminckii | reverse complement strand
GCTCCCATGGCTGACTCATTGCTCGCCCCAGGTGATCAATCAGAGGTTCAGGCCGTGATTCAGCAATTCCCATACACCAACTTTAATGATTCTATGATTCTATGATTGTGTCTCTTAAGATCAACAACAGGCAGCCCTAATAAGTATGTATCATGGGCAGTGGTGAGCTGGCACATTAAATAAGTAATGGACAAATGGGACACAGTAGGAGAAAAACCCTCTTCCCACCTTAACAACTGCTGTGGGTAAGCGTGTCTCAAAAAATCAGCTGGGATAACCCTCTTCTGTAGATAAAGCTTCATCTGTTACCAACAGTTTTTGGTAATAGTTTTTGGGCTCTGGACAAAAAACTAGAGTTGTATGAAAATAATTTGGGTGGTACAGTGCCATTTAGTGATTCTGTCTCAAGACATTGACATTTTCTCTCCAGCACATCATATCACCAGCATAGAACCCTGAAGGTTCATTCCTCTTTTAATTTATACAAATCTTATGTGAAATCACGAGGAGCACCTTACGAGGATATAATGCTAACAACTGCTTTTCTGAGAAAGTATAGTCTTCAACTCTTAATAGACAATTCTAACTAAGCTTCAACTATCAACTGGCAGACACGTCAGGTGAAACTACCATGTATGAGAACACATATAGATAAAGCACCACAGAATCATGGAATTGTTTAGGTTGGATAAGACCCCTAAATTCTTCTAATCCAACCACCAACTCATCACCACCATGCCAACTGATCATGTCCCTCAGTGCCAAATCTACCCAATTTTTGCACTGGCACCTGAAAAAAAAAAAAACCAAACCTTTTTGTCCTGAGGATGGATATACACTCCTTACATGAAAAACAGCACGGACCATATATATTTTTATTTCTCAACTGTGAAATCCTGAATGACAAGTAAACAGCATAACACTTAGTCCTTGTTTCATCTTTGGATATTTCTTAAAATGCTTTTTGTTCTGTAGAGAGTTAACAAGGATCTTGTGTGGAAAGAAACAGGTGGAGCCTAAGTTTGTACACACAGGCATATGCTCTTGATGCTCATAGGTTTGGGAGCTAACAGCAATGGGTCTATTTATTTGGGGACAAGGAAAATATGTTTCCATTGGTACCTTCAGGAGCAAATGAGCAGTGAGTGGGTGGGAGATGTAGGGAGTGCATCTGTTTCTAATCATTGATGTGCTGGGTGGCTGAGGGTGTACGCTGAGAGGGATGCTACTTCTTCCATGGCCTGGTATTCATGCATTGTGCTGCACACCCAAGGCAAAGAGCCCCCCGCACATATCCTGCCACATCTTGTTCCATTTTCCCAGGCAGAGGCTGTGCAAAGTGCATGCTTTAGGCACCTACATAATCACAAGCATAGCAATGATACAGGCTCAAAAGCAGAAGCAAGCAAGGAAGATGACACGATACACTTCTCCTGATTTGTTTCTGTTTTTTTGCTATTGCACTCTAACACACTCTAATGCCCCTACCTCACACACCTGAATCCACAGTGCACTGACTCCTTCACTCGCAAATGAATTAATTCTTTTTAAAAAAGCGCTGATGGTCTACTGACAGCTACTTCAGAGGTTAAACAGTCTTCTGTGTCTTAGTAAGTTGTACTGGCAGACAGGGCCAGGGAGTTCTCCAGAGATCTATCTGAAGTCGTCAGATAGCTAAAGACCACCTGGAAAGAAGAGCACCAGCAAAGAAAAGGAAGAACACTATGCTTGAATTAGCAATGACGATTAGGCAAAAAAGCAGCACAGGGAAACTTCCACATGTCTGAATATGTAGAGAAAGGAAGATGAATTTTGATCAAGCAAATATGAACATTTCAGCTAGAGTAATTCACACTGAAGGAAAAAGATCAAAGAAAAACAGTGAAATTAGTCAGCTGAATTTTAATACGTTACTGAGTGAAGACGAAGGGAACTCTTACAGATGACAGCAGAAACACTTTCTAGAGATCAAAGTTTAGCTAGGGATAAAAGACAGAACAACAAACTAACGTTTTGTACTTTTTTCCCCACCCTGATAACACTTCCTGTGCATTATTTATGAAGAGACCAGTAGGCCTGTTTTACTGGGAAGGATAAGTTAGATGCATCTTTGACGGAGCTCCTTAAATTTCAGAAAGAGTTTCAGCTGCAGTGGTCCCCGCTAACTTTGCTATCAATTTCAACAGCATCAGAATTGGGCACATGGTAAATTTAACAGTGAAAATAAACCAGACACTTTAAGTTCCTTATGGTGTGTCCCAAATAGCTTATAAAACACAAATGCTTCCTCAATCATTAGGGATAAACAGGTCCCCTGGCATTCTAAATAGGATGCAAAGTGTGGATCAAAATGGGTAATAAATTGAATTAATGTGGCAAAGATATAGGCTGATGTCAAACTGATGTTAAGGGACTGACTTACATTGAACTTCTCCTTGGAGACAACAACACAGAGAAATGGTTAGTGCTTCATTTCTAATGCAGCTACGAAGCAGCCTGTTGCCATGCTACTGTATCTAAGTGGCATCTAACTGGTGCATGTGAAGGAAAATCCTGGTTCCCTCAATGCCAGTGCTCTGTTTGGATGCCAGCAGGAGACTCACATATGTCAGGTGAGAGATTTCTCTTCCTTCAGCTGTTATTTGGACCAGTGTAAGCTGAGGACGCACCTTACAGCAGTACCTCTACCTCTCTATGGCACACTCCTGTGATGACTGCTTCACCCTCTGCATTTGCACTGTGGGACAGGGGGTGGAACTGAGCCATGTGCCAGATGATGTCTTTTACATCCCTCTGTGCATGAACTCTCATTTTCTGTAGAAGGATTGAATACATTTAGTGTATAAATGTGCCTTCAGGGTAACAAAATGGAGAGCAGGATTTGCCAGATAAAGGTTTACAGTAGCAGATTTAAAGAATGCTGGGAAATAATTTGAAAGGGAAGATGGGAGGCAGTAAATAGCTGAAAATGCAGAAAAATATATTGTGGAAAGAATCCAGAGAGGTAGAAAATAAAAATAAATAAATAGTAGCATGAATGAAGGTTAAGAAAATATTCCTGTTGAGTTACAGGAAAGGAATGGCTCTGGGCAGCCTGGTCTAGTGATCCTGCACACAACACAGCAGAGGGGTTGAAACTAGATGATCAGTATGGTCCCTTTCAGCACAGGCCATTCTATGATTCTATGAATTGAAATGGTCAACAGACTCCCCTTCATCTGGTGTAAGGTCTTTATTCTTTGCAATTCCTAAATCAAGGACAGTATTGTTTGAGTCCCAGTGTTACAGAAATGCAAGGTCAGGGACCTATCTCTTGGCACAATCAGAATCAGACCGGTGTTCATTGTAATCTTTCAAATCTAGAACTTTTGAAACGCGTGCTATCCTTACAATCTTCTTCTTTCTCATCCAAATATCCTTTTTTTTTTTTATGGCTCTAGTGGTTACTCTTCACACTGAAGCAATTATAAAAAGCGAGGCGGATATTGAGCAACTCACAGTTTGGGCTGCACTTTCAGATGCCCACATACTCTTCATCTCTCAGTGTTTTGGGAGCAGCTGCCTGGCTGGCTGCAACACAGATTGCAACACAAGAGCTTGACTGAAAATGACAGCGGTGCTTTTCTATGGATTTCACGAACAGTGCTTGGAAACACTTTATCATCAGCCCCTCTCTCATGTTTCATGGGTCAGCTTTGGTTCATTCTGAGCCATGTCAATGCCAAATTTTCTCTGGAGTTTCTCCAAAGTTAACTGTGTAGACCATACATGGAGAGAGAAAACACAAAGAACCACAGAGAAAACAGAAAGGAAAATTAGGCTTGGCTTATCTCCTTATCCAAGATGCTACCAAATCCCCTCCCTGCTATGAGCTGGCCAGTATTTACTCTGAGAGGGAGATATGGTCTCCAGGAAGGGTGAGAAGAGCTGTGACCCAAGCACAGCGGAAGTTGCGACAGAGCTGCTGCTGCTGTCTCTGTGCCTGAAGACAGCATGTCAGTAGGAGAGCTCAAATTTAATCATTCTAGGTGCTTTCACAGTCAGTGACCTCATGAAATGCTATCAACTGCATATGACAGCTGCTCCTGTCTCTTCTCACCTCTTCAGTAACATGAAGCCTTAAAGTGACAAGCTGCCTAGGCAGAAGATCCAGAGAAGAGCTTTTCCCAAGCATTCAGAAAAGTCTGACACCTCCCCATCATCGTCTCAACAAAATGGGGAAAAAAAAAAAAAAGATAAAACCCCACAGCCTTCATGGCTACTTTATGGAACAGCAGGAAAAGCTGCTTCTTTGCATGGTCCATGACCTCACACATGGAAGCCAGTGATCAAGGGAAGGGGAAAAGCCATCATACAGCATAGCTTCTTTCCATAACTATGAAGTGCTGATGGGTTTACAGTCCTATTTAGGCTGGTAACAGTGGGTATGGGGAAGGCTGAGGAACTCAACAAATTTTTGCCTCAGTCTTCACAGGTAGCTGCTGCCCTCAAGCTGATGGGTCAGAAGGTGGGGACTGAAGGAGTGTTGCCCCCTTCCACTAAAAGTGAAGATCAGATTTGGAAACACCTGAGGAAGCTCAACATTCATAAGTTTATTGGTCCTGATGAGATGCATCCCAGAATCCTCAGGAAATTGGATGACATATTCACCAAGCCACTCTCAGTGATACCTGAAGTCATGGTGGCCAGGACAAGTCCCTTGTGACTGGAATAAAGGAAATATCACATCATTTTTTAAGAAGGGTAGGGAGGATGACCCAGGGAACTATCGACTTGTTAGTCTCAGCTCTGTGCAGGGGAAGATCACAGAATAGATCCTCCTGAAAACTATGCTAAGTCACGTCAAAGAGAAGGAGTTGATATGCCATAACCAGCATGGCTTCACAAAGGGCAGGTCCTGCCTGACCAATCAGGTGGCCTTCTATGACAGTGTAGCTGCATTAGTGGATGAAGGAAGAGCCACTGATGTCATTTATCTGGACTTCAGTAAGGCCTTTCACACAGTTCCCCACAAATCCTTCTCTTCAAATTGGAAAGATATGGATTTGACAGATGGATGGTTCAGTGAATGAGAAAATGGTTGCAAGATTGTACATAGAGAGTGGTGGTCAATGGATCAATGTCTGGATGGAGATCAGTGACAAGTGGTGTCCTCAGGGGTCAGTATTGGGACTGATGCTCTTCAATATCAATTACATTGACAGGATCTAGTGCATGCTCAGCAAGTTTGCAGATGATGCCAAGCTGTGTGGTGTGGTCAACATGCCTGAGGGATAGGATGCCATCCAAAGGGACATAGACAAGTGTACGTTTCAACTGGCATAGAGCATTCAGAGGAAGGTTTGGAGGATAAATTCATCACGCTCTTGCCAACCTGACGTAACTAACTAGGGTACATATCCAGCCAGGAGAACTGCAAAAAAGACCTTCACCCTACAGTGGGCTGAGGACAGCTGACATAGATTGATTTAAGTGATATGCCATTAGAAGCTCTTCTGGATGACTACAAGCTATTATGTGGCCTCATACTTAAGCACTTCCAGAATGCATATTATTTAATTGACACAGCATTATAGCCCCTTTACAGCCATTAATTTTGCTCATATTGTGGCAATCTGAATACATACTTGTCATTATGATACTATCAGTGCATATACACCTACAAGAAAAGGACAGAGAAGCTACTATTTGTGGCATAGAAATGTCATCTCAAATCTAACTGTGCCAGTACAATTTGTACTGCAGAAATGCAAGTCACCTTAATTCTTAGCATGAATGACTACAGGGATGCATATTCCTAGCATTGTGTTAATAGCAATTCTTACCACTTCCAGAAGTGCACTGGTCCCATGGTACTGAATATATCAAGGCAATGGCTGCAGTCTGCTGCTATACTTCCCCCAATTTTCTGTAATCTTTCTAGCTGGATCCCTGTGTCAACCATAAAAGTAGAGGACATCAGAAGAAGTACTGCTACTATTATATTATGATATTATGACCTACTGAAGAGAGGAAAGCACAGCTATATTTAAATCAATGTTCCATAGAGAGTGTTCTGAGTTGGCAAATAAGTCCTTATACATTTACCTGTCATAAGATTGCCATATATTAATGCAGTAATGGTGATACATTTCAGCAATTTTTTCTTCCTTTGCTGATCCTATTCCTGATTTCTTTTTAGCCTGACTCTCTTTAGATTGCAAATTCTAATTTGCAAGCTTAAAATACAAATTCTGTTTGTGAAGATAAGATTTCGTAAATATTATATCTCCCCTAGAAGAGGAGGAAATTATTTTACATTCTCTTAAACAAATTATTTAGATAATATCAAGTCTGCTCCAGGTTAAAATTTTGGAGATGTAAATACATTTTAATATGCCAGCCTTGTAGCAAGTATATGATAAACATCCGTGCTATTTTAGGCATTTTAGAAGTTGTTATGTTTCAGCAATACTCAGTAGCAGAACTACTGCAGCTAGAAAATCCAGACTGGATTGTAGAAAGAGAAATGTAACAAATAAACTGAACATCTTAAAACAGATATCCATGCTGCATGTATCTTGAAGGGCACTGAGGGAGTTCCCACCTTCTCTCCGCTCTGTTCAGCTCAGAGGACCAGCTGCAACACAGCCTGCCCTTACAGTGGGTGAAAACAGTTGCAAGTATTGCTCTGGTTACATAAGGCAAATGGGGACAGGATAAGGAAGGTTTAGAGCTAGAAGGCATAAAAGCTACAGTTAAAGGACTGGGTAATTTCTAGAAGATAGCAGGAAGTCCTCATTTTCACATTTTGACTCATTTAAACCTTGAAAAGAAGGAAGAGAAAAGGCTGGGGCTATAGATTCAGATTCACCAGGCTTCCACTGAGCTCCATAGGAGCTGGGAGCTAAGCAGCTGTTCCTTATGCCCACCACAGTGAGACACAGGGGATCCTGCCTGCTCTGTCCTGGTGCCATAGCAGCAGGGAGAAGCCAACTGTGTCTCCTATAAGAGCATGACCTGCCACAGTAAGAAACAGTGGCTCTGCAGAGCTTTCGGTACTGCTGGAGCAAGGAAACCAAACTGCCTGGCTCACTTAGCACTGAGATATCTCCAATCAGCTGGTTGGCAGAGCCTTGCCTTGCTGAGAGCCAAAGGTTTTTGAACTACAGCCACTGGTGAATTCCAGGCTAAATGTTGTTGTGAGTACCAATATCTCCCTGTTACTGCTGAGTCCTAAATTCAGTAGGAACTTCCATCCAGGAGGTCCTTGCTTTATCTGTCAAGGTACAGCTGAGATCCAGGTAGCCTTGCAAATGTGAGTATGCTGAGTAATGCTGGCTTTTTGGACTGGTGTATTATTGCCATGGGGGGAACCAATACCTTAGCCACTGCAGCTGTCAGCAGCTACAGGCCTGACCCTTCTCCAGACTGGACTGCATAGTGGGTCTGGTCTTTTTCAGCATCTTCATCACCTGGATAAAGGGATAGAATGCACCCTCAGCAAGTTTGCTGATGATACGAAGCTGGGAGGAGCGTCTTTACCATGAGGGTGATGGCACTGGAGCAGATTGCCCAGATGGATTGTGGAGTCTCCTTCTCTGGAGATTTTCAAAACCTGTCTGGACTCTTTCCTGTGTACGCTACTGTAGGGAACCTGCTTTAGCAAGAGGTTGGACTTGATGATCTCCAGAGATCCCTTTCAGCCACTACGATTCTGTGATTCTGTGATGCTGGAGAGGGTGCAAAGGGTGACAGAACACACAGCTTGTGGAGAAAGAGGTGGGGGCACCACAGAGCCAGCAGTGAGTGAGCATAGGTGCAGCTTCAGCCTGAAGGTGTATGGGAGCTCTTTCCCTTTCTTTGGGAAGAAGTCCCAGATTTTAAAGCTAAAGTAGGGATGTGAATAAGAACTGCCTAGCGATCATGCTGGAGCACAACTGCCCAACTTCTGTTTGAGAATAAAGAGGAAAATCAGAAAGTTTAATGTTCATTGAGAAAAGACACAGTAGTTATTATGTTGACCAAAAAGACTGGGATATATCATAGAATCATAGACTCATAGAATCACAAGGTTGGAAAGGACCTATAAGATCATCTAGTCCAACCATCCTTCCATTACCATTACCATTACCATTACCATTGCTACCACAAGCCATAAAACCATATCTCACAGCTCCTCATCCAGACGCCTCCTGAACACTGCCAGGGATGGTGACTGCACCACCTCCCTGGGCAGGCCGTTCCAGTGCCTGACTTTTTCTGAGAGAAAAAGTTTTTCCTTATGTCTAATCTAAACCTCTTCTGGTACAACTTGCAGCCATTTCCTCGAGTCCTGTTTGTTGTCTGGGAGAAGAGGCCAAATCCCTCCTCATCACAAACTCCCTTCAGGAACTTATAGAGTGCAGTGAGGTCTCCCCTGAGCTCCTCTTCTCCAGACTCCAATCATGACCTACATTAAAGGGATATTGAGTTCAGGGGCTCTTAGATTACTTCCGTTCTGAGGAAGGGGGAAGTTCTGTGCTCTGAGATGGCAGAAGTGCAATCTTTAAGAAACTTTTGTTGGAAATTCACTATATGTATGTGGTAAGTGTTGGTTCTAAAATAAGAAAAGTACAGATATAGAATAATAAAACTAATCAGGACATGTTATAAAGTAATCATCTGTAAAAGGACCTTGAATGCCAAATTTAATGCAGGCTGAGTTTCTATGGTTATGCTGTATAAACCTTGAAAACATTAGTTTATAGATTGGAAACGCTGACAAGCCATGAACTACAATGCTGTGACCAGATAATTGAATCCACATTCCCATGCATTTGGAGAATCAATAACTGTTAGAAGCAAAGGGCACTGCCTTAAAAGCTCAATGAGCACTTCATGTAAATGGGGGGGTTATTGGAGTGAAAAGCTGGCTGTGAAACATGGTTGGATCATGTGCCAGATGTCTGCCAGAGCATCATATCTGAAAGACTTAGTGCACTAAATACACGCACGACCTAGCCCTGAGCAAACACCATCATTTCTTCTTTTTTTTCCAGATTTAGGATGATAAATGGCCTGCTGTGCCAGCCTCAAAAATTGCCAAGTTCAGAGATCTTGAACTGAGCTAAGTGATACTGTTGGATGCTAGAATCTTGATTGGGGTGTGAACATGCCAGGGAGCAACTGGGAGTGGGGAACCTATTCATAGCAGCAGAGCCTGCAAAGCACTGGTGTAACAAGCCTGACGAGTGACTTGTTACTTACTCACGCATGAAAACGACACCTTATGCTACACGGACTGCTGCTCAGTAATAACCCTGGGGCAGGCAGCTGTGGGGGGGAGGACCTGAGCACCTTCTCACAGGAGTAATATCCACTGAGATGTGAATGCTGCTCTTACTCCTGAGCAGGGATGCAGGTGGGCCAAGGTGTGCCACCAGAGCAGTGCTAACACAATTAGCTGGCTTTTCAGAGTGGAAGCTATGCTCATTGTCAATAAAAAAACCACTAAAGTTGGTTTCAAATGGGTTTGGTTTTCTTTTTTCATAGCTAAATGCTGTCTCATGTTGTTTCTAGTGGTGGGGTCAGATCAGGACACCATGAAATGGTCTATGTGTGAGAGAGAGAGAATTTTTCATGCTTGTAGAGGAATAGGGAGAGAGAAGTAGGAATGAGAAAATATAACCATCAATTAAATACCATGCATGCTCCAGAAATCCCAAGGAAAAGGTTCTGTGCCTCTTGCCCATCTTCCTGCTTACAGCTATCTTCGGTAAAATACTAAATCATGTTCACATTGGTATGGAAAAGTACGTGAGCACTGCAGACATAAGGGAGTTTCCATTGCAGTTATTCACACAGCACATGTTTTGGAAAGATTTATTGGGCTGGGATCTAGGAGAAAATAGAGCTTTAAAAGCTCTTACAGGTCATACTCCCTTCAGGACTACCTGTTGTGTGCAGCTGGGTCATTTCCAACAGTTTGGTGCTTTGACTGTGACAGCTCTCCTTGCTTCTGACAGCTCATCTGAGCTGCTCTGCTGCATTGTTTTCTGCCTCTGGGTTGCTTGTAATTGCTTTGCTTTGATTGTTTATTATTTGTTTGATGTCTGTGTCAAGAAAGTCTTTTTTTTTTTCTTTTTCTTTTTTTCGGTAATACTCCCTCGCCCCATGGCTGAGACATGTACAAATGAAAGATACAAACCCTTCACATTTCTGCTACATAAAAAAAACAACAAATATTTACAGATGTTCAGAAGACTCACTCTTACCACCTCCTCTGCCCTCGCTAGGGCAAGTGAATCCAGGCAAATGAGTCCTCCTGTGATAAATGAAGTGGTGGCCCTATGGCTAGCAGAGATACCTGGCTGTGTGCAAGAGCCAGCAGACTACACAAGAACACAGCCCACAGCGACTCTGCAAGTATGCAGACCAAGGGAATTTGTTCTGACAGCTGGCCACACAGGCAGGGCAGGCAGTGCCTGCAGCAGCAGGATTTGGGAACGCCAGGCCAGCCGCAGTTTGACTCTACCAAGTAACTCTGGAGGCATTCAAGAACCACGTGGAGGTGGCACTGAGGGACATGGGCAGCGGGTATGGTGGGGGTGGGCTGGTGGTTGGACTAGATGGTCTTAGTGGTCTTTTTCAACCTTAATGATTCTATGATTCTACTCTATGATCAGATGTTGTTTTGTTCCCCCATGTTTCTGAAGAAAGAGAAGAGCGGGAGTGGGAGGGGGGATAAGAGCCTGTAGGGGAGAAGGGTAGTAAAGAAAAGGAGAAATTTTGGCATGCTGTCTTGCCAAAACATGTGCTGCAGGTGGAAAGGTACAGATGGAGCACTTCCACTGATAGTTCAAGAAATCAAACATCTGTGGAGTAGCTCAGAGTGGCAGCAGTTTCATTGCATAGCTGTATTATTACTCACTGTAGCAGCAGTTCTTAAAGAGCCAGGCTGTCAAGTTAGCAGTGCTTTGGGAGCCAGCACAAGTGGATACTGTCACCCTAAAAATCTGCTGCAGTAACATCTTGTACCTGGCACAATGAGCTGAGAGATTTTGTTTCAGCTCACCTTTTGATTGCTCTGGAAGCACATATGAATTAAGCCACGCTCTTCTGAGCTTCCCAGTAGCGCAGCCACAAAACAGCAAACGTATGAATGCAGATTTGCCTTCCTTTGTGCTAAGGTGCAGCATAAGTCTGAAGAAAAGAATTGATGTTGTATGCAATAGTGATACTGCCATGCAAGCAGAGAGGAAAAGCATCCAGAGAAATGGCATAAAGCATTCTGCCGGTACTGTATGCCAAGCTTCGTTATTAGAAACACTGAAATGACTGAACAGTCCCTGCAGCACCATCCCTGTAAAGATCTGTCAAGAGTTTCCAGTCTAATTAGCCTTTAAGTGAATCTAGCTGCAGACCTCGACATCATCTCTGTTATGAAGAGATCTGTGGCTAGATATTCCCCTCTCTCTGTGGGAAAGTAGATCTCCCATTCCTAGTCTCCTGTTTACCATGGGGCAAGCATGACTTGCAGCTGGCGGCAGGGCAGGAAAAGCTGTTACTGTGCTCTGGCTCTGACTCATGGCACCATTTTTCCATGCCTTCTGGATACTCAAATGAATGCTTTAGAGGATGTTAATGTGGCTAGAAATGTCCTTGAAGAGCAACTGAGCAGAGAGATTCAGACATCCTTGCAGCATCTTCTTCCCTGTCCCTCAAGAAGATCTTATGGAAATTCATTTCATTACCTTGTCCTGTTTTGTTTTGCTTCTTTTGCTATGGGAGACTACAACCCGACTTAACACAGTTAAGATACAAGAATTAAGCTCATGGCACAAATATTTCTTATCCATCTGTCTGTCCATATTTTTTTGAGGGCAGCTGTCACCATCACATCAAAGAAGAAAAACAGCTTTTGAAAATAACTTTTTTTTCAGATCTTGTGAGTCCCAGCACAGGCACTTCTTTGACTTTCACATTCTAATTTTCATTCTGCTGCAAAGCAGGATAAAGCAAATGGGAGCTGGAGATGTCATTAACAGCTAATTTAGACTGGCAATTAGGCAAAACCTAATGGGCTGCTCTTGGGCTGGAAACTAGCGCTGCTAGTTGTAGGCTCTAATTCTGACACTGGCTCTTTCTATGTCCAGGATGAATGCCTTTCCCTTATGTAAAATGAAGAATTACTATTTCTTATGAAACTACATGCTGTTGGGGTTCATTACCAAGGATTCATAAAATATTTTAGAAAGGAAAGTTAGGAAACATCATTTTGACATTTTAATGTGCCTCCAATCCTCTACTCTGATCATTTTAAAATCTGTCTAGGGTGAAAGATTTCCCATTCTTAGCAGACTCACCCTATAAATTCAGTAACAACTTCAGTCCAGAAGACACCTAGCTCAATGCAACTGATTAACAGACCAACATTATGCAGTTGCAGTTTGGCTAGCTAGAGTCAAACATTTTCCATTGAGTCTATGTGTATCTGGAATCCAATACCATCATGGAATATGCTACACTTTGATATGTAATGTCAGTGGATTTCTTTCTTATTTTTTTCATTTTTTTTCTGACACTGCCCTAAAGTGCAAGATGAAGGTTAAAACAGCACTATCTTCCATTAAAAAGACCCTTAAAAAATCCTTATGAAAAGTTTGCAAGCACAATACTATCCTCTCTCAAAGAAAAGAAAGGCTCAAAGCATACATTTTCACTTAGAAACTGTATCTGCAGCTGCAGACCCTTGATTGAATCTATTTACGTGAGAAATTAATCTTTTGGGAAATCAAATACGAATGACCCTTGCTTTCCTCTCCCATCAAGCTGGGCAGGACTCCGTTCTCTGCCTTGAGTAGGGAGGCCCAGTACATGGAGTTAAAAAAAAAAACAACCTCTCATCTCCTGTCTCTGTGCAGATGCCTCAGAAAGCTCTGTTTGCAGATAGAAAGAAGATAAAATCTTCAAAGGTACTATCCACATTTCATATCATTGACACCAGCTCTGGGGAGGCAGACAGTTGTCCCTGGGCTCAATGTCAGAAATTAGTTCCGTGGAGCACTAAATAATAGTGATGATAATATATACACTGTGTGTCATTCTGTCTCTCACCAACATTTTTCAGTCATCGAGTCACCCTAATTGTTTAGCCAGTTCTTAGTGCTTTTATTATCAGGAAAAGATGTAGTAGGAGTTAAAAAAGGGACCAGACTGTCACACAAATGTGTTAAATGACAAATCCAGAGGCTTTGCTCACGTTCATTCTTACAGAAGCTGGGATGAGTATTAAAGCCTGGCTGGCAAGGACTGCTAATGACCGCGCTCAAGCCTACTGTGTCCTATCAGGAAACTGAAGGAAAATCCAAAAACTTGAAATTAATACCCCCATTCAAAATTGTAGCTTTCTGCCTGGGTTTCCTAGTAGTCACTGTCTTAAAATCATAGAGTCATAAAGATTGAAAAAAACCTCTAAGATCACCAAGTCCAGGTGTCAGCCCATGCCCACTGCCCATGTCCCTCAGTGCCACATCTCCATGTTTCTTGAACACCTCCAGGGATGGTGACTCCACCACCTCCCTGTGCAGCCTGTGCCACTGCCCCACCACTCTTTCTGAGAAGAAATTGTTCCTAATATCCAACCTGAGGCCATTGCCTCTCTTCCTATTGCTGTTACCTGGGAGAAGAGGCCAATCCCCACCTCACCACAACCTTCTTTCTGGTGGTTGTAGACAGCAATAACATCTCTGAGCCTCTTCTTCAGTCTGAATAATCCCAGCTTCCTCAGCTTCTCTCCATAAGACTTGTGCTCTACACCCTTCACAGCCCTTCACTGCCCTTCTCTGGACACACTCCAGAGCCTCAATATCTTTCTTGTAGTGAGGGGCTCAAAACTGAACAGAGCACCCAAGGTACAGCCTCACCAGTGCCAAGTTGAGGGGGATGATCACCTCCCCAGTCCTGCTGACTGTGCTATTACTAATACAAGTCAGGATGCCATTGGCCTTCTTGGCCACCTGGGCACACTGATGGCTCAGCAGCTGGGTGATTAGAGCTGGTCATCTGCAGGATGGAAGTGGGAAAATTATGGCAATGAAGAAGTTCAGAGGGTTCAAAGCAACAGGAGTTGTTAAGGGTAATGGTGAATGTCTGGTGTAACACAAACAATTAGATTCACCATGGGATGCCGGCACTGAGTCTGTGACTTAGTCCCGTTCTTCTCGAACTTAATGAGAAGTGGAAATAAGTAATTTATATGAGTGTGACATTGGTAAGAGGCACTGCCTGACACACTATCAGCTTCCATTTCACATCTCAGTCCAAAGGTGTGATGCTATAGATGATGCCTTTCTCACAAGATTTTACTCACGATACTTGGTCTGAACCATAGAACACAGTTCTCTGGAATAGGAAATAGTAGTTTTTTCTGTATAATTTGGAGGGCTTGGAGCCTTGTTTTCATTTGCTGATATTCTAATATTTTTTTTAACACCACTGGTGAAATATTTAATATGTAATGCCTTAGAAGAGAATTACTTGTTTTGGCTAATTACATAGTCCTGTGATCACTGGTCTGTTCGACATTTAAAATTCTCTCTTTCAAATTCTTCCTTCTACAGTTGCTTAATGCAGCTAAGTAGATATGTGGCAGATATTTATAAGAAGCATGAAAGTGAATAAAATAGGAGAAGCCAGATAAATTAGGAGTCTAGGGATGTTTGCATCAGCTCTTCAAGAGTGTTCTGCAATTTGAGGAGTTTACTGTCTGCCAGTCTATTTTTAGTTTGTCTCTCCTACACTCCTCATGCTTAGCCATGATTAGCCTTTACTGTGGTGAGGTTTATAAGCGTGTTAGGTGAAGATTCACATCAGATCATCAGTGCATCTTCCACTTACATCAAAGATACCACTCTTCCACTTTTGGTAAGAGAAAGCATTTTAGACAACACAGAAATATTCAAGGTCTGTTTAAAACTGTATTTGACTGTAACTAGTATTGCATTTCTGCTCTTTTAAGGATGGGACCACAAATTCAAAAGCATATCTATTGTTGTCTTTCTAAAATAATTGGACTTGTAGACGAGACGTTTTAGGAACAGACTATTAATTGTATTGCTTTAGGCTCTTCTAGCAGACAAGGATGGTGAGATAAGAGCATAAATATAAGAGAATCTATTTTCCAGGACAATCATCCCAAATCCGATTTATAAGCTGTTAAATATATGAAGGGTAGACTGAAAAATTCTCAGGAAAAATAATGGCCTAGGCCCCAAAGCTATTGGCTTCCCTTCCTTGTTGAAGCTTTAAAGAGAAGATACTTTCACGGTTGATGCTCATAGATTGTTGTTTACAACCCAGCAAAGCACCCACAGCATTATCATGGAGATCAAACACATCTCATAGATTTTACAGGCATTACAGATGCCACTTTTGCCCCTAGTTGTCACATCTTGTGAACTATTGTGGGACAAAATGCTCTGGCAGTTGATATAATCTAGCCCTTGGTTTCTAATAGCATAGTCACAGCTATTTATAAAGTACAATAGAATTTTGCCTTATATCCTTGATATAAATGTCAAGTGCCCTGCAGTACTGTGTACTGTTCCTAGAGAAATGATCCATTAAAACCATCCATATCAGAAAGCAAGGTTTTGCAACACTCCAGAACAAAATTATATTCTCATACGATAATAGGGAAAATTGTCTGGTTTGAAAAGACTGTGTTGACATGCAGCAAAGTTAGCTTCCTCATTTGCTGCATCCACCATGCCTTAGTTCCTAAGGATACCCCATCTACAAAAAGGAACAGAGAATTCATTTAGCTGCCTTAAACCCTTAGTTACAGGGCTGTGCAACTTGAAAAAAAAAGTGTAGATTGCACCAATGGTGAAAAACTTGGCCAACAGAGAAGTGTGAGAATGAAAAAAAAAAAAAAAAAAAAAAAGAATGTTAAAATACGCTAATCCTGCTGGTGATCCTCAGGTTGCATAGGGCCACGAAGAAGGCCTATTTTGTTCCTTGAGATACAATGACCAAATACGACAGTGCATTGGGAAGATGGGTCTGTTTGTAGACAGGATTATATTGTTGAGTAGTGCTGAATGCCAAACAGTCATGGCAGATGTTTCAGCTATTAGGACTCTGGGGCAAAGTTACTGTAAAAGCTTGTGTTGGTCTTTTCCATTACTGACAGAAAGTGCAGTTATTCCCTAAGTCCCCTCCTCTGGGGAAGCAGGTGTTCTCCTAAGGGTCATTCCTCTTTCAAGGCAGGGGAAGCAGAGGACCTTGACAGAGCTCTCCTTTTTTTCTGCTGCCTCCCTTTCTCTGTGCCAGTTCCCCTTTGGACTGTTGCCTTTGCTACCCACACTTTCCAGGCCCATAGGCCTGGGGCTATTGGTGTGTTATTTAACCATTTGTTTTCCAGATGTAACAGCAATTTGTGCTACCTCACAGAACTGCAGTCAAAACTTCTGAGTCATGTGGAGCAAATGTTCACTGCTATTTCTCCATTTTGAGCATTGGAGAATGTATTTTTTCCTTTAATACCCTCGTGATATGCTGATTTCCTTTAATATCCAGGCGTTTTGCACATATATGTTATCTCCCACTGCAGTTGTCTTACTGATTTACATCTCTCACTGACATCCTGTGCCATTACAAGTTATCTT
>JAOWBP010000001.1:91878140-91888987 GCA_028571105.1 Tragopan temminckii | reverse complement strand
TATATGTTATCTCCCACTGCAGTTGTCTTACTGATTTACATCTCTCACTGACATCCTGTGCCATTACAAGTTATCTTTTTGCTTCATATTTCAAGTGCATGTTTTCTCAGGCAGACACTGTTTTTGGTCTCTGTTCAGCACCACGCACAACAAAGTGTGAGTTTTAGGTGGCTTTGAAGGTGCTGAAGCAATGCAAAGAAGAATACTTACCAGTATAATAAGCTGTGATTTACTTATCCCTATAGTTCACCATGATGTCTAGTTAAAATAAAATTAATTCATCCAAAGCACTTTCAGTACCCACTATCAACACCTTTCATACAGCAAGGAAACCAACTCAACCCAAAAGACTTTGCGACTATACCACTGTTTATTACACTAGTGAGGCTGTATGAATATCCAGATGGATTAAAAACATGTCTAAAATTCACAGCCTTTTCATAACGTTATATCGTAGATTTATAATCTTCCCTAAGGAAACTAAATTAATTTTCAGTGATACATTTTTTTTTCTTTAAACCAAGTGAGACAGGGATAATAAATAATCCCTTCTAGTACCTCTGGAGATAATTGGCTGGAAAAATATAGGTTGATAATTGTTAACCGACTTGAGGTCACTCAGCTGAACGTTAGCACCACTGAGGCATACATCTGAGTAACAAGAACATGCCCTTCAGACAAATATTAATTAAAGGTAAAAGTTAAAAGAGAAGAAGCTGAAATCACAACACATTGTATATTTCACAGAATTAGAAGCATCAATGTTTCAACAGTAGAGAAGAGTTTCTGATTTAGCCGGTTGTCCATGTCTTTGCATGCATATTCTATAACCAAAGAATTTGTCTGAGAGAAGTTTAGGGAAAGGAAGGCTATTTAAGTTGCTCAGCTTTAAAGGAAAAAAAAAAAGAGGAATAGTTGGTTTCTTACAAGGGAACTGTCTCACCAACCTGCACTTTCAGTTCCAACAGGCTTCAGTTCCAGCTGGAGAAGACTACTTCTTCCTTCTTGGAGCAGCCTGGAGGATGCTAGCATCCACTGCTGCAGCTCCTGCTGAATTCAACAGGAGTTTTGCCATTGGCTGTAACAAGAGCAGGACTGTGCTTTCTGTCTGCATGCTCCTAAAAGGGAGGTAATTACTGCTAGATGAGGGGCCTGCCAGACAATATACAGTAGCTTCTGACAATGAGCTTAAAGGCAGTTCCAAGACATATTTAGTCTTATGAATGTCTTACAGGCAAGACACACCCAGTGGTGGCTTCTTCTTACGCATCTTGCTTAGTCTGCTCAGAGGCTGACTGAGGTCATGCAGAAACACTTTCAGCTGCTTTGCACGCTCTGTGCAAAGGGACTGTGCTCAAAGGAAACCACCAGTGATTCTTGCCTCAGGAACAATGGAAATGGTCTCTCCTTTTAAGTTCACCCAGTATTAAACGATTTAAAAACACAGCACTCTCACTCATCTCAGGAGGACTTAATTTCTGAAGCTCTTTTCCCTGTTGTTTTCTGACTTTAAAAGGATTCTAACTCACAGTCCTCATCCAAGACAGTGAAAATAACTGATCTGGTTCGAAATGATGACAAGCAATTTTCTAGATATAAGAATATTTCTTTTATGATTCTATTCTGTTGTGGTGGATTAACATGGCCCCGTATTCAAAAAAGGACACTCCCCCAGGCACCTACAATTACCTTCCCCATTTTCTTGCCCTGGTACCTTCTGTACACTCAGTTGTGCCCCTTCTCTGTGTTATTTTCCTTTAGAAGCCACGTTTGTTTAGGTTCCTACTTAAAATTTAATTGGAGCTAAAAGTGCTTAAGACCACCTATAGGCTGTGCAGTAGAGGCGCTGTGTAGCATTCTCCAATCTTGGTCTCTCAATTATACATATTTGATATTTGCACAAAGTACACAGTAGCTCTCTTTGGGCTATGTATTTCCTTGGTTCTTGTAGATTATAGGGGCTTGGGAGATGAATGAGGGCTGGCTCACTGTACTGAATTGGGATGCAATCAGAAAACCCCACATAGTAGTAGAATCCCTCCTGGAAACTACTGCAACAGCATAATTTGTCCCCATCCCCTCTACTATAGCCTATTACAGTGAAATATACAGCTCTGTCATTCTGGGCATACTTTTTAACAATGGCATATTCATCCTCAGACTGGGCAATCCAGTGGCCAGATGTATGTGGAAGTCACATCTCCTTGACATAATGATCTGTCAGAAGTTGCCCTCAGATGTTTTTCCTCTGTAAGTAAACAATGACCTAAGTCTCAGCTTCAAATCTTCCAGATATGTGTTTATGAGGGTATTAGAAGACCACAAGGCAGTTTCTAAGAGTCATCCCACCTTCTAACTCACCCATCACCTCAGAAGCTTATAAATCAAGGCAGCTCAGAGAAAGATATTTTTCCTTTATATTTTTTAAAACTTACAAATAGATTTTGTCTTGCATTAAAGCCTTTTTTATTTTCAAGAACTTCTCACTTGAATTATGAAGCAGATCAGAGGCCATCATAAAATCATCCCCAGAAGAAAAAGGCAACATAATGGAACACAAATTAAAATACAAATTTAAGCACAAAGCACCAAGAGAGGTCTGAAACACAGCATGCACATTACCTTAAAAAACGAAATGTAAAAGAGTGAGTCCTAACAACCATACATTAGAAATTGCAGTGTGTTCTAATATCTTCCAGATGTGGATTTCATTATGGCTAAAGTTAGATGGGTTACAACCTGCACTTAAAAAGCTTTTCTTTGCCACAGACTGAGAGAGTGAAGATTTGCTGAAGCAGAGAGAAAGGAAGGAGCTGAACCTCCTCCTGCCAAACACTCGACTAATGTATATGAGTATTTTACTGGCAACCAGGAGGAGAGGGGTTGTTCCTATTATAGCTTGTTTCTTTTTTTCTTACTGAGGTTTGTAGAACTTCTCTCAGGAAGGATGTAACACGGGAGGTGGGAGATTACAATCTCCTATTTCTACATGGAGCCAACTGCTGTTTACAAGCAAGTGCACCCTGGAGGCACTGAGGAATAAATACCTACCAAACAGCCTATAGCCAGCTAAATAAATCACAGTTTTTCACAGAGCTCTGGCTTGTGCAAATATAGCAGATGATCCTTAATAAAACTCCGAAGTTTTCCATCAGGGCTAAATAATCTGAATCTGTGTAGCTTTCTTGTGTGGAAATCTGCGTGTCTCCTTAGGCAAGAACAGCTCCCCAACAGCTTTCTTAAAAGCTGCTTTTGTCCCAGTGCCACAGAACCACCCATCAACAGTCTAGTCAAGGATTCCAAAAAATACAATTGCCCATCCGTAGGAAATCCTCTAAGCCCCCTATCATAACAAACCCTTTTGGAGTCAGCGAGGGTTACTTCCCCGTGAGACTGTCAGAGGTCTCACTGTCAGGGCAGGTGACTGTGACCCATGTGGTTGAGTATTCTCAAAAATTAAAATATTGATTCTTTGATGCTGTTTAAGCAGTACTGATTATATCTCAAGACTGGCTGATTCCCCATGCTGCCTGAGATCCCAAACATTTGCTCCAACTTGTGCTTGAATCACTTTCCTGAGAGCAGAGTCTTCACCTGTTACTCCAGCGGCTGGGCTAGATACCAAGAGAGGACATCCTCAGAGCTTTCTGTAACTGCAGAGTTCCCACAGTTGTCTGTCAATAAGGAAATGACAGCTCTATGGACCACAGCTTTCCTTAGCTTAGAGGATGAGGGGAATCAGACACTTAATGGAGTGAACCAGAACAAGTGGCATTTTCTAAAGATGAGCTTGAATATAAGTGGGTCAGGAATCATTATAGATAATGCAGAAAAGAAATCCCACACATTTCCACCAAAGCCTCAGTCCTCAGCAGCTGCACTGAATTTTGGGATGGCAAAAGAAACATTCTGAATAATTACTGGCAGCTCTTGGAAGGTACCCTGCCTTCAACTAACTAAACTAAACTAAACAGATGATTGCATATCTGTTATTGTAAGTTCATGTCCTTTCAAGACAAATCTGATCATGCTGAAATGAGGGATGGATAACTTAGAAAGAATCAACAAACTTTTAAAAGGCAAAGATGTCTGGGAGCAGCAGAGAGGAGGGTAAAGCAAAGTGATCTTCAAATGTAATGAGGAAAGGAGGGAAGTAGATATGTCCTCTGCACCTCCCCTGGCAAAATTCAGAGATCAACAAGGAAATAATTGAAAATCATCAGCCTGGAGAAAGATGTAGATAACAGTATAAGCTCAAGGAGAAGCACATACAAGTATGCAAACGACCCAACAGGAATGCCTGTGCAAAACCGCGAGGCAGCAAAATGACTCCATTTATTACAGTTTAATTTATTTGCCGCTGACAATGTGTTCTATTCAGAACAAATATAGTGCAGTCTCTGTCCCCACAAGTATTCAGTTTAGATAGAAAAAAAGATTAATTAAGATCTTTCAGATTGCCCTCAGTGTATTTTAATGCAGAGGTGTTGCAGAATCATTGTCTTGCATTCACTGGTTTTATTAGCCATTGCACACACTATGGAAATTGCTTATTCGCAAATTTGACCTCTTTGTTTGCTAGTTTTTCATGCAATTGTTTTCTCACCTTCCTTCCCAGAGGGAAGTCCCTAGACACAGACCAGAGGCTGGGGAGGACCATCTCTACCCATGTTGCACACAAAACCCTTTCTACCATTGCTGGGACATGCAGGGAGAGCCAGGAATTAACAGAGGCCATGAACCCATCAGTCTTGTGCTGTAGGGGTAACCCTGCTCATTGTAGTAAAATGCTGCAGCCAAAAAGATTGTGGCTGTGGTTTTCATAATGAAAGTATACTCTGTGCACACATGTTATTATAAAAGAAAATATAAAATTATAAAACAAAAAATGTTACCCAAAATATGGCAACACAGCATGGAGGGGAAGACTAATCGCTTTTCAGAAATCATGTGTATTCATAACATTTTAATGGCTATGGAAGGGATTGTTTCAGATGTGTATCACCTGGAGGGAGCTCCCATAAAAGACTTAAGATGTGTATCACCTGGAGGGATAACCCATAAAAGACTTTCTCCCTCATTTAAGGGAGGGAAAAATGTATAGCATGCATCAATTTGTCTTGTTGCCTGTTGGTAAAGCTCTTACTCACAAAATCTGGTTCCAAGTGGTGTGGTGCATCCATTGTTCAAATCACTTCAGTTGAGAATTAAGCACACTCATTGCACTTATTGCTCTGATATCAAGAGCAGGAGGGTGCATATATTTAGAGGTGGAGCTCTTTTCTATGCATTACCAAGTGGCTGAATTTCTGATGGAGAACAAGAAATAGTCATTCAAATGGCAGTAATTCAGGTTGTGACAAAAAACTTGAGACATACAAATAACTGCCTCATTTCTATCTTACAAGTCACATAATGGATGTCACATTCAGTGCTTCTTATAATGAACAGGCTACTTATTAACAATAGTCTAGGATTTTATTTCATTTTAAAATTGCCATCTTTTCCAATTATTCTTACTTTTTAGTGTTTTCCTTCTTTTAAACCAGGATATTTTTAGTATGGACCACAAGTTACAAACAACAGAAGTTGCTATAGAAACTGAAAAGGCACTTTGTAGAATGAAAATGCAAGAGGAAATACAGTTCACTATTTATCTGCTGCAGACAGTAAGACAGAATCAATATAAATCTGTATGTGTGTGCATATAAATATACATATGTATGAATGCGTATGTGACTTTCCTTACTGTATCTATACTGTATCTAGGTGCAGAACAGTTAGAGGCAGGTGTGTTGGATGGGATGGCGAATGGGAAGATGTTTAGCAGTCTGGTCTCCCATTAATGACACAGATTGCACACCATGTTGAACACTGCTAATAGAGGGAACTAAGATCTTTTCCTCCCAACCTAAATCAAACCCCACCACATAGCCATTGTGACTTTTCTTTTACATCCCTTTGTTTGCTGTCCCTGTTAAATAAAGTTAATGCTCTAGCAACTTCAAGCAAAGGTAATTTCCAGTCACAGGATCTGGGTTATCCTGAACATCGTATCTGTGCAATCTCCTTGTCTTACCTACAGAGAGGCTAATATGGATGAAGTATTATATAATTTTCAGCCACTGGGAATCAAACTCAAAGTTTAGTGTAAGAGCATGGATTACTGAGGTATATTCATAGGAAAGAATGCTGTATAGATAGAATCACAGAATCATTAAGGTTGGAAAAGACTCTAAGATCATCTAGTCCAACTATCTACCTACCACCAAAACTACCCACTAAACCACGTCCCTAAGTGTCACATCTCCATGTTTCTTGAATACTTTCAGGGACAGTGACTCCACCACCTCCCTGGGCAGCCTGTGCCACTGCCTGACCACTTTTTCAAAAAATAACACTTTATGTCCTCATTAGACTTCAGCTATAAACATGAGATGTTTCATGAGCAAGCCTACAAGACCAGAGCTGAAATGTTTTACTGGCTTCTGCTCCTACACCTCTTATTTGACTTCACTGTTCTTCAGAATGATTGTATAGGTCAGGTTTACAGTCCTTCTTTGTTAAGAACAGGTCAGGAAAACATCAATTAGAGGTGTTTTAAAAATAGTTGATTCTGCCCCTGGGTGGAGATGCTGGAGGGAAGAGGATGAACTGGATAGGAATCAAAGACCTTTCCAAAGCTACTTTTTTTTTAATGTATTCTGTTATGCTTAGAGTAATTCAACACTGTCTTAAGAAACAAAATTTCTTCTCTGCTTCAGAGTTCATATATAATGCCAGCAAACCACTTCAGATCAGACTTCTGAGTATGGAGGTACTCCATATTGGAGGTGGTTGTCTGAAGCAATTGCCAAGAGGATCTTGAAATACTGGCTAGGTGGTTTTTATGCACATTAGTTGTTGCTCAAATAACTTTGTGAAGTTTTTCTTTTTTCTCTCTTGCATACATTGTCATTCTCTGTGAGACCCTGTTTTCTCAGCCGTCTGCCTGGCTGGGGCTTTGATGTCTGATTTGCAGGAGAGCTGTGGACTCTCAGCTCTAACAGAAGCCAGCACTGACGTTCTGGGATGTGTGGAGCTATGCCTAAGTCCAATCTCTCCAAAAGTAATGTGTCCTAATGGTTATCAGTGTAGTACAGGTGCTGAGCACCCCTTCATGCTCTAGGTCTCTGCCAGAACAAGACTTTGATGTAGCTCCATAGGCAAGAGGTCTTCCCTGGAAATCAATTTGAATGGGTGGAAAAGAAGCGATCTCCTGTGATCTCTGTGGGACTGTCTAGTCTGGAAGAAGCCCTGAGATGAGGTTCAATGAGGGATATGCCCACCCCACCATCTAGACACCAACTGGGGACACAAAGGCAGGTTTTTTACGGTCAATCCCTTTTGCTTCAGTTCATTGTTAACAAAAAGAGGATACTGAGAAGTAGTTTTGGAGCACTATGGTAGAACAATGCAATTTAAATTCTCATGAAAAAATTAAAGATTTTAATTTCCAAGCAGGTATGGAAAAGTAGTCATAACACCTTAGTAGAACACACTGAAAGGCAAAGGCAAAATTAAATTTGAAGAGCTACTTGGTAAATAAGCAACACCAAATAAGGCAGGAGTCCTAGAGAAAAAAAAATAGTAAATGACCCTGCAATTAAATACTATCCTAATGCATACCTTGCTAGGGATAGATGAAGCCCTCACAAGGAACCTGAAATCTGACAGTTCCTACATTCAGAGCTTTACTTTGCTCTGCTAGCCAGAGTACAGGGAAAAGGTTAGTTTGGGCCTGGTTGTTTATGTATGCTTTTAGGCTTCCCTGTGGTTCAACCTCAATTACTGCTTATGAAAGCAAATCTGATTTCAAAATATGAATCAGCATCAGTACCTGGACATTAATGACATATGCAAGGGATTTACATGTGTGTTTGGCATATATTCTTGAGTAAGGCTATTTTTAATACTGGCAGTATTCAAGTAGTACACTGCTTTTTAATATGCAATGTAGTTCTCTCTGACTTAAGCTCCTGAGTTCTTGAATACATCCTTATTAAAGAGAGCAGATGGTTTCAATTACGTTGGCTGAATTCTCAAGGGTAGCTTCAAATTTGGGTGACACCACTGACTATTTGGATGAACTAACATAGGTCGGACTGTTTTTGCTATGTTTCTCCAAGCATGTCCGCTTCTTCTGTCTTTTTTAAAAAATTCCAGGAGGTCTTTGTAGCTAGAATAAAAGACAAGCAGTCTTCTTTAGACCAATCTTTTGTCTCTAACACCCACTTAAAATAGGTGGTCAGATAATTCCAGTGCAGTTTTTAATAGAGCATGAGAGAAAAGGATAGTCGGGAAATTAAAGCCAAATGTGATGAGCTCGGAATTTTTCAATAGCATCAGGTATTTGGAGATGCCTTTTCTATTTTCAGCATGCTCATGTGATGCTCCCTCCTCTGACAGATTATACCTTTCAATCAACACCAGTGCTAAGTGAAGCTGGAGTGATCCTATCTTTGGAGGCTTGCTAATTAAAATGAACCTATTTTGCAGAAAAATCCCCTATTTTGCAGAAAAAAAAGAAAATTATCAATAAGTGTAAATGATGTTATTCTTTTCCTAATAAATTCTGGTTCAAAACCCATTTAATGCCTAAGAGTAAGGTCAAAATCAAGTAGACTTTTAGGACTGCATAGCTATTTATAGGTGCTGGAACATTTCCTCTTGCCCCACCTTTAGGACAGTGACAATAGAGATAGCATTACCACCATACTCTGCCCAAAAGTGCCTCTTCATCATACACCAGCTGGATATTTTTTTCCAATCAAAACTTTATTGACTCACAGCAAGCCATTTGTAAATGATAGATTAACCTCATTAATAAACAAAGCATTGTTAAAAGAAAGAGCTTGAAAGAATTACAGTGCATTAGATCTATTTCCCAAACAGAGCCTAGGCAAATGCATCTGTGTCTTTTACATGACATGAGAAAATATTGGCTTTTGTTTTCTGAACAAATTTCCCAAGAAATTACTTAGGTAGACAGAGGTGGAGAAGGATTCTTAGAGACCAGTGAAAACACGTATCACAAGCAATTAGTTCAAAGGGAAGCGGGCTGTCAGGCTTTGGTTGAGATGAATGAAAGAGCTCCTTGGGATAGGAGGAAGATGCTGGGTATCTGTGTTTCACTGAGCCAAGCATTGGACTTTTGTTTAGTATATTTTTTGAAAGGAGAACACTCTTTATGGAGTTGTGCCATCTTTCACTTTCTTTGACAGACTGAAGAGAAGAGTAACAGGTGACCAAGAACAGAACTAGGAAACGTGAAGGGGCAAGAGAGACTATAGAAGGCTCTAATGATAAACCACATGAGTGACTATATGCTATCCAGAGTTACCTGGAAAAAGCCTGTAGACAGCAGTAAATTCTTGCAAGAACAGTTTGCAGTGGTAGGAGAAACAGTGGTTAAGGATTTCTACTGGATAATTCCACTGTAACCTGAGTGCTGGTGTAGGGCTTGATGTCTTTTTGACTCTAGTTAGGCCGTTATGAACTCTTCATGACAGGAAACAGATTCAGTATTAAACTTTCCCTCTATAGAGGTGCTTCCATTTTCTCAGTCTTTCACTAGGCCTTGCTGTAAAGCAGTCAGCCTACCAATTTGGGTTGCCACTGCCAAATCATCCTTGGAAGGGATGTGGCTGCATGCCAGCATAGTAATGAGGTGTCAGCTGATTTAACAATAGAAACCACAAAGAATATGAGAAGGTAGAGGTTTAACTTAAAATTGCTGCTCTAAATTGTAAGTATGATCCTGAGCAGAATAGCAAAATGAACCAGCCATACTGTCTGCATTATTTTCTGCGGCACTCTGTAGTGTATTCTGTAGTGCATTCTGAATTCCCATTCAGAATGTCATTTAACTGTATCAATCAAGAATACCTCCTCCTTTTGCTGCCCTGTAAATTCCTATATGAAGTCAAGCATGAGGTCAGCTCTTTCAATATAGCATTGCAATTAGAGCTAACAGTCTCTAGATTCAGACCTAGGAATCTGCTTTCCAGAACAGTCTCCTATCTGTTCATTTAACTTGTGTTCTTGTTCCCAGAAGCTGTACCTTGAATCTGACAGCATTAAATGTTCTTTGATAGTTCCTGATTGATAGATTGTGCCAATGGTCTGCTCCCATCATTAAATATTTCACTAATTCTGGTGCTGTTCACAGATGTTGCAATGAAAGACTTAATGCTGTGCCCATGAGAAGACTTGAAGTTGTGGTTCATGGACACTGTAAATTTGTGTACTCCTTCCCAGTGACCAAAAAGGATAAATGAGAAAAGCAGTCCCCCTGTCAGCCAGCTTTAGTTCCACGTATATGAGGTGAGGATGTTTCCCAGTATTAAAAAAATCTTAAAAAGGCTTTAGGTAAGTCACTGATGACAATATAAAGTAGTGTTAGACCAAAAAATTATTTCGTGGGACACCACAGAAAACAGTAAAGCTTGCTGATATCTCAGCATTAACTGTACCAGAGATGTTAAGAAGACTACTGCATCTGATAAAACAAAACTACTGTCTGCTTGCTGTCACTCAAGTAGGGTCACAGGAGGCTGCAATGAGGAAATTACAGAATGTTAAAAGGGACTACCCCTTGGAAAGATGCTAAAGGGATTGGGAGCATGAATAGTGCTCTCCTCTGTCCTCCTGACTGGTGGCTGGGTTCTGGAAAGAAGAAGAATAGATAGGGCTAATTACTGGATAAGGGAATGGTCTCAGGATCAAGGTTTTGGGTACTATGGTCTTGGGCACACCTTTGAGAGATCAAGTATGTAGGTGTCAGATGGAATGCAACTGAGAAGATG
>JAOWBP010000001.1:91848455-91868033 GCA_028571105.1 Tragopan temminckii | reverse complement strand
TATTTTCAAGTGATTGGAAGATTGAAGCACCTGTATTTTTCATTAGGTTAAGAACTGCAGAATTTTTATGTTGCACATTTTCATGCATGTTAAGAAAATTCTCTTATAAGCGTACAGTATTTCATGTTGCTGATTAACGTGCACATATTCCATGACTACCATGGTTTTGTGGTTTTTTTAAATCCTCATTTAATTACTGGAACATAACAATACTATCTCAAGGCAGTGATGTTCAGTCAGTCCTCTGGGAAAATATATCCACAAATCATTTCAACCCGAGAGTAGGTCAAATGGTAATAATCAAGTCATATTCATAACTCATTGGAAATAGACTATTCTGAAATTGCTACCTGATACAGAACGAATGCCTCATTAATCAGAAATACATCAACATGAGAACACTAGTTATGTCAGCTACAATTATGAATGAGATCTCAGGGAATGCAGTGAGCAGTGTTACATTTAAGTAGATGAAGTCTTGTGTAGCTTTGTACATGCTTAGAAGACATGTTTTAACATGGAAATATGGTACAAAACTTCAGGGATGCAAAAAAAAAAAAAAAAGGTTCTATGAGGAACAATCTATGTGATTTTACAAACTGAAACAGTAATTTTATTAGAATAGTCTAGTAAAGGAACCCTCTAGAATATCTCACCACACAGTGATTAGCTTAATTTCATATCAGTGAATCCCAAAGTCCTCTGTGTTAGAACTCAGACTGGAGAAAAGGCAGAGCTTAGCTTGGGCAGAAAGAATCTCAAGATTAGAGCCTGAGACTATATGTACACTATATATATATACACTATAAATCTAGTGTAGGCCTATAATAAATATTGTGTGTATATATATGTATATACGTATACCTGTGTGTATATATATACATACATATACACAACAGTTTAGGTAAATATATAGTTTAGGTGTATATATATGAACTCTTATGTATATACATGAACTCTCAGCTGACAGGAATGTAGTTGAGAGCTCACTTTTTCTCTGAACAGAATGCCCTAAAATCATGTATGTGTAAAGGCAATAAGGCTCTTATGTATAAGCCAATCATTTCCTGTGTTTGCATAGTGTTGAGTCTAATCTAAAATCCTTAATCATTCTGCAAAACTTTGTATCCAAGCTCAGAAAAATCACACAGAAGCAGTGGAAGTTCATATATCTTAGATGATACGCAATACTTTCTTCAGAGTGTAATGTACCACATAGACAGACTGTCGGTATGGTAGTCTTAAGATCATTAAGTTGTCTGGTGTTTCAGACCCACCTCTGAAATACACTCCTGACGTCCCTGAGATATGAAATCTGCAATTCATACACATGTATTTCACATCACAAAGTTGCATTTTTATCAAAGCCTTAGACAAATAAGAAATCCAGTAAAACTGCAGTCCAGCTTTCCGTGGACGTTTTGGTGACTGAAATAAAAATAGAACAATGTTTTCTTGATTGAGCCCATAGTTACATTATATATGAAAGATCCCTACGTTTCGACCTGTGCAGATCTCCAAACATCCAAATTCATTTCTGTTACATGTCTGGAATTATAATGTCAGTGACCAGTGTGGTTCCTATACTGCATCTGAGCTTGCCAGGATCTTCAGCTCCTGCTTTCCAGTCACTTCATTTTTTATGTGCCCGTGTGCTAAATAGGACTGTCTCCACACACTCTAATGAAAACTCTTGCATTTGGGCTTTACAAAGCACCTTCTGCATCTTAAATTCTTTTGACTTTTCCTTGAAATGTAAAAGAAAGTCATAAGGTGAAAAAAATATTGAAAGGTTAATGACTGATCAGGATTATCTAGAAATAAAGTTGTTCAGTAGTGATGAAAGTCTTTCTGAGCTCCTGTGTCCAGATACGTAGCCTAGTGGCATTGACTCCAAATATTGACTGCGTATTTTTTCACTTCTGTTTTTCTTTGGTAGTGTATGTTGATTTAATATGTGCTTCATTCACTTTCTCATCATGTGCAGCATTTCTGAGGAAATGCTTTTCTGCCTTTGTTTGGCAAAGATGTGTTTTGTAAAATATTGTAGCTTAGTGTATGTAGGAGAAAAATGGAAACACTAAGAGTAAATTAAAAAAATGCACACGAGAACGTTCTGAATATGCTGTCTGTTATCTGTAATGACATGGTGGCTGAATAAGTATGGTTTTATACCCTTCATATATATTGCAGAATGTCATGAATTTTATGTCTTTCAATAAGTATTCTAATACCAAAGTCAAAATGTTGACAATTGTATTTTGTGCCACAGGCATGATGGAAGATATTCTATTGTTGAGGAACTCAAATTATTAATATTGCAACTACTTTTAATACTACTTCAGAAGAAATCACTGATTAAACATTTGCTAAAAGTCATCTGTCCTTGTCATTTTTTGCTGCGTAGCCCTGAGATTTTGAGAGTTGGATCCTTTTGTTTCAAGCTCTGCGTTGCCTGATTTGTTCTCCATGCCACTGTCCAGCTGTGATAACTACTCATACAAAGGGATGTATGTAAATAAGTGCCTTCTTAAATACGAAATATCTGGATTTGATGTTCATACTGCCTTAATTAGGTGTTGTAACTACTGGGATGTAATTAAATTAGGTACTGACATTAAGCAGCTGAAGAATGTTACCAAGTTATGGCTGGTGAAACTCTCCGCAGTCAGCTGCAGAGAAGTGGGTCTGCTGTTTGATTCAGACGCATGATGTACAGCCCAAATATGATGCTTTGTCCCAGAGTCAATATAGCAATACTGAATGGCAGTCCCTATGGTTAATGTCCACTGTCGTTCCAGATGATACCCAAAATGATCCACGCTTACTTGCATAATGCATTTTAGGAAAATGGGTTTCTCGGAGGCATTCCTTTGTGTGAGGAAAAGTTTACATGTGGAAGCAGCTATTATTCTCAGTTGAAAAAAAATGACTTTATATATAGAAAGTCTCTGACTTTCAACTTTGCATTAGAGTGAGATTATTTCCATTTGTGTAGCTAAAAACTATGGGTGACACCTTTGACCACACTGGAAGATGGTTCTGCTTGTGGTCCCAAGCTAAATCTCAGACATCCCAAGAGACACCGTGCCTGTACATGAACAAAAAGAGCTTGCTCACTGTTGCTCTGTAGGCAACTCACTCTGGACACAGAAATGAGTCCACACACAGAAATGAGACACACACAGGGTGTGGTGTGTGGCAAAATATAAATTAGCAAACAGAGAGGAGGACAATGAAGAAAGAAATTTTAATTGAAAGTCAAATAGAGGAGATACCCAATGATCAATACTTTTTCCATGCCTTAGAGGTAAGCGCTATCTAGACATTTTACTTGCTTAAAATCACAGTGAAATGAATGTTAAATTACTTAGGATTACTAAAGTATATCGCTTGGAGAAGCATCCTTTAAAAAATTCAGGGTAGAATAACTGTGCCACAGAATTAAGATCTAGATAAGTTTTCAGCACTCTAAAGTTGTTTAGTCAAATAAAGTTGTTTAGTTTAAATCTAATTCTGCATCATTTTCAAACCTGATAAAATCTTTTTGAAAAAGAAAGGAGAGAAACCTTTTCATCTTTAAAGGGGAAAAATCATGAATAATTTGAAGTGAAAAGTTGATTCTAGGACTATCAGATCTTGCTAACATATTGTGAGCAGGAAGAAAAACAATGAAATTGGATAAATAAATGATTTGTTGTAAATTATTTGTGGGGAATGGTGCATCTTCTAGTTGCTCATCTAGCTGTCTTGCATTTATAATGATTTTTACATTTGTTGTTGCTACAAGACCTCTTCATTTTATGAGGATTTGTTCTGGTTTCTCAATCAGGTGAAGATAAATACTCCTGGCATACTATGTTCCAATTATAAAATGAAAAACTAGATTAAAGACACTTCCTACACAAATGAAAAGTTGGTCATTTGTTCAGTTGTACAATAGGGGGAGATGGTAACTGGACTGAGAGCTGAATTTCTAGAATTATATTCGTAAACTTTTCTGTTTCCTACTTTTTTAGTCTGGTGGAAACTAAGCAAGTGGGAGTTCTCTGATTTGTTCTTCTTCCACTTTGTGAATGGTTAATAGTGCATCTTGAACCTTGCAACCTCTGGATATTTCCCAGGTGTTGGGTTCTGATAAGGACTTAAATATTTTCTATGGTAATTTTAATCTCTCAGCACATTTACCTTGATAAGTGTGAAACCCAAAAACACATTTGAGGTTTTGTGGCTAGTCCTGACTTCCTCAGCTCAGTACCTCTCAATGTTCCTTTCTGAGCTTTTTGTATTTGTAATTTTATGTGTGCTTGAAGTGAAGGCTGAGCGGGAAGGAGAGTCAACTTTTAGGTTCAATTATAACTATGTGCAGAAAATTATATTCATGCAGAGTTTGATTTCCCAAAATCAATATGTGGCAAATATAAAGCATTTACTGCTTCTCTAAAAATAATTCATCTAGTCTGAGGTGAATGTTGTTCAGGATTCATCTCATCCATGCCTGGTCAGATAAAAGTATAGAAGTAGTCATAGTACACTCCCCAGCAGCAGGACTTTTGTAAGTTCTGATGGCAGTTTGTTTCCTGTCTAACTGAACTTTTCTAAGCAGCTGCCAGAAAATCTCTTTTGCACATGCTAGCAGAAAATGTACACTAGATATACATTATTGATAGGTGTGCATACAAGAAATATGTACATGTGAGCATATCTTTAAAAATGTTTCCTTAATGGTGATTTTTGGAAAGTTATATTCTGTCTTGTCTTGGAGATTTAACATCATAAATGCTATTCAAAAGTGTAATGAGTCACCACATAAACACAGAAGCACTGGTGTGGTAGATTTACATGCACTTGGGAAAAAGAGACACAGCTTTTCGATCAGACTAATGGCTTGGAAGTGGCTTCAGGAAGAATGCTGGTAATCACATTTGACGGTCTGAATTGATGGCTGATGGCTTGTAAAGGGCAAAGCACTGGAGTGATTTCAGGGAGCTTTTAATAATGCTTAGCAAATGATCAGGCTGCACAGTCAATCGCTTTGTAGATGCCAATATCTTTCTCCACCTCCCAGTAAGTTCAAAATAGTGAAAACAATAAAACAAAAGGAAGCAGAGAACTGCATACGTAGTCAAAATAATCATAATATCTAGAAGGAAAAACAAATCAGATTAAAGGAATAAGCTTTATATAGAAAAGTAATAACTCTAATTTTCTCCTAAGATTTGGATGCTATTTATGAATTCTTGTAGAATCCATTTTCTGTTTACAGTTGGTGTGATAAGCCTCAAAACCTACCAAATCTGAATTTATGACCAATATTTAGGAATAAAACAGTGTTACCTAGCAAATGGGCTCTTAGGAGCAGACAAGAATTTCTGCTTCCCTGAATATGGATGCAGTTTCCAAGATTTTTCATGTACTTCTCTTCTATTGCCAGATAGTAGACTTAGTGGAATGGCCATAATCTCTTAAAAGTAGAATCCACACCTTTATTCCACCACAGGAGATCTGAGAAGTGTTTTTTCTCTCTTTCTATTCACTTACATTCTCAGCAAAACTTATTGGAGTATCTGAAAACCTAATACAAAGTCAGTTACTTTGTATTCCATGGTCAAGAATATTTAAAATAGTAATGGTCTTTTAACACCTCTACTTCAAGATAATCTGTAATACTCAATAAGGATTTTTAGAAAAGCAGAATGCTCAACAGGTGATCAACTTAATTGTATGTATTATTTCCTATCATGCTTTGCTCTCAGTTTTAGCTTTCTAAATTCCCTGTTGCCAAGAATAGTATTAGAGAGACTGGTGAGTACTATATTACCTGTAGGAAATTGTTTGGGGAACAGTGCTGTAATATGAGCTATGGTATTGCACACAGTATGTAATAATATTTTAATTTCTAATGTGTAGAAGATTTTTTCAAGTAGCAGCAATTAGTATGCTGGAATATTGCCACTGAACGAAGCAGATTACTTACTCACCTGAGAATTTTTGGATCCATTTCCTTTCTTTAAAAATCAGTATGAGACAGTCTAGCTTTGTGAGATCTTTCTGTCCCCAGCTTATTTAGATGATGGACTGCAGAGACATTACGTATTAATTTTGGTTAACACCTCATAGGATTTAAATCTTTTAACAGTCATTCATTTTGCAAGATTTACAGCTTTGTTTTGCTGCTGATTGTGAGATTGACGGAATGTCTTCTTCCAGAGTAAAGTCTCTCAGTAGACTTTCTTTTTCTCAAAAGCTGAAGTTGGGAGGCTCTACTGTAGATTTCAGTTTTCAGGGAATGTATTGTGAATAATTTTGAGTGAGAGACAAAAACAACTATTGTTGTCCAAGAATCTCTTAGAAAACTTCAGGATTACTCCTGCCAACAATTTGTGCTATTGGCTTGAATGGATAAATGTGGTAATTTACTGTCTGTTTCTACACATGCTCTGTCTCTGCAGCTCCAAGAAAACTGGAAGAAGCATGTTTTGTTATATTTTCCTTAGATTCAAGTTTATGGGTTGGTGAAAGGGTGCGTACACTCTGACTTCTGTTTCATTAAATGTCCTCTAGACCAGGAGAGGTTTAGATAGGGTATAAGAAATAAATACTTTTTGGGAATGGTGGTCAAGCACTGGAACAAGTTGCCTAGGGAAGGGTCCCCATCTTTAGTTGAATATTTAAGAGATGTGTAGGTGTGTCACTAGGGGGTGTGGTTTGGAGATGGTACTCAGTAGATCAGGTTGGTGGTTGGACTTGATGATCTTGAAGATCTTATCCAACCTAATTTTTTCTGTGATCTCATGTTCACCTGCATTTCCAGCAGATGCAAAGGCATTAGTTATTACTAACCAATAGTAGTTAATAAAAGGATGGTAAACAGACTGGAAATGTGTTAAGTTTCTCTGGTGATAAAACTGGTTGTTTTATTTATATATATATATATACTGTCATTTTTATGTTCTATTAATTTCATGAGGATGTGACCATTCATATCAGTAGTTTGAGAGTTTCAGTACTAGTTTTTGGCAAAATATTTTATAAAGAGAGAGCTTCAATATAAATCATAGAAGAACCCTTAGTGCTCTTGTGGACTAAATGCATACAAATAACCCTTCACTATATTATTCTGTATTATTCTACAGGCGCACGTTCAGCCAGTCTAAGTTGCTCTTACACCACTGTACCCTCAAATATCTGAACTATGTTACACTGTGCTATTACCATCTCCCGGGAATCTGGCAACTTCCCTACTTGCTCACCCCTGCAGAATTTCCATTCTGACCTGTAATACAAAATAAATAGTAAATTATTTTCTTTCGTTTTCCACACTTCTTCACTGTAACAGCCTCTTATAATGGCAAACCACCAGAACAGTGTATATCCGTTGTATGTGACTTAGATCTTCAAAGTCAGAAATCTTTCATGAGCTTGTTGGTTTTTGTTAGTGCTGCTGTTGGTAGATATAATGAAGCGGTAGTATTATACTCCAAATTTCTATTTTTTTAAGAGTTTGGAGGCCAAACTGTTACTTTTATATATTTGCTATAGTTTTTCCAGGACAGTTCTGCATCTCAGCCTGTCACATGTAAATTACTAACAGTATTTAAACTGATCTTTAAGGCTGTCTCTAAATTAAGACAACTGCGGTAAGAACAGTAAGCAGAATACCTGTCCATCCAAAAACTTCCAGTGGCTATTTTCACAAACTCACTGTGGCATGAATAGCCGCAGTATCCAAACTGTAAACTGGAACAGAGACAAATGTTTTCACTGTGTATGGGCTCTTTTAGTGGCTTTGACTAACCCTGTAGTTTTGCAAAGTATAACATGGTGCATGAATAGTTATATTCATTATTATCTTCTATCCTTTGTACACGCATCTCAAAATATAGCAATAATGTCTTATTTTCAAGAAATGATAGATGGACTGATTTTCTGTTCTCTGTCTGGAGTCACCTTTAACTGACTCCAAGTAAATGCAAGAAATATGTCAAATTAGACATTGAGACTTTTTCTGCTAGGAAGTGAAGCTCGGATAAATTCCATGGGCTGCAAAGTGTTTTGTCCTTGTAATTACTTATGCAGAGTTTGGAAGAAAACAAAAAACAACGCCAAAAAAAAAAAAAAAAAAAAAAAAAAAAAAAAAAAAAAAAGAGCGAGAAAGAGAAAAAGAGAAAGAAGATTGATCTTTGCTTTTTTTCCCAATTAAGAAACCTTCCATGGTCAGAAACTCAGTTGAAAAGGGGATATAAAAGCAAAAAGTAACTATGGTTGCCATTAGAATTTAGGAAAAAAATGACCTGGGTCATCAAGTTCTGTTGCAGGACCATAAATACATAATACTGAAGAGTTCACAGAACATCTATTCTTATTCCATCTCATCCCTCTCCCCCTCAAAAAAAAAAAAAAAAGAAGAAAAACCCCAGAAAATGACCTTAAAACCTTAGATGTAAAATTATATAAAATTATAATATAATAAATATAATATAAAATAATAATATAAAAAATATAATATAATAAAATTATAAATATAATTATAATTATAAAATTATATATATGTAAAAAAATCAATAATGTGACACAGTGAAGAGCAGGGTTGAAAAAGCAATGTTCTCTAACCCTCCAGGGTCAGGATAGTTCTCTCATAAAAAACTTCCAAGTAATGCAGAGGAAAGTAGATCACCCATACCCTCTTGCCAGTCTAGTTTGTATCATTATTCTGTATTGATCCCAAATTAGGAGACTTTCTGCAATCCTGAGCACGCAAACAATGGATGCCAACGAAGCACTTCAAGTTTTCTAAGCACTTAAAATATTGTTTTCTGCCCAGTATCCCATCACTGCACTGCATGATCAGCAGACAATAGACTCATCACAGTACAGTCTGGAAGAATAAATATCCCCAAAGCCTACAGATAATTATTAGAAGATCTGATACGTAGGATCAACAAAATGTGATTTAGTAGATGCTGAGAAAGATTAACAAATGCCAGTTTGCTTGAATTGAATGTTCAAAGCTTTTCCTCAGAAGCTCTCCTTTCCAAAATCGCAGATTGTGTTAGTCGTTTTCATCTCCTCCTCATTCTCCATATTAAAACAAGTTAAGTTTTCCTTGCTGCTCTGTTTGGGAGGTTCCAAATCTTTATCTAATCTTCTCCAAATGTCTAGACTCAGTTTTATTCATGACTAATTCAAAGCCATTAAATCTCATCCCAGTAATGCTCTTTAAATTCAGTAATTCTTCTCCCTCTTTCCCTGGTGTATATACTCCCAAACATATGTATAGATATTTATTTTACTATAAAATTATTTTTTTCAAATTTATTATTGCTTTTTATTTAGTAGTGTAAATTAAACTGCTTATTAAGTTCACTTCTAAAATAATAGGTTCTCTTTTTACCAAAGGATATATAGTTTTCTTGTTATTTTTATTTCAGACGTCCTTTGTGAACAAAATCAACCTGAATTACAGATGATATTCTACAAGAGCTCTTATCTACATCTTATTCAATTCTTCTCTTTGTCTATCAAAACTCTTTATCTTTAGTTTAGTCTTAGAATCATAGACTAACGTGAAGAATATTAGGTTGTTTTCTGAGCAAATTATGGCTTCTATGTTTACCTGAAAATCAATTTGAAATTGAAAAAAGAGAAAATTTGTTCTTTCATCATTCTCAAAGGATGAGTAATAGGAAATTCCAAGTATCTCTGCTAATTTTGTAGCATAGATTTGGTCCTAATCCAGACTGTAACCAGAAACCAAAGAAATTAGAAAGAAGAGTATGAAGAAGATCTGGATCTAAAATTAATTCACCATCCTCAGCCCTGTCCCTCCAAGTCTAACAAGAATTTTGCTTTATTTTTGAGCACGTTATGTCTTGATCAGCAGCTATTGAGACCAGTTCTTGTTCTGTGTGAGCTAATTTCCTGCTGTATTTTAAATATTTGCTCTGTTCGTTTATTGACAGGCACTTTCAATACATCTTTCAAGCCCCTGCCTCACTGTTTTAATATAGAATATTCTGATTCTTTTGTGAATTCAATGCATTTGATCTGGTCAAGAACACAGAAGTAATGATAAAGTTAGGTAAATGGCTGCCCATGTGTCCTGAGAGTTTCTTTGCTCAGAGAATTGGTACTGCGTAGGGAGACAGATGTGAATGACAGTACTCAGGGAAATAATTTCATTATCAAGTTTTGTTTAAGTCAAATTAAAAATTAAAAGCATGTGTCTTTGAATTGTTAGCTGACGTCACATGCAGAAGTCTTCCTTCCTGAAGGAAACCTTTTTTGTAGGTCTTTCCTGAATCCTGACAAATATTCAATATTATTTCAGTTTTGTGAAATTTATTTTTTTATATATTTTTTCCATTTGTTTATATTTTTTTCCCAAAGTGGAGCACAGGTAATTGCTATTGTTTTGAATTTACATTTTATTCATATGCCACCCCTTTCCAGCAGGCAGCAGGTCTTCAGCAAGTTCTGCAAGCTTCTTGTAGACCAGTGATTTTCCTGTCATTAGCTCTAGTTCATATATTATACATCTCATCTATAATTTACCATAAAGAAGGACCTTCTATTATTTATTACCAGCATGAAGACATTCATGTGCACACATGCATACATGTGATACTTTCTTACCTAAATACTCTTATTAATGTATAAATATTTAACAGAGGTTATAGTCTAAGCAAATATTGCTCTTTAAAGTTTTTTACCCCCTAACTTATGTAATATGTACCAGAAGGCATAATCTTGTAAGAAATAGGTGATGCATCTCCACAAGATAGTATTTTATATGTGGGAAAGAATTAAGATCATTTAAAATTTTATCATCTTAATAAAGGCAAGTTCTATTTTCACATATTCCAAATTCTTGTTCCGAACTCAGCATCTTTTAAGATATGCCATTGGCCTTGAAGTTATATTTTTTTAAAGAGACAAGATTTTATTTATTTATTTATTTATTTAAGCATTAAGCACTGGAGTCTATTGGATGGGGCTTTGAGCAACCTGGTCTAGAGGGAGGTGTACCTGCCTATAGTGGGGGGTGGAACTAGAGGTCCCTTCCAACCCAAACCATTCTATGATTCTATGGTTCTATTTCAGTTATGTGCTATGATGCTTTGTTAAGTCAGAACTAGAAAACAGATTACTATGGTAGTCCTGAACAATTGCATTATATTTCATGTAAGCACTGTCTGTCATTCAGAAGACAAGCTAGCAATGAAGCTTTAAAATGTGTAGTATTCAACCAGTCTTTCCTGTGCAGAATAAAATTCAGTGTTAGTTTTGTCTGAATAAAGGGAAAGATATGCCTGGGTCTTAAGAAAGCATCATCTGAATTAAACACATCTGAGTTGCAGATTTCCATTTTTAATATCTTAGGTCCCTAAAAAAAGAAGTGCAGATGATATTTGAAATGAGGTTAATCACATCACTTGTCCCGAATGTTCAAATCCTTGCATCTTCTGTTTAAGTGGGAAATGTTTCTTGGGAATCTTAGATAAAAAATATTTCAGAAGTTACACGAGAAAGGGCAGCTTTTTTTGAGTGATTTTTCAAGGCAAGAAGATATTCATTAGTGCATAGCTTTATTTTTGATAATGTACTTTCTTTACCTGTGTTTGAATGGCTGCATCTGCATAACAGAATTTGAAAGTAGATTTATAAACACTAGGTAGGCCTATAATACAGAGTCCTAGTCACCCAAGCAAAATCAGGTCTGGGCTTGTTTAGCTTGGAAAAGAGAAGGCTCAAGGGAGAGAGTTGTGGCCTTCCAGTACTTGAAGAGAGCGTATAAACAGGAGGGGGTATGACTGTTTACATGAGTTGATAGTGATAGGACAAGGGGGAATGGTTTTAAACTAGCACAGGGAAAATTTAGGTTAGATATTAGGAGGAAGTTTTTCACTCAGAGGGTGGTTACGCACTGGAACAGGTTGCCAAGGAGGCTGTGGATGCCCCATCCCTGGAGGCATTCAAGGCCAGGCTGGATGTGGCTCTGGGCAGTCTGGTCTGGTGGCTGGTGACCCTGCACATGGCACGGGGGTTGAAACTAGATGATCATTGTGGTCTTTTTCAACCCAGGCCATTCTATGATTCTACGATTCACTTTGTATCATCACATGAGATTAGTCTGCAGCTGTGCCACAGAAGAAGGTAGGTAATAGGTAGGTACTAGCCTGGTAACTAGCCAGGTAATAGGAAAAAGTGTAGAACTGTTTCAGTTTTAATATCTCATTTTGAAAGATCACATTGAAGGAAGTCAGTGTAACAGATTGTTCACAATCAGATCTCATTCAATCACTTACAATTAATTATTCAGACCTTTCCTTGTGCAGTTGTCAATTTGATCTGAAAAGCTGTCAGCTGCCGAGTCCCTATTGAAGACCAGTCTTAAATCGTTAGTATTGAACTGATCCTTACTAGACTCTTGGGCCAATGCTCCTGTCAGAAAGAAAAAAGAAATGAAGCACAGTATATTGACTTTTGAATCTTTGGGATATTATTTATTTGTTTATTATCCTATCATCTTCTACATTCTTTGCTCTGCAAGTTGCTGTGTTTTTTACTGTGGCCCCTTTGCTTCAAAAGGAACCAAAGTCATCAAGAGTTAATTTACAGAGATTGCATATATATTATGCTTTCTTAAGGGAAATGCTCTAGTGAGGAGATACCACATCTCAACTGTGGGTGTGGTGTGGAATGCAAACCCTAGGGTCAGTGATATAAACTCCTGGAGCTTTGCCTAAGAGAATTTAAATGAAGAAAAACTGACTTTCTCCTTGAAGATAAAGACTGTGAACTGTGAGAGTAATAATGCTGACCCAAATAACAGTTGCTCAAAAGATTGAACCAGTGCAGAATTTGCTTAGAATGAATGTCATGCAGCTGTCAGATTTTGCTACATTAATTTTCTCTTTATGAGATTCATTTATGGCTGTTCACATCTTTAAGCCATTGGCTGCATGAAAGACTATATCCAGATTATAGTTGAATATCAAGAAAAGAGAAGAAAAATAGGTTTAGTTCAGAGCTCTTTCATCATTACTTTTTCACTGTCTGATTTTGAATAACAGGGATAATTATTTTAAATATTCTCATTTCAGAGACACCAATCACTTAGTATGTCAAGTCCACAAAACTGCAGTATGTGTTCTCAATACAAAGAAATGAAATAATATAGGTAAACACCCCTATATCAGATGCCTTTGTCCAAAAAAGAGTACTTATAGACCTTACATGTGTAAACCACTGTGCACAGGTAAGAACAAACCACAGATTCATCATTTTAAATCACTTTTAAAGCCCTGTTCTGATGATGCAAGTGTCACATAAACATGCTTCACAGTTTTCATGGTGCTCTGTTACGTAAAGCTGTATTTTATCCAAACGAGCTAACCGTTCATAAAAAAAATTCCATGTATGCACTTGATCTTTATTGTTCTTTATGTAGAGTTGTGGAGCTGGTCATGGATGTGTCTGCTTCTTAATTTGTATACTCCAGCAGTTGTACTACATCAACCTCAAGTGCAAAGGATGCACTTTAGCTTCTGCACATCTAGGACTGACTGAACATGCTGTACATTTGCAGGCATTTCTTTCAGGTCAGTTCTGTTCAGGCAGCTTCTCTGCTGTTCACATGTTCTGGGAATGTGAGAAATATTAACCATACGGATCTTCATATATAAATGCTATTAACATGGTCAAGGCCATGTGTGCTAAGATAGTATGATGCACACAAGCAAGGCTGCTTGGAATCAACATGTTTTTAATGGTCTGTGGAAATAACTAAAGAGAGAATGACTGCTCAAGAAGACTGCTTAGGGTCCAGGCAATGCTAATCTCCCTCTGTTTTGATGGTTATTTTTTTTTTTTTTTTGTAATACCCATTTTAGAAGTCGAATAATTATATGCTATATATGACTCTTAGACAAGGTCTAATATTTAGGATATAAATAGTTTGTAGTATTTTGGCCTAAATGCCACTGTTTTCTTAATACTCACCATTTAAAAGATACAAGTAATCTCATGACAGTGATTCTGGTTGTTTAATAAATGGTGACGTGCACTTGTAAACCAGAGCTATGAGTTAAAAAAAATCATCATTTGTAGTACTGATTCTATCTTTAAGCTAAGGAAAAACAGAAGGTTTAATGCAAACTTGCTTGAAACAGTAGTTCAGCAAAAGTCTGGATTTGAGGTCTTTATACAAAAGGAAAAATAGTACAAACAAGTAGAGCGCAAGGTACTTGCAAATATCCTGACAATTGAGATAGTAGAATTGTAGTAATATTTAGCTCAAACATAGTTTTACATATTTAAACTGGTATCCTTGTTATGTATCTACACAAAGGGTTGAAAAGTATCTGGCAGGTGCTAGTCAGAGCATGTAAAATCAGAATTAAGAAAGGAGGCTTCAATGCTCAGAGCTCAGTATTGGGATACAGGATTCCCAAATCTGCCACAAACTTTGAGCGTATTAATCAGTTTTATTGTGTCTCCATTTCCCAATCAATTAAAAAATATCCAAATGATGAAAATTACCTGAGAAATGTGTTTAAGCACTTTTGGATAAAGATTCTGACGCCTATAAAGGCTTCCAAGTCATGATTCTCTAAACAGGTCATAAAATATAGAAGTAATTAAAAACTCTCTACTATTTATTCTTAAGGAATGATGTACGTTGCGCTTATAATGATGTTTTTCTCTGTGATGCCAGTCTAAGGAAAGTAATGAAACAGAATCAAAGTTATCTTTGTGAGAATGTCTGGAACTGTATATCCTTCCTATTTTTATCTTATACATGTCTTTGAAATTAAGTTGGGTTGATATAGCACAGAAGTGTTGAGCAGATACTCAGCATAAGCCACACTGTGAATTTAATCCATACTGAGAATGTATGCCTTTGGACCCTTTTCTTGTTAAAAAGTTACTTTGCCAAAGATGTTAGCGAAGAGGCTAACCTGACAAAGATCAAAAAATAAACAGAATGATAACCCTACCTTCTCACACTATAATTCACATTGAAAGTCTCTTTGATTATAGGAATGTTGTAAGAATTACAGAATTGCAGGGGTTGAAACGGACTTTAGGAGATCATTGAGTCCAACCCTCTGCTAAAGCAAGTACCCTGCAGTAGGTCACACAGGCCTCTGCACAGACCTTGAATATCTCCGTAGAAGAATCCACAACCTCTCTGGGCAGCTGGTTCCAGTGTTCCATCACCTTTACTGTAAAGAACTTCTTCCGCATGTTAGCATGGAACTTCCTATGCTCAAGTTTTACGCCATTACTTCTTGTTCTATCACTACACACCACTGAGAAGAGCCTGGCCTCATCCATTTGCCTCCCACCTCCTTTTAGATACTTATAAACATTTATCAGATCCCTTCTCAGTCGTCTTTTCCCCAGAATCAACAGACTTGTGCTACTCAGCCTTTTCTCATATGGGAGATGCTCCAGGTCTTCATCATCTCTGTGGCTCTCCACTGGATGCTTTCCAGGAGATCCCTGTCTTTTTTGAGCTGGAGAGCCCAGAACTGGACCTAGTATTCTACATGTGGCCTCAGCAGGGAAGAGTAGAGGGGAAGGATCACCTCCTTCGATCTGCTGGCCACACTCATTTTCACAGCTTTGTAATCCACAAAAAGTAAGGTCTCTGTGCATACTAAGTCTCTGTAGACTGATGTAATGCAACCTGGAATCAAATTCTGTAGGAATTGTTTGCATTTATTTCAATACAAATTCAGTGGTAATTTTTTTTCTCCCTTCCTATTGATTGTATGTGTGGTTTATCTAGCATAATGCTGATTTTCTAATATTCCATTATGTGGTAATTTCATTGAATCACAGTCAGCAGGAGTCCTTTTGTTTCAGAATACAATACAGAACAGAATTTACATGCTTCTGCTGCTGTTATTGCGATCTTGGTTCTGTGCCTTTTCTGTTTAAAACATTGCTTCACCAGGAATTAATGTGTTATACTTTACAGGGACCCTGCAGATTTCCTGTATCGTTTTATACTGAGGAAAATGTATATCAAGTTCTAAAAGATGGGACTAGCTTGACAGGAGACAATTTTAAAGATGCAAGTGTATCAGCAATACTCAGAACTGGATGAAGTTAAGTATGTAAATGAAATAAAGCTCTGTGCCTTGCCTATGTAAGAGTAAACCCATCACAGAATCGGGTTTCCCTCATATTCCTGTGGCACAGTGTGCTCAGAGTGAAAATCAACGTGTGTGAGAGGGCACAAGTTTCTAGAGAAAGAATAGTATGCAGGCAATGGTAAGGGAATTAAAAATAATAATAATAATTTTAAAGGGCTGTTGAAATGTAGCTGTGTAGACTTAACTCTGGCATCTTGTTGAGAAAGATAGAAATGTACATCCTTAATTGCTTTTTTCTTCCTTTTAAAAATGATTTACTGAACACTGGGCTGCTGTCCCCAGGGGACTGGCCAAGGGCCTCAGGAGGGAATTATTTAATTTAGATTGAATTCCTAGTGAAGTTACTTCCTCCCACAGCGAATATTTTCAATAATTTTTATCTGAAGGACAACATAATTTTTCATTTTCAAATTGAGAAAGAAATAAAATAGCTCTTTCCCGCACAATTATCCTAAATGCAAATTAACCTGTTTGGGTTTCCCTAATTTTAAGTCATAATGTAGAAGTAAAATACTAGGATAGAAGCTTTATTTGTTAGTTACAGCAAAAACCTTAAATAAAAATTCTCAGTACTCAGATGTTTGAATCTCTGAATAGAGTTTTTCAGGAAGGGAAGCCAGTACTGTTCTGATTTTTTCATAAAGCTGTTCCTTCAAGTTGAGATGCTTCATTGCCTCCAGTTACCTGCAGAATAAAAGTGGTTAAATATGTGGAGCCAAAAAGCTGCAGCTGCTCTAACTAATGTAGCATAATATTGATTATTTGCAGTTAGTTACAATAATTCTTCTGCTGGTGGCAACTGTAATTCTGAGCACGCAAGGCTGTGATTTATTCTGATCGTATTGTCTATAGCAGTATGAATTCTGCATATACAATGACTTCAAAGCTATAAACTATTAAAGTGCACACTTGATGATGGTGACATAAACTAACTGCTGTTCAGACCAGAGGAGACAAAGGTTCTCCTTTTATTTACAAAGCAAATTCTTTATTTTGTTTGTATTTATGTACACCTAGAAGGAAAGATAGGTTGCTTCTCGATGTTGAAAAGAGTAAAGCACGTGTTTATCTGTGCTAAGCCTCTGGTCAGCTGCAGGCCAATGTTTATTTGGGAAGCACCAGCAAAAACCTGAGAGAAAAATTTTAATCTTCTAGACAACTCTATATATCACAAGCAAAAATGAATCCTCTTTAATCAGAGCCCTTAATGCTAACTAGTGATTTAAAATTATCTGCTTTCCTTCTAGCTGAAATGAGAAAAGTAGCTTCTACAGCAGTGTGTGCATAGACCCATATCACCTAAAACTGTGTTATTAAAGATTATGGCAGTTTTATTTAATATCCTGGGGAGATGACAGTTAACAACAGTGGGCAGAGAACTGTAGCTTCTCATGCTTAATATATTCATAACAGATCATGAAGGTGAACAATTAAACATTATGTGATCAGTCACGCTTATACTATTCAATCAAGTAGTAACAAGTAACAAAACATAGTCTGTGTATACAAAAATACAGCTCCTGTAAATACTTACGCTTAAAAGAAAAGATTATGTTTATTTCTCCTTCATAAAACTTGAACACTGCGTACATAATATAAGTGAAATTGGTACTGACAGTTGGCATGAAATATAATTTTGAAGCCTCAGATACATGGAGGGAGCAATAAAATGATCCTCGCTGTGTTCTGATGTGTGTAATCTAAGAATTTGGTTTTCAGAATGGCCATTATGTGAACATCTAAACTTATTCAGAAAATGATGCCATTGTGCATATAATAACACTAATGCTTATATGTCTTTCCTTGTTCTGTGGTTACAGAAACACAAATGAATTTGTACTACAGTTGAATTTAAAGCAACTGAAACCATGAATAACGATACCAACAACTTTCAGAACCAGTTTCGATTTTTGAACATTGTGTTCAGGCTTCATCCTGCCTGAATTTGAATCCAACATGGGACTACAACCATGGTTCCTATGGCAGTTCTGTAACGGCGTCAGCAGATAAACTATCTCATCTCAGTTTATAAATCCATAACTAGAGCTTTATTTTCCTTTCTTCTTCTCTTTTCCTCCCTCCTTTTATTTCTTACTTTATTTCTTCTGCTGCTTTTTTTTTTTTTCTTTCTCAATCTCCCTCTTTCATCTAAATTTTATTTCACTTTATATTAAAGAAGTAGGTAAGTTTATTGTCTTAAAATTGTAATGCTGCATGCAAAAGTTTAAGGGAGATTGGAAAAATGTAGCTGTAGCACAATCTCAAGTATAAGAGACAGTAAATCATTTTGGAATGAAGAAGTAAAAGCCATGATATCACGATATGACTAAATCAATTTTCTTAAGAGATATGCAAAGATAGAATTTTGGTCCCAAATAGTCATGAAAAGTGTGGGTGCCAAAGTAATAATAGTAACTTGTATGTTAACTTTACCTCTTTTAGCTTTTCTACTTTCAGTATGCAGTAGAAAATATTTTATGACTTTGTTCCTTTTGTCTCGTGGTATTTTAGAGAAATGGTGATGATGATGGTGTTAGACTTTCCATATTTTGAACATCTCTGGCCTCCACTGACTGAGGAGTGGGATGGCAGATCAGTAACTGATTCATTTGCATCTCCTGAAGTAGACTGAGCTGCCGATATAATAGAGGTTTCCTGAGTGGAGATCTGACTGAGGTAGAGGGCATGAGGGAGGTGAAAGGAGGTGTAAGAAAGCGATGGTGTAAGAAAAAAAATACGTGTTTCTAAATAATTTTATTTTTCGAGCTACACAAATTTTGGAAAGTTAAGAATCAGTCTGTCTTACAATTAGAACCACGTCAACCATGATGTTGGAAACTTTCATAAATGTCCTCAACATTTTGCAGAAGGATAACCTCGGATATTTTTTATTGAACTCAAAAGCTTATTTGCCCACAAAAAAAAAAGAGTAAAAAATGGCTTCTGACTTGCTTTATAAATACTCGAGTTTAATTCTGAGGGGAAAGGTTGGCATAAGGAAAAGGGGAAAAGCTTACTGCTGTGAAATTGAAGAAAGCTTCAGACCTACAGGCTCAGTCTAATGACATGAATGTATTTCCAAGAACTTTAAGGTGTCTGGAACAACAATTCAAATGTGCCAGCAACCACTTCTCATGGCTTTTATGCTTACTTTTTTCCTTGTGTCAGGATAAATTGGGAAATCAAAGACCGTAATTCCTCATGAGTGACATCTCCCTCTGGTGGCACCTGAGAAACTTTGTGACTGATTTTTTCACCTGGAAAGTGAGTTGCAGTCATGGTGGCATCTCCAGTTACCAAAATCCAGATCTGAAAGTGTTAAGAACTAGGCCATGTAGTGCAAATAAGTATTTCTTAATTCAACAGGTATGCCTGATGGGCAAAGGTGCTAACACAAGGGAGGTCTAAT
>JAOWBP010000001.1:91817469-91842374 GCA_028571105.1 Tragopan temminckii | reverse complement strand
TAGGAATAAAAACCAGTAAAGTGATGCTTACGACCTTAAATTAATAGAGAGATATTTCATAATAAATATTCACTCTGAAGATGGCACATAATTGCATAAGAAACTTTTCACTACCATCTAGTATTTTGTGTGTAACGTTGCTCTCTGGTTAATGGAAGCAATCTCATGGTCTGTGGGGTAGAAAGGATTTTTTGAACATCATTCTTCTCTTAATGTGCATAGATATCCCCCAAACTATATCAGGTTCTTCTTCAGCTTGATGAAAACACAGGCAGATGGCCTTTGATTTACCCATAACCATCTGAAAAGTCATGTCCCCTGAGACGAAGGAAGGTGGCAAATGGCACAGGGAAAATGGAGGAGAGGAAACAAAGGCATGCTATTTTCACATGCTGTTTACTTATGTAATAAGAACGACTGGATGTATCACATGTCAGGCACATTTTAGGGTGAAAACTAATGACCAGCCATATAAAGGCCAATGAATGATAAGGGTCCTAGTATGAGTCCATGTTTCCAAATGAGAAAATAATCAGCTAAATTCAAAACACTACATTTCCTGGGTTACGGTGAAAGAGTAGGTGTCAAAATAGACATTATGTTTGTCAGGAGACACATAAGACTGTCAGACCTGTCTTATGAATTGCTGGCCTTGATTTTTATTCCCATATGCTCTGCATAATGTCTTTGAAATGAAGTGCTGTTCATTAGTAATACTCCAATACATTACTCTAATATGTTATTGAAATGATTAGCTCTACATCTGCATTGCATTCTCAGGGTGCTCAGATTCCTTAATTTAGAACATTTTGAGTTTTAATTCATTCTGAAAATCGTATGCAACAGTTGGACTAAGCAGAAGTTTCAGTAACTTAAAGTAATGCAAATAATTATCAATACAGGTTATTTTTCTAATGTATTACTTCATCTTCTCAAGCAAAGTAGAAAGGAAAGAAATGTGTTAGACTTTAATTTAGATAGAAAGTAGAGTTGAAGCTGAAACTTCAGAAACTGAAGTGATACTGTTAGTTATTTGGTTACCCCAAGGATTTTACAACATTTGTTAGAAAATAATCGTGTTATTTTCATCATACATATGATGAAACATATGATGAATACATATGAGGAGCACACTGCTCCTTATATTAAGAGTTTGGATTCATTATCTTTAATCAGAAAATATACATGTGAACCTCACTTACTACTTTGCACAAAATGAAGGGTTTTCACTCCCTGCTCATTCATTTGATCTGTGACAGAAAACCCTACTCTTAAAGCTATTGTTGCTGTCATAAACATGAATCTTTATGTTTGCGGTATTTTTTCTGGACAGCAGATAAAATTATTTTCCCCTTGTCAATTTATTAGTGTTTCCCCTGTGTGTATTGCATAGTGTAATCTAAAACCACAGAGCTGACAGTGTTGTTACCTCTTACTTTATATAGAGCAAATTATATTTTATGATCCACACTTCCATCTTCTTCTTTAGATAAATAGTAAAATATGCTACAAGCAATTATTCTGAAGAAACATTTTTACTGCTGTTGAAAAGGATTTCTTGTTCCTCTCCTCTGTTCTGTTGTCCTCAATTTAAATCATATTACAATGGCTATTTCGACCTGTATTTGCAATAATATTTTGCCAGAAATTATATTCCCTTTAAAACAGGTTTGTTCAAGACTCTGAATCTCTCCTTTGACGATTATAGTAATAGAACTATAAACCCTTTTACACATTCCTGCAGCTTGTTTTCATGCTGCAATTGCTATCAGCTTTCTTGCTTTACTAAAATATTTTGCGTGTTTCAATGTTTTGACCATTAGTTATTGAAGGCAGAAATACTAACATTATTCTTCTTTTATTTTTACCCTTTTCATTCTTCAGAGCAGTTATGAATGCAGGCATAATGTGGAATAAGAAGATCATTAATGAGACTTTGTTAATGTTGGCAACAACTCCAAGAGACTCTTCTTACTATGTTAAAGAAATTTACTTGTAAATCTGCGTGAGAAGGTTAATGCTATTGTTCAGCATCTTAACACTTAGCTGCTCACTGCTTTTCCTGCTTCTTTGATAATTTGCCAGGCTGTATTCCAGGAATTAACCCTATGTTGCTATTTTCAGTGAGTTACGAAGCCATTTAGCAGTGTGGTACCATGTACAGAACTGTAGGCTGGGTCTTAAAAAATGTACAAATTTTTGGTTGCACTGCCAATAATGGCTTAGTTGCGTCGAAACAGTGACTGGAGAGATGTGTGTGACCTTGGCAAAGTCGTTTTCTATGTTTCTGTCCTTTTCCCTCTCTGTCTTTTCCTTTCAAATTGCAAACTCTCTGAAGGAGATTCCATAACAGACTACGTATATTTTTATACAGCATGGATAATAATGGTTATCTGCTGCAATACTGAGGAGCTACCCTGCTATAAGTACTAATTTTCTGTTTTCTTATGTTTTTAACATTTACAAAAATGAATGTAAGCTCATTTCCTCCACACAAAAAGACTAACATAATCTGCTACAGTGCAATTATGCTGGAGGAGAAAATTATTTTCATGAGGCCTCAGTTTACTGGCGATGTTTAAGGGACCAGGTGAGAAAGAACGGCATGTGGTAGACTTTAAAGGGCATAACATGGTCTCTTGCATCATTTAATGCATCTGTAGGTATATAAGAACCTAGGGGCATAACACCTCCTGGCACATTGTATAGCTTGATGCTCTGCAGCCTTTTTTATTTTTTTAATACTTCTTCATGTTGTAATTTATCTGTATTTTGAGATGATGAAATGCTAACTCCTTTCCTACAGGTAGCAAAGCTCCCTTGTTTAAGTTTCAGTTACGCTATAGTGGTAGAACAGATCAGTCTTCAGAGGATGCTTGTAAGAGACGAGTATGTTAAATGGTTTAGTTAGTGAAAAAAATATGCTATGTATGCATTATCTTGCTTTCCTTTCAGAAACAAAAATAATCCCAGTTGTTTTAGCTAGGATATGTGGATATCTTGCTCTAACATATGTTACATATGTTCAAAATATGTTTAAATGTGGTTATGGTTATGTTTTTTGAAGTCTGTTTTGGAGAACAATGGTAGAATATTTGTCCATCTTGTTAAATTGATGTATGTGAACCAGAGAGACTCCTCCTTGAAAGGAATATTGCCAGAACATCCTTTTACTAAGGAAGGGAATGGCAGTTGCTCATCTTCAGTTGTCACTTAAAAAAGGGACCAAGCCATATTTCAGTATTACCACTTCAGTAATAACTTTAAGACAAGTTGCTATAGTAATGATTGTAACACTGAATAAACAAAGTGTTGTAGAGGCAGTCAAGTGCTGTTTCTCATTCTTAATGGTTAAGTAATGTTTATTCACATTAATGAGAATGCTCCTGCCCAGCGGTTGATTGACAAAGCCGCTCAGAAGTCTTACTTGAGAAACAAACTTGCAAATTTCAAAATCCAGAGTAAGAACTATGTTCATATACCATTTCTTCAGAGTTTTGCAGTATTGTGCTCTGTGTTGTCCCATTTCACATGAAACCTTACTCCTTTGGTCAATAGAGTAGCACTGCAGTGCGTAATGTGATTGTGGTATTCACACTTCTTTTGATCAGGAATGACTTCCCTGCAGTCAGTGGAGTTGTAGCAGTACAAATGAGTAGTGAGCTGGCACTGAAAATGTTGGCTTCATTATTTAAAAGCAAAATTTTATGCTAAAACTGACAGTACAGGATCTAAGTGCATTAAATTACAGAAAATTAGGATTTTTTTCCTTTTTTGATGAACAGAGTTTTCAAAATGGAGTGATGAAATTAGAGATGGAACTCTAATAATAGGAAATAACAGTGCAGAAGAAATTTTAAATCCAACAGTACAAAATGTTACATTAATTTTATCTGCTGTAGGCTTCAGTGTTTATAAAATAAAACCATGTCATATTTTTTATATGTTTGTTGAACCCAAAAAAAAAAAAAAATAAATAAATTATGACAGAGTAACAAAATATTTTGAGGAAAAGAATTAGCAAAACATGAGCAAAATCACTTTTAGCAGCAGATCATACAAAGCAATTACCTCAATATAAAATTATTTTAGAGGCTATAATTTTTTTTTATTTTTATTTTTGTTAATGTAAATGCTCATGTCACATGCATTATTTCTCTTCATTTGGGAAAGGAAAAAGGAGAAGAGAGACAGAAATGTAAACAAGTGTGAAATATGCTTCTTTTTCTGTGGCATTCTCCTGAACCACTCAGGATTCAAGATGATCAGCAATACTTCTCAAGAAATGCTGTCACTCATGTTTTTTGCCATTTTGGCTATTTTCTATACTGCAGCAGGGCTTGAAGTTTTCTGTGTTCTCAAAGACTTTTTCAGCTTGCTCTTTATTAAATTGAACTCACTTAAATTCCATAGTGAAAGACTATATTTCACATATTTATATCAAGCATAATGCCTTTGCAGGATTTTGATCATTCATAACAAGGAAGGAAATTTATAGTTCATTCTGTTCTATTTGTCTTCCTAAAAACCATCTTGTTTAGCGATATAGGGACAAATTATAATTGCAAATTACTTTTCTGCAAAATTATTCTTGAATATTGAGATTTTTTTATAATTTAAAAAGGAATCCTACAGGCATATAAAAAACCAAAATTCTTTCTGTTATTGTTCCCACAAATGACCCTAAGGACACTTTTCCAAAGAAATCGATCTATACATTGCTTATAATTGCATGTTGGGATTTCATAGCCTTCTTGGTCAACCTGGTCCACTGCTGTGCTACTCTGTTATTGAAATTTTTATTTCTTAAATGAGAGGTAACTTCACCAAAGTCATTGGAGTCCTCTCAGTAGAAATGGCCATTGAACTGACACTATGCTTTAATAGGAGGGAAGTGTTTATGTTAAAGTTAATGTTAAAGGATCCAAGTTCATTAAACTGCTTAGCTGATAGGAAGGCCCTTAAGGTGGCAAAAGGCAAGAAGCTGGATAGGAGGCCACTGCACAAAAAGAGGTCCAGCTGCACCCTGGACAGCATGAACAGGAACAGCCAACACATGAAGTGACTATTCCTCTCTACTCAGTGTTCATTAGACCTCATTTGGATAAATGTCAGAATTTAAGGCATGATCTATCCTACTGCTTGAAAGGAAGTCACTAAGAGGACAGAAAAAAACTTTCCCTCAGGGAAAAGGCTCACAAGTTAGAACTTGCACCTTGGGTAATTTGTGTTGTTACATGATGAGGAGGAAAAAGAAAAGTTAGTAGTGTGGAGCAGAATCCTGAAGTTTGAGTAAATTCTTTCATGGACGTCAATGGTTTAAGGGCTGGTCCAGCCTGGTTCTGTGACTAGTGAGGTGGAGGGATCCGCAGATCTGCGCCTCCAGAAAAGGGAAACAGGGGACCCCGAATAATTAAAAACAGTGGCAACGTTCTGAGGAGAAACAAACTAATTTACTAAATATAGTATCGGAATGCAAGATAACATATTCTGGTTTTCTACTATAAAGCTTTATAACCTTGGAAATTTTCTAAAATGAAAATTGTGAAAAAAATTCTTCCCTTGAAAAAAAACACCTTGAACTCCAAATTGAACTTTCACTGTGAATAAATAAAACCAAACACTGAGCTATGTTAGAAGGATCATAGAATCATAGAATCACCAAGGTGTTGAACAAGACCTCCAAGATCATCTAGTCCAACCGTCCACCTACCAGCAGCATCAACAGCAGAATGAGGAAAGTTTATCCTCTGGCTAGTTTTCGTGAGAACACAGCTTGAAAACAGCTATGGAGATGTACGTGGAGAAGCTGGAAAGGCTGCAGTGGAAGGAATGAGGATGGTCAGTATACTAGGGCATCAGACTCTTTAAAGTACTTTAAAGAAATACATGTGCCATATGGCGCAGATCCCAATTAACATATTTGAGAGCTATGAATGCGTACAGAGATTTCTCTCCTCCATTGCATTTTGTGCACACTGTAACATCATTTATACATAAGATTCCTCTGGGGTTGCCTTGTAGATTGGAGCATTCTTCCAGGTCAAATCCCAGTCAGTGCACTAAGATAGCAGAGCTCACAAGTAATACAAAGGAGTAGCACAGGACGGTCTGCTACCATAGTAATATTGCCCCAAGCTGCCATTTGTCTTCTTGTTCCTTAACAGTTGCTTGTCACACCAGACTGTTACTTAGTGATGAGAAGTCTTGCAGTGAGTATAGACGCTCCTCCACATAAAGACTTGCAGGATCAGGCTGTTAGTTTAGCTATGTTCAAATACTGAGGAATAGTAAGACAATAAATTAATGAATGGATTATTTCAATAGGGATATATTTTTCCTTGCCTATAGAAGTCACTAACAATACAAGCATGTTCTGTTTGTATAACCTCTCTTACAGACAGAGAATGCCGTGGAAAAAAATAGGCTTCACATAACAAAAAAACATGTGTTTGGGCAAGTTATTCTTTGGTATTCTTCATGTAACAATAAAAGAAAAAAGGGAAAAAAGAATTAAAAAAAGAGATTGCAATTTCTCCATTACTTTATTTTGCACCTTTCATTTCCTCTTCCATGTCCAGATTTATTTTCATCTCTCTAATTCTGTCTTTCCATTTTCTGTCTGAAATCATTGCCTGAGTGGTTGCCTGAGATAGACAGAATGTCTATATTTGTATGGAAAAACTATTTAAATTCGAGTTGATCATGAGAGATATTTCTATCATGCATCTATCTTATGTAAGTGTTCTGCTTTTTTTTAATGCCTTCTATGAAAAGGGCACTTGCAGACTGTACAGAAATGATTCCTTCCTTTCTTTTTCTTGATAAATTGAAGCACAACTGATCTCATTTGGAACAGGGAGGTAAAGTGGCATAAACTGAATAGTTTATTTCTGAGTATATATATACTGGATATTTATTCTTTCATTTTGATTTCTTTCTGAAATTTTAAATTGCAGTGTGATTTTACTTGGATGGAGAGAATGCTTTTTGTTTTAGCTTAAGACCTCTTCCTTTTGTAAATGTGAGAGAAGTAAGCCTAGAAGCTTTGAGTTTCCCCCTTTCCTTTTGCTTAATCAGGTTATGACCGACTGTACTCCTCAGCTTTTAAGGGATTAGAAAGAAATTACCTGCTATTAAAGCAACAGATGTCCTGGATTCTGTGATGCCCTCTGCTGTCAGCTGTGTTTTAAGGTCTTTGTGAATCCACAAGCCTCTTTATGGCTTTGCAGTTTACCAGTGTCTTCTGGGAATTTTGACAGTGTTTCATATTTTCAACCATGTTTCTTGTCTGGAAAGCAAATGGATTGTGACTTTCTTCAACAAAGAAGTACTTTGAGAACACGCAATCAGGATTTAGTTAAAACTGCAGAGTATATTTCTTCATTAACTTACCTGTGGACTCCAGGAAAGATAACTGCTACTTTTTTTTTGCCCTGATACTCCATTTGTGACAGATATCCTAAGAAAGCATTTAACAGAGAGTTAAGTCTGTTACTCCACTCATACTATTGGCAGAACAGACAGGAAATAGGAACTGTCCTCAGACCTTCAGAAGTTTCAACACATTGTGACTGATCTTTATTCAACAACTATCAGTCCTTCCTGAACCCAGACATGTCAAGCAAATTTCTGGAAGAAAGTTCTTTCTCACTGTCAGCTCTTAATATTTTACTCATTCCATAAGCACAAACATATGATCAACTTTGGTGGCATTTAACATGACCCAGTAGGAATGGAGCAAGTCCTGCCATCAATAGAGTTTAAAGACCATGACAACCAAATATGCATGTGCATGTGTGTATATATATATACATATAAATTCTTTTCATGACTTCAGCGAGCTGGAAGAATTTAAATGCTTTTTAAAAGAAGTGAATGCACTGAGAGCAAAGCCTCTTGGTTCTGTTTTAGAAATAAGAACAAGTGAGCTAGAAAGGAGAAAAGCAAGTTAAAGAGATTTGGGGCAAAAATAGACTTCATTCAGCTTTAAAATGTACATGTTGAAAACATGATGAGCAGAGCAAGAGCAAAATTCTTGTAAAATGGGCACTTGTAGACTTTTGTGATTTTTATTTAATTCTGCTGCTGAAAACGGATTCTCTAAATAATAAGGAAAATCTGTTGTTTTTTCTGGAACTTGTGAAACTTAATTTGTTCAATGTTTTCATGCTCAAGACCAGTCTTCAAATCACAGTCTCCTCAGAGGTATCATTACTGATGCTGAAGATAAGATGTTTCAACATAAAACAGCACTAAAATAAATTTGGATGTACAGATCTTACATGTAGTGTTGAAGGGGTGAGGAGAGGGCGTCTGAAAAATGGTGTGTGAAAGCAGAACAATATTTGACAAGCTGAAAATGGAGGAAAGCTTAGGTGGATGTACTTCCTAATGTGTTGGATCAGTTAATACAAAGCCAGGGAAAACAGAATGTATCCAAGTAGCTTGTTGGAGTTGAAAATCTCTTGGTTAGCAGGCATGAATCCCACTGCTTGCAGGCTACCATCTCAAGCCTATGACTACTTATCTGGCTATCTAAAATGTGATTTTTGTCCATTTCTCTACTTGCCTACAAGTATGATGGCGTGCATTACAAAGACTGTGGCCAGCAGGTCAGGTGAGATAATTCTCCCCTTCTACTCTGCTCTGGTAATCTGGAACACTGTGTCCAATTCTGGGCTCCACAGTTAAAAAAGACAGGGATCTTCTAGAGAGAGTCCAATGGAGAGCCACAAAGATGATGCAGGGCCAGGAGCATTTCTCGTATGAGAAAAGGCTGAGTGACTTGGAACTCTTCAGCTTGGAAAAAAGACGACTAAGGGGGGGATCTTATCAATGCTTATAAATATCTAAAGGGTGGATATCAAGTGGATGCGGCCAAGCTCTTTCCAGAATTGTGCTGTAGCAGGACAATAGGCAATGGGCACAAACTACAACACAGGAAGTACCATATGAACAAGAGGAAAATCTTTAGAGTGAGGGTGACAGAGCACTGCAACAGGCTGCAGAGTTGTGGTTGTGGAGTTTCCTTCTGTGGAGATTTTCAAAACCTGTCAGTACACCTACCTGTGCGACCTATTGTAGGGTACCTGCTTTAGCAGAGGGTTGGACTGGATAATCTCTTGATGTCCTATCCTACAATCCCTATCCCTTTATCAGTCCCTACAGTTCTGTGATTCTGTGACAGTGGTGCTTGCAGTGTCAAATTTGAGCCAAATGTTCTCTAGGAAAGAGATTTTTCTCCTAGTAGGTATATCTGTGACTGGAAGGAAAAAGAATGAAGATTGCATGTGACAGGATTTAAAAAAATTGACTATCTGAATGCCTCATAGATCACATACCATCTGCTGTTAATTTTTATTATTGCTTTGTACAGGGAAAAGAAGCTTTCCCTCCTCTGGGAAATTCTGCTTAATTTAAATTAGACAATAAAAGAATTCATATTACCTGATAAGTAGTTGCATTTGGGATAATTTAAATCAGTCTGAGATCCTTTTATGAAGTCCCATTCTGTCCTTGGAGCCTTTGGGCTATTACATGGAGATGCTGCAAAGCAAACAGAGCACCTGTGTTACAAGGTAATTGGCGGGCCTCAGTGTGGGTGCAGGTGTGCTATACCTCATGATTCTGCTTGCTCTCCATACTGTTAGGTACTAATCCATCTATAGAGCAACGTCAACACGAACATACCATTTTTAAAGTAGTAGGCAGAGAAAACTGCATTGAGCTGAGCTGAGCTATAGTATGCTTGCTTTTCCACAACTTATCTGCCCATATGGCATGAGATTTTTGGACTTGTAGTAAGATACTCAGCACACCTAGGCTCTCCTACTGCAGAGGCTTGCGGAATTCAATCTGTGCACTGTCCCTGCAAAATATGTAAGTCTGTTTTTCAAAAAAATCTTAAATCTGGATTTAACTGGTAGTCAGAATCTCCCAGAGCATGAATGTATTGAAGGGTTTAGACAAGGTGCAAAAAATCACTACATATGAATAAGGAAAGTCAGCTGAGGGGAAGGAAGGGGTCATGCAAGAACTTGAGTCACAGTACAACAAATACATCTTGCACATTCCAACACTTTCTAAGGACAGATGCTGAGTTGCTTGAACATCGTAGATATTAAGGTCACTGTGAAACAGTGACCAAGGCAGTGAATGGATATTGAGAAGAGAAGAAAAAGGAGAACGTGCAAATCCTGAAATAGGAGTGTAAGATAGCATTAAGATGTATAAATGTAAGCAGATGTAAGATAAATCCTTTTTTGAAAAAGCTAACAGTTTTTAAACAAAAAGTTCTGAAAAATGAGTTCAGCTATGTGTTTCTCTTTCCACACTCATGACTTATGTTTGATCACCTTGAACATTTGGACATTGGGACTGGACTGGAAGGAGGAATAATGAACAATTCTTACCAACTACTTAAATGTCCAGATCAGGATTTCTTGAGATAAGCTGGACTTCTGCTCTAAATTACTAATCTTAAGTAGTAAGTAGCTTTTCACTGACGGTGCAAGTGCTCAATACATATCCACTAATGCCAAATAGCATCTGGTGCTAGCTGTGGTTGAAAATATAATTCAATATGAAAGGGCTGAGAGCACCTGTAAAGCTGTCACAAGCCACCTAAGCTTATGTTGTTGTGTGTTTTGCAGTCTAGCACTCATCCAGCTTTTTTATTATCCATAACATTTTGTTTATAAAAATTGCAGGCAGTAAGTGTGTTGCGAAATGGCAAGACTTACCATATAATGCACTTCAGAAGCATCTCAGGAATACAATTTTTTTTTTTTTTTTTTTTTTTTGCCAAAATCTGTTGATATACTCTAAATCCAAAGCAATTGAATAAAGTATTTTATGATTTACTAGGATCTAGACCTTTTAAAAGATCTAGATTACATTATATTGAAATGGCAGCTTGATCTAACACAGAAAGCAAGATATTCTTTTAATAATTATATCAGCATCACAGCAGCTCCACTTTAATTAAATCTTCACAATTAGTCAGGCTTGTTATTGTATGTCATTAGTTTTCTTAATTCCATTTTACCTATTATCACCTCATTTTCAAGAAGGCATCTGTCAGACGGAAGCTACTTTTCCACCTCACTTCATCGCTTACTGATTTACACCTAAAAGGCTTTAGGCAGTTATGTTAACAATTAGGAATTGTCTTGATGAAAGTCTAAAGAATAGAAAAAAATATGCTGGTGCAATGAACTGAATATAAACATGAAGAACAGATTCTGGAATTCAGTAGGCTTTTTCCTTTTGGGGTTTGCATAGAAATTTGCTTTAATTCTTTCAGAAATGTTCATTCTAGGAGATATTTCAGTGCAAATTCTTCGCTCAGTTTGCTTTCTGAACACAAGGGATGCAGTGAAATTGTTATATCCATTGGCTAAAATGTTAGCTGAGCATCAGTGTTTTTCTCAGTTTTACGTCTCCAAAAGAACAGCTGAGATAATAATAACAATGATTAAAAATATATGATACTTTGATTTTGATATTTCAAATATTATGCAACCTTCATTCATCCTCATGACTGACATTCAGTTTACGCACAGCTCTAAGATTTGTTTGTGGTGTCAATGCTGAAGAGAATTATTGTTCAGTCTGACCTTGCATCATTTGAAGTTTTATTATGGCTGAGGGTACTAGGATTGTTCAGTCTGGAGAAGAGGAGGCTCAGAGGAGACCTTATTGCTCTCTACAACTACCTGAAAGGAGGTTGTTGTGTGGTGGGTATCAGCCTCTTCTCCCCCCTAAGTAGAGACAGAACAAGAGGAAATGGTCTCAAGTTGCACCAGGGGAAATTCAGGTTGGATGTTAGGAAAAAAATTTTTCTGAATGAGTGGTCAGGTGCTGGAATGGGCTGCCCAGGGAGACGGTGGAGTCACCATCCCTGGAGGCGTTCAATAAATGTTTAGATATTGGTTTAGTGGGGAAATATTGGTGACAGGTAGACAGTTGGACTGGGTAATCTTGGAGGTCTTTTCCAACCTTGGTGATTCTGTGCTTCTAATAAAGTACATGGCAGAATTGAAGTGACGGATATGCTTTATTATTTTATTTTTGTCAATGTTTATTATATTTTATTATTGTCAATGCTTGTCTTCAAAGAATGGGAAAAAATAGTAATCCAGAACCTGATAAGCAAAGTGCTGGTAACAGTTTTCTTGCTTGAAAATCTGTGGATTTCATTTCCCCTTGTGCAGGAAGAACTTTTAGTCTCTCTCTCCTCTTGCGCATCATGTGTGGATATATTTTGGCAGTTTTCTTCAGATGGGGAAAAAGCAACAATAGTACAATTGATGTGTTAATTTAAAGTTCTGTACGAAGTATATAAGGAAGATTGGTGTAGACTTCAATAGAGTACTGAGAAATAACTGGCATTCAGAGGAGAAAAAAAATCAAAGGTATGTTTCATTTTTTACAGTAACTGCTCTGAAATTGCATATTCTGACTGACTCCCAGTCCAGAACAACAAGTAGTGAGCCACAGGTGCAATATTAGTTTCAGTCATTCACTAATGCCTCTTTATTTGTTAACCCATTGATAGCTCACACATCTTCTAAGACAGTAGATTTTGCGTGTCACAATAAATTGATTCTTGTCTGTAAAAAATGTTTTGCTGGTAACTCCATATACTTGAAGGGAATTCCCTTGCAGTCATTTCTCCTGTTTCATGCTCAAATCTTCTCTAGGATGAGCATTAACACAAGGGATCACAAGAAATGCTAAAACTGCCCTGACCTCCTTTGTGGATAAGCTTTAACAGTAGTGTCCTACTGTGGGGGTCAAGATTAACCTGTCTAATAATGCTAATTTTATCCAAAAACTGAAAGTAACATGTGACTTTGAGCATCATAGGTGTCTCTGTAAATAATAATGTAAAACAATAGATATTAATTTATTGACCCCTCACTCCCAAGTAACATTTTCATCAGAAGCAAATTCACTACCTTTTTCCAGATACAATCGCTCTTTTTTTTTTTTAAATTATTATTTTTATTTTATTTTATTTGGGGGGGTGTTTGGGATTTTCAGCCTAAGGATGATTCATTTGATGCATATTCTTTTTACAGTTATGGTGGCGGTCTTTCATCTATTTTTCTTTAAGTGTATCAGAGAGGCAATATTTGTAAAAGCAGAGGTTTTCCTTTAGGCTAAAAGAAGAAAAATGATAGACCTGAAGAAGTACTTGAAAGTTAGCCTGTTTCTTCCATTCTCTTCAGTAGATTTAAAAAGATACTACCACATCTGGTTCTCTGAGGCTCTGTACAAGCATACAACAGAACAATGACTGGACGGTGCTCTGAGCAACCTGATGTAGCTGTAGGTGTCCCTGTTCATTGCAGGGGAGTTTGACTAGGTGACCTTTAAAGGTCCCTTCCTACTCAGATGTTTCTATGATTCTATGATAAGTCAAGGCAGAGCAGATGATTTCAGACCAATGTGGTGAACAAGGAAGCAGTGAGATAGTACTTGTCAACATGGTGCAATGTGTAGCAGAAGTTGCTAAGTTTCCATAAGCATCAGAGAAGAAGAGAGTCTTACAAGGATGTGTGAAGGAATATGGTGTTTAGAGATGGCTGAGGAACTCCTTCCAGGTGTGAGTTTGTGAAAGGTGCAGGAAGTTGGGACTGCAGAGCAAGTGGCTGCCAGATCACCCTTCCATGAGTGAGCAGAGATGAGGAACATGTGGGTAAGAAATAAAACACCTCAGTGAGAATGACAAGTAACTTTTGTTTGATGTGATTGAGAAAGGGAAAGCCGGTGGAGGAATGAAAAAAGAAAGGTTGTGTGATGAAAGCAGCAGACAAGGAAAAGATTTCTCTCAGAAGTACTCTGTTTTGATATGAGGAAAGCTACTAATTTTTTTTAAACTTATTGGAGTGAGGAATTTTTAAAAATTTATATAAAACTGTAAATCTTTTGCAGTAAAAGAGAATGGATGAGTTTGTTTTTTAAAATACTCATTATGAATCTGGGATTTGAATCACTTTCAGTACATCATTTCATATATTCTTTTTTGCAGTTTATTTTTCTTTGGCCTTGACAAATATAAGACAAATACAATTTGTCTTTCTCGTATCTCACCTGAGTGCTTCTAAGATAAAATTTTAAATCATGTGAGGTTAGACAACGCAGCTTTATAGCCTCTGCTAGAGGAGTATTTTCTGTGTGTAAAAGCCTCTTGAGCAAAGCTCTAAAGCCACGTATTTTAACTGTTGTTGAGTACTGTCTTCTAAGAAATCTATACAATTTAAGCAGACAAATTTTAGCAAGACTAATCTAAGCCCTTAAGAAAAGTCCTGATATGTCACCATCTGGAATCCCACATCAATAGTGAACTTAGTAAACAAACACCATCTGTATATCAGTGCAGTGTGTAGTAGTGATCCAACACATCTACACAACACCTAGGATATTTTCCACTGTTTGGCACCCTGTCACCCCCACCAAAAACAACCAGAAATTTTTAAAATGTAAAAAGCTGATGTTACATATACTGCGATGGCCCCCTATATGTGTTACGATAAGTACAAGGAAAATCAAGAAAAATATAGGCTATTTCTGATCTCCAAGAAAGCTTCCTCATATTTGTTCCCTGTCCCACCTACACTACAGATTCTGGGTGTAGGTTAGGAACTATCACGTCATACATTGAGAATGTCACTCTTTTTTAACAGATAAAGCTTAAATACAAGGGTAGTTGGCTGATGTGGCATCAATTGGAGCTTATGTTGTTGCAGGTGGCTCCCAGATGATTTTCAGAAATTCAGGTTATTCATCAAAGGAAGGATTTGGGGTCCTTCTAAATTTGAAACAATACTAAAAATGCCATTCTGCTTCTTTTCCTATCTGATGCAGTATGAAGGGATAATGAAACCATTCACACATTAAATAAATCCTTTACAAAAACAAACAAACAAATAAAAATCCTAACCTCATTACAACTAAGAAAATTCTTAATTGCAGGGAAGACATGAGAAAAGTGGAGAGAATGGTGAAGCTCTGTAGTGCTCCAGAAGGCTCCACAAACTCATAAACCTGCAGAAACTGCAAAAAAAAAAAAAAAAAGAAAATATTTTTACTTTTAGTTGCAGACATCACGTAATTTGGCATTCATTTGCCAGCAGTAGTGAAAAATATGCTGGCATTCTAGTAGTCAGGTTGTCAAAGTGACCTTTTTTAATGTCACACGTCACAGAATTTCATGTCACGCTAAGACAACATGACAGGACAGAGCCAAGCTTTTCTAATGTTTCCCCTTCACCTTCTCAGAAGTGCTTTCATCCTAAAGAAAAAAGTGTGTGCATTCCTTGATGATTCAGTGGTCACTACAAAGAGAAAGGTCACATGGCTATGGTTTTTTTTAAAAGAAATACAGTAAAATTGAAATAAACTGGGAAAGTAGTTGTGGTGTTTAACATTAGATGACAAGAACAAACTTGAAATGTCAGAGCTGTTTTGGAATGTCACTTGGATTCTATATACAGTCATCACCATACAACTAACAAATGCAACCTAAATGAAAATGCTCAATTCCAACTGCAGCTTACAGCTGATGACTGAGAACACCGAGAGGCATGGTTTGTGCAAATAACAGATCCATTTTCACAGATAGAGAGTATGGCTAATTTTATCATAAAATGCAGAAATCAACTTTCATATCTCCTGTTGTAGGCATCAGATATAGGCAAATAGATTACAAGAATTTCCATTTCTTTGATTTTTTTTCAGATTTTTTCTTTATTTGACTTAAAACACTAGGAGTACAATGATGAAACAAAGGAAATTCTTGATTTGGTACTTATTTTTTCATATTAATCACTTAATTACAAATGCACCATGGAACATGGGTAAAATGTGTAAAGTTATCACAGATTTTTCCTGTTCTAGATGTAACAGGCAGATGGTCATTTTTATCCATGATTACTATAGCGTATTTATGGCCAGTTTTTCAGATAATACAAATGTAGCTCATCATTCATGCACAAATGCATATTTTTCTTGTGTTGCCACCTGTCTGGATGTGATTAAGTACCGCAGAGACTGCATGCTTAATATGGTTTGTTACCATTTCCTACTCTGAACTTGGACTATCAAATTAATTTCTTTCACTAAAGTGAAAGCTCAGCCCAGCCTGTGTCAAAGGCAAAAGAATAATACTGACTTCTGAAGAAAACAAGACTTTTCCAATCTTGTTGCTGATTTTACCATCTCTGCCCATATCCTCCTTCGTAGCTCTTCCTTCCAGGCCCAACAGCTGTGCATGCTGACCAATAGGTTCTGCTACATTTGACAAATACAGATGATCCCAAAGACACAGCCCTACAAGTTTTGAGAAAGTGCAAACAAAGGCAGAAGCCATAACCAGTGTTCCTAGTGAGGGGAACTCTGGGTTCAGCTCTTACAAGGTTCACAAGGATCTGAATGGGCAATAGTTGCTGTGAATACCTCAATGACGGGGAGAGCTTCAGTCGATGTTTGTGCTCTATACTGCACCAGAAAAGCCAGCTCTGCTGCAGAAATAAGAAACTTGGTTTAATTGGCTTTGATACTCACGTAAGAAATCATCAACTCTAAGACTGGATGTGTTTTCAACTTCCTATATAGCGTACCTTTCTTCTTTTCATTGCCTGAAGCCAGAAATGACAGATTCTAAGATGACCTAGGTTAGCACCGGTTTTCTTATGGAAAATCTGGATCTTTACCTTTCCTCTGGAAGAATTTGAGTTCAAGTTTGTGTTTCTTAAGGGAAATAGCAAAAAATGAAGTAAAGCTAGCAAACCATTTATTTTTTGTCATAGTTTACTTCTTTTGTATTTTGTTTGGAAAATTCTCTAATGACATATATGTTAATTAAACTCATGGAAATTAGGCTCATATCATCATGATGCTAGAGGAGAAAATTTGAACCCAGCGCTTGTTACTATGAATAGGATGTCCAACTATCAAAAAGTATAAAATTATGAAGTTCTACATTAATTCAATACATTAATAAGTACTTGACAGTAGTTTGTGTTCCAAATAGTATTGGGAAATATATTATTATTATCCAAAAAAGCCAGGGTATTTTGAGAAGGGAGGAAGAATAAGGTTTGTTTGTTTTTTTCACCTATATTATCATGATTTGAGTTACAGTGATAACTAGAAATGGAAAAGATGAGAGATTTCCAAGGATCTCTCTACGTGTGCAGTCATGCCATTTTTCCTTCTCTAGGTCTTTGATTGAAATTGTTTTCTGTGTTCCCTCTTTTCTTTTGCTCTCACTTCCCTTCCTACGTGGCATTTTAGGATGTTTATAAATGCGTTAACATTGCTAGAGCAGAAGCATGGAAATGTTTTAGATCATAACAACTGGCTTCCAGCTGATTTGCAAGGAGGGGTGCCTTCCTACATGTTTATCCCTATTCATCCTGTAATTATAGAAAACTGACGGTAGGAGCTTTAAAAAGCACATAAAAAAAGAACCATTTGCTTGTGTAACAAATAATTTCCAGGCTTTAAAAAGATCAGATGTAATGATCTTGATTGAAATTTGAACTTTGATATGGTGGTTTACAATTAAAAACTCAAAATGTAGTGAATTTGTGTAGTTTTATGAGTTTAGTATTTGGCCTTATTTGAATTAAGCTATGCTAGAAACAGTTTTTAAAAAGCATACCTTGTTTTTCTGTGTTTTCACAGAATCATAGAATCACAGACTGGCTTGGGTTGGAAGGGACTTCATGGATTGTCAGATTCCAACCCCCCTACCACAGGCAGGGTTGCCAGCAGATAGATCAAGTACTAGATCAGATTGCCCAGGGCCCCATCCAACCTGGCCTTAAACACCTCCAGGGACAGCCTCTCTGGGCAACCTATTCCTGGGCAACCTCACCACACTGAAATTTTCCCTTTTGTTTCTGCACTTCGGTATGGATTCTGTCTTATTTGGAAATCATGATACACCCTGGGGAAACAGAAGAGCTATAATGTCTTAAAAGCTTTGCACCAAACTGGAATTATTTGACAGTATATAGTTCAGTTAGAAGTTGCAGAAGATAGCTGGATCGCCTTTTAAAAATTAGGTTTTAGGAATGCATGTGCCAGGATCCTGAAGGCAGATCTCCGTGGACTGATTGTTCTCTGTTCATTGGATGCCACAATCTGAGGTGCAGATGAGAAAAGGCTGGTGATAGTGACTGCCAGGAATTTCTGATTTTATTTTTCCTTCCTTTGCTGGCAAAAATGAACAGAAAAATTTAACAGAATTGAGTAGCTTGAGTGCACATAGGTATGTTTTCACTGGTTTATTATGGAATTTCATGCCTGTCAGGACCATCAGTAAACTGTTCCAGAAATATTTATCACACCCTTTGCAGACGGTTATGCTGTGATTTTTTAAAAATTTTATTTACATTAGTGCCTGTAACACATTCACACATTCAAGAAATGCCTCTCCTGGTTCATTTTCATCAGGTTCTCGTAGCAGATATTAAGGAAATCTTATGTTTTCCATCACCACTAACGCGGTGAAAATTCGCCATACTTGGGAGCCATTAACATGTAATCATTGTGACATCTGAGCAAGGGTGATCCTGAACATGATCAGGCTGGAACTACAACAGACAACCTCAACAGTCATGGCAACCAGAAACAGTATCTGAAAAGTTATTTGCACTCTTTCGTGCAGAAGCATGACAACATTTCAATTATTAGATTTGCAACTTGAAGGTTTAATTATAGCCTGGGCTGCTCTTAGAAGAACCAGTTGCAGATGCAGAATGAACGGTGTTCTCACATCTGTGCCTGGTGAGAAAGGTCTGAGTTTCACATCAAGTTCAGCTTTTCTGTGGTCATCTAAATGTACGCTGCCTCAAAACTTGGATATTGTACTTTAGGATATTGTACTTCAGGATATTGTACTTTATAAGTCTAAACATGGTCCTGGGCACGCTGCTCTAAATGGCCCTGCTTGGACAGAGGACTGGAACATATGATCTCCAGAGGTCTCTTCCAACCTCTGCCATTCTGTGGTTTACTTGGAGCTGCCAACTTGCAACTTGGCATCTCATATAGCTGCTGGAGGTGTAGCTACCTGCCTGCAGGTGATTTATTGATTGGGAAAAATGTAATGCCAGCTCTCTAAGTTTTGTTAGAGGTGATTTGTTTCTTGATTGTGCTGTTTCTTATATGTTACAGCTGAATTGTTCATTTCTTGGTAGAATGAGGGGTTACTGTGCTCTCCTGGCGACACTGATATGCAAAGCTTCTGAATACAGAGATACAACCTTCTGGATATTATCAGTGGCTTTCCTCATTGTCTGAACATTTTATCGATTTTTGGCATCACAATTTTAAAACTCAGATTTTCCCTAGCAGATTTGTGAGTTGGGGAAGGAGGAGCTAGAGGTGAAGCTGGTATCAGAGAGCGTCTTACAGTATGTTTGAGATTTTTACTAGGACAGTATCTGAACTTGTAATGCTTGTGGTAGACATCAAAATAAAAGAGCGTAGTTTTTCTTTATGAGTCATTTGAAATCTGTTTTTGTCCAACAATAAATTCACCAAAAAATCTCTGTAGAGCTAGTTATCTTTAGCCACATGTGATAGGGTAATATTTTGACTACTACCTGACAAAAATTCTTTCTCTTACAAGTGTTAGAACTTCAGACATGAAACAATTCCTTCAGTACTGTGTAAACAGAGTTTTATGATATACATACGTACTATTCAACTTCTCTGTAGTAAAAGCATTTTCCAAATAACAGTGATGTGCAAAGAAGAACATCAGTACTTCTGCAGTGTTGTTTTCAGTAATGATATCCAGCAATTCCTTGGTGGTTGAGGCTTTGCTGCAGTCTTTTGTAAGCAAGTTTTATTTTCCACATTTGAGAATGACAAGGCATCCAGACTCCTAGGAAAAAGAGCTCAAAGCAGTACTTGCTTTGTGTATCAGCTTAGCTTGGAGGAAGCTTTCGGCATCACGTTAAAGCCGACAGAACTGAACTACGCTGTCTTAAAGAAGAGGGACCTGAATCACAAGCGGTGACTAGTGGTAGAAGGAAAGGGCAGATGACCTCGAAGTCCTTAGGAGGTCTTGCTGCAGCAAGGGAGGAGGCAGGAGGAGGAAAGCGGGTGCATTCTCATGCTTCCTTTGTGAGGGGTCTCCCTGTACATCCCATTGAGATGATGGGCTGCACAGAGTACTTACTCTTCAGCAAAGGTTACGAATGGTCGCTCCTTTAAACTGAGTTCAAAGGGGATCCAAAATGTGTGAATGTAATGGTCCCAAAGATCTGAAAATCTAAATAGGGCTTACTAATACTATTGTTCACTTACACAACTATGGAGCGTAGCTGAGGACACTGATTTTAATTTTTCATGAAACAAACCCAAATTGTTGGGAACAAATGTGTGTTTTTTACTTCAGCATTTTAATTCTACAAGTGACATTAAATTCTACGACATGTTCTCTCATAATAACAACTTATACTGTAGGAAATATGATGGTGGAATTGCACTGTAAATTTTGAGCACTATTGTCATCTTCATTTTCTTCAAAAAGTATTTGGATCCGTCATTTTCTTGTTTTGGCTTATTGCTACTTTACTAGAAAGAAAATAGAATCTAAAAAAATCACTTATATTTCTGCCAATCCCAAATCTTACAAGTGTTTTCACTAAGAGTTGACTCTGATTATTTAAAAAAAAAAAAAAGTTTGTTTACTCCTTACTTTTTGTGTATGTATGTATGTATATACAAATTTTTACTTAAGCATCTAAAATATACCGCACTTCATGTGCCCTTTCTCTTTCTTAAGCTCTTAGATTTGCTGCAATCCATGAGAGGCAGCATAATGTCATTATAAGCACAGAACAATTTCCTCCCTACTGGAAAGAAACACATCGTTCCCTCTCAGTGAAAGAAAATTGTAGCTTTCAGTGTTGCAAATAAAACAAAATACATTTAAGTTGCTATTTATCCTTAATTACTGTAGACTTCTGAGAAGCAAGCAAGAAACACTGCATTTTGAAAGCAAATACCTTTTCTTAGTCCTTTTTCTATTAAGAACCGTGGTGGTGGTTTTGTTCCTCCCCCCAGGGGGGGCTGTATTTGTTTGTGTGCAGTGTTTATTTCTTTTGTGATCCAGGCTTTGTCAAGATAGCACCTGCGGCCATTTTGGGTAACAGGATTTTGTGGGTCAAGTACTCTTAGCACCTGAGTAACTACCTGGAGTGACACACACAGTCTCATCAGTATTCAGATTCAGTGATGAAGTGGGAAAGGGAAAGGGGTATGAGAGGAAAAACACTCCAAAATAAGACAAAATAAAAGGAGCTTACTGAGAATAAAAGGCAGCAGCTTCCTAATTGAGCTGGGGAGAAAAACACAATGGCCTGTGTCATGTTCCCTCTGATCTATCCCTTCTTCACAAGAAGAGATGATGTTGTACCTGGTAAGTTGTCAGCCCTGTGATCAGAACAGTCACAGATGTCTTCTGTTGCAGGTGGTTAAAAAACTACTGCCATTCTTCTTTGCAGCATTTGCTATTCAAGTGACAGTGCACAATATGAAATTTGCACATAAGCTATGAGTTTTCTGTTTGAGAAGCCTAGTTCCTTCCTCAAAGCAGCTAGTTTTTGCTTAGTGGGTACAGTCAGTATATTAAGTGGGAGGGCTTGCATTTTCTTTTTCGAAGAGGGCTTAGCTATGGATGTGGTGATGTTATTTTGATTGTAATTCCCTTATCGTGGGGCTAATTCTGTGGTTTCCTAATGGCAGCCTGAACCAGCTGAGAGTGAAGTGTAGTAGTTCTCCATGGTCTTTGATGCCATCCCTGCCAGAGCAAGTACCTTTCCATCCAGCTGCGTGGGAAGTTGCCACCATTCCTTGGTGAAGCACTGCTTTAGCACCTCCAGTTTACAACATTGTAACTGTACTGTATTGAATTATTTTATACTGCTTCAGGCATAAGTTCACTGTCAGTCACTGAGAGGCTTTCTGCTGTGAACATCAGTGGCCTCCCTCCTACACAAGGCAAGCTGTCATGGCTACAAACCGTATCTCTAAGAAAAGTTTTGATTTTTCTTTTTTTTTTTTACATGGCATTCATGCAATTAACCGATTTCTAGGTGGATGATTGATCTAGTTTTGTTGCTTTTTGCTCTCCATCATCTTAAGAAGGGATTGGAGAGCTGTGTGTGACCTCCTCATTACAGAATTAGTGTAACTATTCTTTTTCTGTGAACCTGATTACTTGCTTTCTGGCTGCAAGGAGAGATCACCAAACTGAGAATACATGTTTCTTTGTCACTGAAATTCATTTCAGCTCCATATATAGTATCTGCATCTTTGTTATCTCAGTTCTGGCTCTTCTAGGCTCTAGTGAATGCATGGGTACCTATTGTTGTCTGGGGCAGATTAAGATCTTTCTGCTTGTCCAACATAATCATAAAATCATAATGCAGAAAGGTATGAGTTGGAAGAGACCATAGATACGATCTGGTTCCAATTTGCCAGCTATAGGCAGGAACACCTCCCATTAGACCAAATTGCCTAGTGTCCCATCCAATCCAACCTTGAACAGTGCTAGGGATGGGGCATCCACAGCTTCTCTGGGCAGCCTGTGCCAGTGCCTCACCTCGTAGTAGAGAATGTCTTCTTAATATATAATCTTTTTAGTTTAAAGCCATTATCCCTTGTCATGTCACTGCACAGCCTTATAAAGAGTCCCTCTTCAACTTTCCTGTAGGTCCCCTTTAGATGCTGGAAAGCTGCTATAAGGTATCCCCAAAGCCTTCTGCTCCCTAGGCTGAACAATCCCAATAAGAAGGCAGGACTTTAAAACTGGAAAACAGTGGGCATGAAAGCGGACTGGCTAAAAAGATATTTAGCAGACTGGCTAAAAAGGAGGAAATTGGGCATATTGTCTGCTAAAATAAAAACCAAATTTCAGTAAAGAAACAACAGTGCTGAGCTTACTCAGAATTGTAAAAACTACAGGAAAAATTGAGTAGGACCTCAATGGGAGATCTCAATTTCTTTTCTGAGAGAGGCCATATTAACTAAATCTGTAATATACTTTGGAAAAAGAAAAGAGAACTATACTCTATGTTAGCCATAACAGAATGACTAGTTTTACATTGCTGACATGCAGTGTCAAATTAGCTGTAGTGAGTCTGAATTTTACCTCTAGGGAAAATGTGCTGCAATTGCAAACTAGCAGGGCACAGGTCATCTTGTGTGTATTCATTACTATGCAGTGCCACCGTTCTGACAATGTAATGCAATGTGCTCATATTTTTGTATTTGCTGTGAGATAGTAAGTTTACCGGATGTACAGGAATCTGACTTCACGCAGAATAAATATCTTAGTTTGTCAAAAAGTTCAGGGTTGTAAAGGTGGTTGGGGTGTGGTTATGATAGCAAAATTGAGATTTGTGATAAAGAACAGGAAGTATTGAATACAAGAACATGTACTGACTTTTTACATAGGCAGACGCTGATAAGAGAGAATGATTTTAAACTAAAAGAGTGGAGATTTGGTTTAAATATTAGGATGAAATTATTTCCTCAGAGGGCAGTGAGGCGCTGGCACAGCTGCCCAGAGAAGCTGTGGTGCTCCATCCCTGGAAGCATTCTAGGCCAGGTTGGATGGGGCCCTGGGCAGCCTGAGCTGGTGGGGGGCAGCCCTGTCCACAGCAGGGAGGTGGAACTTCATGGTCTTTATGGTCTGTTCCAACCCAGTCCATTGTATGATTCTCTGATCATTTTTTAGACCACACAAATAAAAGACGTGATGTTGTTTTCTTTCACAGATTAATAGAATCATAGAATCATTTGAGTTGGAAGGGATCCTTAGTCCAACTCCACTACACTGAACAGGGACACCTACAGCTAAATCAGGTTGCTCAGAGCCCTGTCCAGGCTGACCTTGAACATCTCCAGGAATGGAATCTACCACCATTCTGGGCAGCCTCTTTCAGAGGATCACCACTCTTATTGTAAAAAGTAGACAGCTTGATGATGATTGTGTGGCACTGATTAATTTCCATCACATTGTGTTCAAATTCTCCAAAATTTCTGTGGAATACAAGAGTCATTCTTTCTTTTTATTTCTGTAGGAGATTTTGTGTAGTTAAATGTTTTGCAAAACAATCTAGAGAGATTTGCATCAGTTCATCACAGTGTATTTAATATTTCTGTGTGAGTGGAATTAATATAGTGTTTACAAGACAACACAAAAGAATTAGCTATTTAGATCAGACTCATGTTTTAGTCCTTTAGAACAGGTAAGAATGCATGACACAAACAACCAAGCCACAGAAACATAACATGACAAAATTTTCAGTTTAAATGACGTGAACAGCTTTTAAATGTATTTTAGTGAGACTTTGGAAAAGCACTGTGATGTAATTACAAGCTTAAAACTGTTCAAAATAGTTAATTAAATTTTTCTTCTTTTTCACTTTTTTCACTTTTTTTTCTCTCTCTCTTTTTTTTTTTTTTTTTTTTTTTTTTTTTTAATTGTTGTTCCTGTTTGATTGGTTGGTTTTTGGTTTTGGTTTTGTTTTTCCTTTTCTCTTGGTCTTACAGCCCTTTTCCTGAGCTTAGCTCTTGCAACTTGGAAAAAACATAAGAGTCACCCTCCTCACCACACAATAGCTATCTCTTTTAACTCCTCTTCTTCCTCTGAAGGAAGGAAGAGATGCCATCCAGAGGGACCTCGAGAGGCTAGAAAGGTGGGCCCAGGTGAACCTGGTGAGGTTCAACACGGCAAAGTGCAGAGTTTTGCACTTGGGCCGGAGAAATCCCAGGCATCATATAGACTGGAAGGAGTGGTCCTTGAAAGCAGTCCTGTGGAGAAGGACCTGGGGGTCTTGATGGACGAGAAACTCAACATGAGC
>JAOWBP010000001.1:91796248-91817369 GCA_028571105.1 Tragopan temminckii | reverse complement strand
AAAGTGGCAGAAAGAAATATGGTAAGGTGCTTCAGAGGAGCATTGCAGCCAATACAAGCTGGTTATAGTATTGTAGCTGCGTAAGACATTTGCAGATGGTGTGTGTGTGCAAGAGACTCTTGATTCAGTGATTTATGTCTGCCTATAGGTAATGATGTCAGATAATTGAGCACAAGAAAGAGCGAAGGAAAAAAGTTTTTCTTCTTTTAAATCCCCTTTCTAGTTCATATCAGAGATGAGATCTGTAACTGAGATCTCAGTGTGGCTTGCTGCCAGTGAGATGCAAATTAGAGCTTGGCTTCTGCAGGCTTCAAAGTCGGGCAGAAAACAAGACACTGCATCTTTAAGAAGTGCTTATTTGGCATTTACTTATTTAGTTAAAGATCATTGCCAAGCAGAACTCCCGTGGGAGGAGTGGATGGCTCATTGGGCCTCATGGGGAGGGCGGTAATTAAACTCTGAAGGCAAGCAATGATGTTAAGCTAAAAGCTCATCTTTAAATAGTAATACACTTGCAATGTAAAGTGGAAGGCCCTCGGGTGCCTGTTGACATAGCGTTAGGAGCTGGCACTTTTTTATATAAAAGCTAAATTGAAGAAACTGTTATGAGCTCATCTGCATAAAGCAATATGATTCTGCCTGAGGGTGTGGGCAACAGGGAGTGATTAGCAAAACGTCTTTTTCCCTGCTACTCTGTTGCTCTGCTAACATACCACTTGTCACTGAGAAATTTGAGATACCATATGCCAACCTGCGTCTACAGAGACCTCCTTGCTGATTGCACATTGAAGAATTCCTCTTCAACACATGAGGTGCTGTCAAAAGGCATTTCTGAGACTGCACAAAATGTGCTGGAAAGAAACATCTTGCATTGCCTTCCTGTTCCTTCCTCTTGTGTTGCATCAAACCCTTCCTAGTTTTGACTTTAGACCTGTAGAAAAACAGAGGTAGAGAGGAAGAACTGGACATTCTTTGCTGACCTGCATCTCCTCCTCATTGAGTGTGGGTTGGACTTGCTGATGCAAACTAACCTTCAGCAGGAGAATGCTCCGGTTCCTATAGCAAAGCCCGAGCTAGCTTGATTTCCATGGAGATCTGGATGGGGGCATTCGCCTTGCTTAGCAGCAGTTTGAATCCCTCATAGCTATGTCACATGGGACAAGGAGGGGGCAACCAATAGGATGATATTCATGATGAAAAGAAAGTGAACATCAAGAAATAATGATCTCCTGTCATACCAGTTGCAGAACTCAATTACTTAAAGAATACTGTAAACCTTAGGCTTTTTTTTTGTTGTTGTTTCAAGGAATGGCTTTTTCTGTCTTAACAAAATAACCTTGATTTTCTTTCTTAACACTTCTTAGCATTTTGATTTTCATATCTGATTTTGAGTGGAAGATGTAATTAGTATGTAAAATATGTGCATGCAAGTACACACTGAACTCTTTAGGAACATATTTTAATGTGACATTTCAATATCTTAGATAAGTATTCTACCTACGTTTCAGAACTGAAAAAAATCCGAAATCCAAATGTCTTCATATTTAGGTTGTTTTGTTTTTCTTTGAAACTGAATGTACTGATGTGGTAAAATGTAAGGCTGTCTGAAGTCTTCTCTTCACTGAAGATATATGCTGGTGGTTATTCTAAAATTTGGCTTGTGAAGTCATGGAGGTGTTTATAGAGGATTCTTGCTGATATTCTGACATGTACCCTATGAAGTGACTTCGGTACTGTTTGCTATTTTACATATTTTGGTATAGACCTAAGCTATCCAAAAGTTAGCCTTCTAGATGACTCAGCCTAGATCCCAAATTATCCTGGATGAATTCTGGGAAGGTTGTGCCAGTTGATGTGCTTCAAGAGCAACCACTGTGCTTGTCTACTGTGGGAATGCTAAAGTTGGTCACTTCTAGTATTGGAAAGAGACTTGCACTGAAGCACTACATACACTGAAGCTCGTTCCTTAAAAAGAGTCCTTGGGCCTTTTGAAGACCCTGTTTCAGTATATAAGCAAAAGTACATGCTTCTTTGCATTTATATCCACATATTTGAAATTCCAAAGAAAGCATATTTGGTAGTGTAACAGTGATGTCTAGAGACGTTCATGATTAACTCTATGATTCTCATACAAGAATGATAGTGAGCAAACCCATTTCGGTGTTAGGTGAGCTAACTAAAACGTTCACTTAGGTGGAGGTCCTGTTGATAATGACAGCATGTCTACGTCTCAGATCCACTCAGGTTCTTCATGACCATTCCAATAATAAATCAAAATACTGTCAAAATAATGAAAGCTTTCATCTTTGGGAAGGTTGGTTCAAGTATTAAACAGCAATTCATAAACTTGGGAGCATTAAGTCAGTCTGAAAGGAAGATGAAAGAGGATCCCCTCATAAATAGGACTGAAGCATAATGACAGGTTAGATTTGGAAAACTGGTGTAGCTATCATGCCAGTGCTGTTTCTAGTGTATGCATAGAGGGTTTCAGTGCCTCAGGCTGCCTGTATGCTGAGTGTGAGAGGGAAAGCTTGTTTATTCTTCCTCCCTTGTCATGCCACTTATGACAAGAAGAGACATGAAAGGCTCAAGGGGCTAATCAGTTTTTAGGCTCTGACCCACATTTGGAGTTAGCAGTAATTATGAAATACAGGAATTCTCATGTCTTATTATACCCCTAGAAAGGCAATGATTCCACAACTGCTCCTGAATTAACTTTGTGTGAAAGAGAATTCAATCAGATGAAGTATCTTTTTGAGAGAAATTAAACTGTGGAAAGGTCTGAAAATGAAATGCGGGTGGAAATGCAAGTGAAAAGGGTTTTTTTTTTTTCCTTCCCAAAGCTGTGCCAGGTGCATTGGAGGCAGCAGGGAAAGGAAGAAAAGCGCACAAGCTGAGCATGAGCTCATAAAAAAAAATAAGATCAAGTTGGTTTCAGCAGTGGGTTGAACAGGCCTCATAACTGAGTTAGGGTTAGGGTTAGGTTTAGGGTCTTGACCTATAATGTTTTCATTAACACATCTAACAGTTTCTAACAGTCTAAGCTGGAACAAGCAAACAAACAAAACTACATCTATTGCAACTATCCATGAATGTGATTGCTGTAACCGCAACATTCCCCACTTACGATATCTATAACATGCACATGCCTATAAAAAGGACGAAAACAAGAGCCACATGGTTGTGTAGACCTATTCGCATTGAAATGTTCTCTAATTATAGTTTAATCTTTTCTCCAAAGGTCTGGAGTATGGGTTGAATAGTCCTGAAGTGAGAACCAAAAATGCTCTCAAAAATGACAAGATTGGTGCCTCATTTTATGCTATAGAACTGTTAATATCATGTTCAGGGGAACTCTGGGACTCTGGGAACAGGCACTCCCCACGTGTGGCTGCTTTTTTTTTTTTTTTTTTTGGATGCTTTTAGACATGATTTTAGAGCAGATTGAGAAGGGCATATGCTCACAGCACTTGTAAGTTTAGGACTTTATATTAGAAGAATAATACTCTTTAAAGTATCATGAGACAAAGCTTGAAAAAAATCCTGTTAGTGTCAGTGATGGTACTTATTTCTCTTGTCCTCCCTCTCTCTGTTCTTCTTTTGCTCTAGCAGCTTCGACCATTGATGCTAATTAGTACTGAAAAGGACATTTTTGGCAAAGCTTTTAAATACAGCTTTTATCTTCTCTAGCAACAACGTTGCATTTAATGGTGTTTGACATCTGAGAGAGACTGCAAGGTCTTTTTTTTCTTTCTGTTGATATATATATATATTATTTTTCCTAAAGGATCTGCTTATTCTTCCAATTTATTAGGAAATCAAATGGACTTATATTTTCAACATGCTTCTTTGCCTTGCTGAGAACACACTGTGTTTACATGAGTGTATGAGATTAAAAAAACAAATATGTATTATATTAGTGTGGTGTTGTGTTAAAGATCAGATTTCCTTTTATGAAGCTTACTCTAAATATTCTTATGAGCTGCTACTTTGTTACTTTTTTTTTTTTAAATCTAGAAATGATACATTCTCTTCTTTTAAGAGCTTTAGGGTAACTCTCAGCATCCTCTAGTTATTGGCCTCTATACTTGGTATATAGTTGCAAAGCATCTCAGTAGAAATAGCTAATACTAACATTACTGTGGTGCTTTTAAATCACTGTTACTGTTTTATTTAGAGGGATATTTGGGATTTCTGTGTGGATGTTGATTTTGGCCAGCCAACGTTGCCAGATGTGTTTGTGCCAGTGTTAGATTATGAGTGTTGCCATTGCATGTAAATTCCTGGAAACAGAAGCAATAAAATTACTACAGCCTGCAGCCTTCAGAGTGGACTGACTAGACATGTAATGTGAATCCTACTCACAGACAACTTTCTGGTGACTGAATCTTCCTCATGACAGGTATGCCCATATCTAGTCTATCTACTTTTGCTACCCCAGACCATTATTTTTTTCCTGGTTTTAACAATTTACTTTGTAAACTGCTAAGACTAATCTCAACAGGGTGTAGAACACACACACACACACACACACTCTCACTCTTATAAGGCATCAGCCTTAGAGTTATTTTAGGCTGAATTAAAGAGTATGTCTGGATATGGTAACTGAGTGTCAGTCATTAGTCTGTAGAAATTCATGCATTCTCCTTTGGCCATCTTTCTCTTTCGTTGTTTCCTATAATTCTGAATTGCTAGAGCTCACTTTAAGATGATATTTTGGGAGGTGGAATAAGTGCTTTGCATTTCTATTAGTGAAGTCAGCTCTGTAACCTGGAACACTTTCAAATTACTTTCTAAAACTTTCATCTTCCATCTCTGCTATTTATCTGCCCAAATCAGAGCATGTGCCATCAGTGAAAACCTTCACGTGAACTTCTGTGAACTTTTGGCTAGGATTCTTGATCTCCCAGGAACTTCAGCCATCTGCTATCAAAGGATGATCTTAAAGTAGCAAACTGGCCTAAGGAAAGCTTTCTCTCATGTTTGAATTTTTCATCTGCGTGGCATGCTCCACCACAGCCTAGAGCTACAGTTTTGGCACTAACTGTTAGAGTAGATCATGGATACACCTTACGAGTAAATCTTAGAATTTTTCCCTGTCAATTTTCTGTATGTTGGTTCTACTGAAGTAATTTCCAGTTAAATTCTGTTATTTTTCCCAGATATATTTTATTTCCAGCAAAGCCTAGAAACACTGTTCCCTTCCTTTGTACTTCTTTATTGGCGTTACATATTGGATGCCTCTTCTAAGTAGACTGCAGAGATTTATTTTGGTCAGCTGTTTAGTCTAGTGTGGACTTGACGGACTCTGTATGGTTTACAGCAGATACTGCTGGATAAGAAAGCTCTGCACAGGAAATAATATTGCCACTCAGCTCTCAAATTTCAGTTCCAATAAGGCAACATGTAGGCTGTGCTAGTGTGGAAATAATTGTTTTTCCTGTCTGTACACAGAGTGGTTCTTTCACAGCAAGAATAATATAATAATCAGCATTTGCCAGTTAGACTACCCCTATATTCAAGAGTTAAAGTTTGTAACAGTTAACATTAACTGAGATGCTGAAATAAAGATTGGTTTGCTGCTTTTGGGAACAGCAAAACTTGGGACAGTGCTGTCAGTAGAGTGAAATTCCACCATGAAAGACCTTTAAATTAAGCTTTCTGAGCCCAATCCAAAAATCTGATGGAGTCACTGAAAGCTTATGATTGAGCATGAATAGGTTTTGGACCATTAGCTTTCAGAGTAGCTGTTCAGCATCAGTGCTTCTCAGAGGTGCAGTAACTAAAAAATTCCTACTGTTAGTTTACAGAGCCATCTTTTCTCCTGGCTCTTAGTTGGGATCGTATTTTCAAACAAGTGCCCAAGTTTTCCTGTAAATCAGAGTAGAAAAACATTTTATATGCCTGTTGTAAGCACCTGTGTTTGAAAATTTGTTTCTCAGAGTAATTACTCTTTGGCTTGCAATACCTTATATATACCAGATAATTCTTTTTTTGAAGGCAGTTGTCTGCAGTCAGCATTATGACATTCAGTCAGGAAAAATGAAAGGAGAAATAAGGACAAGAATCTAAATGTCTTTCCACATCCTAATTCTGTAAAGCCAAATATTCCTGATAACTTTGAAACTTTAGGAAGTGAAGAGACCTCTTCCTCTTCTAAACATCAGACTGCATTTTACTTGTAGGTTCTACTTGATTTCTTCTTCTTTTCTTCTTTGTGTACAGCAAATATAACTTTCTTTCAACACTTCTGACTTCCCAACTAAAAGAATCCTGCTTTGGTAAGCACGTAAGCCCATTTGGTCTCAGGTGTATTTTGCAAGAATGAGACTACGTACGTATGACTTTTTTCAACAGTCTTTGTGAGTTGATGGAATTTTACATCTTTGTATTTCTGACATTTACAGGTCTGCCACATCTTCAGTACTTTTATATCATGTTTATTCTCCTTGTTTGGAAAAAAGTTCTTTTTAATGTACGAGCAACCCAAATATTGTTATATCTTATTGCAATAGGGTGATGAACCACCTAAGCCTGAGACGGATTTTTGTCCTTTTCCCTAGATTTTGTTGATTTTTTTTAGATAAGTTTCCTTCCTGACATTTCTACAGTCTACATGGTAATGGAGTTTCGGTATCTGCAGCAATAATGTAGAACAAATCTTCCTTAGCAAGAGGGCTCAGCATTCCAAAGGGCTGATGAAATATGCCATGAATAGGATTTATATAGTTTTCAGCTACATTTCTGAGAGGGATAAGGAATTTCCCTCGTAAGTTTTCGTACCTTGTATTTTGGAAGCATTGTTTTGTTTTATTCAGAGTAAAATATTTGATGTTCAGAACATATGCCTATACATTCTACTGAATAGAACAGATATCTCTTGGTCTTCAAAAAGATTAACTAAATGGTAAATGTTGATTTTTTAAAAGAATGGAAATAAGTATTTCAGGATCCTCTCTGCATCACCTCAACACAGGATAAAATGAAATGCTATCAACTTTTTTTTTTAAATGTTGAAATAAGGCATATATTTTCTGCATCCACAAGCCATCTTCTCCCAAGTGCACAATAGTTAAAGAATGCCACCAGTAGTTACAGAAAGTAGGTTGTGATAGAAGGAAATACATATTACAGAGAAGAGCAGAGCTTTTATTTCTCTGTGAAATGTGATGTCTGGTGATTTCTTGGAAATCCAGTGAAGCATGCAGTTTGGTTACCCGCTTGTTTAGTACTATTGCTCACATAGAAACATATAACATCTGGGATTTGTGATCCAGATTGATAACATCTCTTGGAGTGGATTGCAATGTGTCCTAATATATGTTGTGTATAGAAAGATCTCAATTTGTTTAGAATATTTGGGCTGTCTTCATGCTTATAACTCAGACAGGGAGATAATCCTGAAATGAGAGAGTATCCTTCTGATAACTAAATGAAAGTCTCTGCAGAACTGGTTCAGCTGTAATGATGTGAAGCTTGCCCTTTGCAGTAGATGTTATGCTCCACAGTGCTTATTAGATTCTTACTGCTAAGATAAAATAAGAAACTTCTATTTGCACAGAATACACCTCAACTACACTGAGCCTTTGCAATGATACACCCTACAGACTATGCTCTCTGGTGTTTTCCTGAAACTGTTAGAGGTGTTAGATAAAACAACTGATATAGTCATAAGGCATTTCCCCAAATTTGTTAAAGATTGCCCCAGGCTTTTGCTTTTTGGTCATGTCTGGCCTTCCTACAATTTTGGCAATCATCCTTTTAAAGATCCTATACCCTATCCTTTTCATCTAATGCTTCGTTGGTCCAGTCATATGTCTGCAGTCTTGCCTAGAGCTGCAGGTGCCATTTCTGCTGTGCAGTGAAAAGGAGATTGCTTAAGGCAAAAACAGGATATGAGTGGAGCAGCATTTAAATGGTGTTGAGAAGCTTGGAGAGATGAGGAAAAGGTAAAGAACCAGACCATGCCAGCTATTTAATTTCAGGCATTGCCCAAATTTTCACTTTTATAACCCAAGTAAAATGTCAATATAAATTTTTGCATGCGTCTTCCTACTAAAATTTTGTTTAAATAATGTGAGTTAGTGTTAGAGCTTTGGTCATCTAGCTGCACAATAACATTCTGATTGAGGGAGTCATGCAGGAAGTGGTGGCAGCAGAAACATGTTTTTCTTTATAGGAGTTCAGTGACCAGATGAATATTTAAAAATATCTTAGTACTAATGATTACAGAGAGGAATTTCAAGAAACCTTCAAGTTCTGAGAAGCACCTTTCTGGAGTGATTACAGACCTTTTCCATCAGTTTTTATTCTGATTTTGATGCATTTTGACCTTTTCTCTTTTTTTTGCCTGTGCCCTTTACATGATCTGCCCGCTAGGAGTTGTTCTCTTCTTCAGACCTGTATATCCAGGTCAGTTGTTTTTACCTTCATTTCCTCATTGCCAGGGAGGAAGATTAGGTCTCTCTATCTGGCCTACTGACACCATGCTCCCAAGGAGAAGCAGTCACAGATCTGCCTTCAGATTGCAGAATGCTCAGCGCAGATTGAGTACTGGAGGCACAAATACCTATATTTCGATTTAAGTTAAAAATATACTCTTATATTCTCTTTGTTCATGCATTCTGTTCGTGTTACTGATGTCATGCTGTTCTCATTTTCTTTAGTTGTCAGAGTAACTATCATTTTGGGCCATCCAGTCATATGAAATAAATAATGATGTCAAGTTAAGGTGAGTTAAAGAAACTAGACAGGAGGGAGCATTAAAATGGCAAATGATTCATACCAGTAAATCTGTCATGTAAACTTTGATAATTAACTTGCACCACGGTTGAATTTTGTGCCTGGATCTCTAAGGTGCTTTTACTCGAGGACTCTAACTGGATGTCCTCACGTGTACAGTTTAGCACTGGTTTTTGCTTTAGGTATTATGCTCTCATGAAAGACCAAACCAATAGATTTTACTATAGGTTCTTAAAATATAACTTTCCGTTTATTGAGAGAGTCAAATGAGATCACTCGAATGAAACACCATCAGAATCAAAGAAAACTGAGAACAATTAAATGACTGAAACAACACGTATTCTCCTTCTGCCTAATACATACATAGACCCTCATATCCCAAAGAGTTTAATAGCTGTTCACAGTTTGGTTGTCAGTATTTTTTGTTTCCCTCTCACTTGTGAGTACATACAATTTCAGAAAGTCAAGTTGTTCCTAGGTGACTTGCAAATGTGATGGCATTTTAGGACAAAAGTAATTTATTCCAGAGAAGGGAAACATTTCTCTTAGATCCGGTACAAGTAAACATGACTGGGAAATAGGAAAAAAACAAACAAACAAACTTGGTCAATTACTTATTAATTTCCTATGTTCCTATTGAGATTTCTTTATTTTTTTTGTTCATTTATTTTAAGGCATAAACATAGTATTTTCATTATGTCCCTACTGGAAATGATAGTGTTCACAACAACTTTAAACTTTGAATCAAAGATTTTACATAGTAATCCAGTGCATATATTTTAAATGAGTAATATTTTATATTGGTTTGGAAATTAGGTTAGAGATGTCAGGTCTTCTATTCCTCATCATGCTTTGCAGCAATGTAATTTATATTGAAAGGGTTCTCCAGAAGTTAATCCAACCCAGTGTCCTGCTCAAAACAAGGCTAATTAGATTATGTTTCTTGGGGCCGTACCAGTCAAATGTTGGATAGCTTTGAGGATTGAGGTTCCTCAACTTCTCTGGCCCCCTGTTCCAGTATTTAACCATGCTCATGGTTAAACATTAATTTGTTCTCTAGCTCTGTGATCTCCACGGGGCTCTTTCAAGTCAGTATCATTCTTGTGCTGGGAGTCCAGAGCTGGTGCAGCTCTAGGAAGGGATTACTAAATTGAGTTTTTCTGTCTCTAATGTCCTACTTCAGAACTTTGTCTTATACCCTAACGTTTCAGTCACTTTTCTTGGCCTTAATTTGTTTGTTTGACCAACATACATGGTCATTGGAGAAAAAGAATCTTAAGGTATGTTGCATCCCAGCCTGTGGCTGGGACTAATACCAGTTGCCACAGAAGAATATGCTGTGTGTGAGTGAAGTAAAGATTACATGCTGGGAAAATTTCCATTAAAAGCTACCGAGCATATGGAATTTTGCTGCTTTATTGCCAAAAACATGTAGCATCTCCTCCTCAGTAAAACTGATATCAGAAGTTTGCATTTAAGTGTAAAGAGCTGAATCAAAACTTTTCTGCAGTTCAGTTTTGAATAAGTTGATGGCAAATCATGCTTTTCAGCTTTCAAGGGAACTGCCTCTGACTCCCACTTCTTTGTTTTTCTATTCAGCGAGTACTGGAGGTGAGTGGTTCAGAGTTTTGCTGACACACCAATGCGTATAAAATAATATGTTGTACTGATGCATGAAAAGCACTCAGCATTAAGTTTGTGAAATAATCAATTATTTAGCAGCTCATCACATTTACTGTCCACTGGAGGATCTTTATGGCAATAATGAGGTCACTGTGATCAGATTCTCTGCTTTTGGCGTTTCATCTACAAAGCCTGCATACAGAAAAAAATTTAGTATGGTCTGAAATCTAATCCAGTCTCAGCAAGATATGATTGCTTTTTAATTCTTTATAACTAGGCACCTATATATAATTTTTAATATCTAGAGCAATGAAATGCACAGGTAGGCAGAAGAGAGGATACTCTAGTCATTAGAACAGTGGCTGCGTATTATCTTCAGTGGCCTTGCATCATGCCTGTGGAGTGGTGTTACGCTTCTGTATTCAGTTTGGGATATTTTAAGCAGCTTTCCTAAACAAACAAACAAACAAAAGCAGAAAGAACACCCACACCCGCTGAATACCCTGTCAGTACTGTATGATATATCCTCCCTAAATTAAGAAATGTTTTGGAAAGAACAGCAGTCAAAAAAATGAATCTGCAACATTGGCATTTCCACTTCTTTTCTTTTCTTTTCTTTTCTGTTTGTTTGTTTCATTCTTTGTTTTCAGCAAAAGGGAATCATTTTCAATATGATATGATTCACTATTTTTTTATTTTGCTAGATTTCTTAAGGGAACTGCATTTACAGTTAGTGAGATAAAAACAGAAATACTATGTGGGACTGAAGAGTTATCCCCACAAAGGCAGGTGAGGGATTATTTGATATTAATGGTTAAATGAAGGCACATGAAAATGAGTTGCATTTGGGAAGGCTATTTCCTGTGTTGCTGTCGATTTGAACTTCTCTGACAAGGGAGGTTTGCTCATGGTGACGTTTCATTTGCAAAATGTGCAGGTGCCTGCATATGCCCAGAGCTGTAGGAGAAACTGTTCTTCATTATGGTTACAGCATGCTTCTGCAGACCTACCATCATATGTATCTGATCAAAATGTGACAGTGGTTGGTAAGGGTATTTTAAGGAGATAAAATACAGAGGATCATTGTGGTCTTTTCTTCTGCCCCTCTCCCTTCTTTCCTCTGAGAAATATGAGTAAGATATTAAACTTGTTTTACTCTAATCCAAGATAGTTCTTGTTCTTTTCACAAGAGTTCGAATATTTGACATAGCATGATTAATGAATGCAGGACAATTAACAGTGAAATGTTGATAGAAGGATTTGTTAAACTGAGGAGAATTAAGAAATGAAGGCTTGCCTGGAGTTCCTGTTTAATTTGTATTTAGTATCAATGATTAATTGATGCTTTAGAAACAAATAAATTGTGAAAGTGTTCAGAAACATCTAGAGATTTCCCCTGAAGTCCAAGCTAGACTTTTCTAAGGTTAAAAATGCATACAGAGGCAGATGTATTAACTTGTAGTCAGACAGACTGATAGACTGATGAAAGTATGTTGATCTATGGATATGGAGAGAATTTTGCATTGCATGTCAACAGAGAAATATTTATTGGTACTACATTATATTTATGGATGCAATATCACAGCCTAAACATAGAGCCATCTTAAAATGCAATGCTAGAACTCATTAAATACAAGTAGGAAATTTGAAATACAGTTTTCTTTTAAAGGTGTCTTCCAATTCACTAGTACTTCGTGTTAAAATCGTATTAAATCTGGTAGGTTGTATTCAAGTCCATCACTATAGAAGTCCACTGGGAATGATGAATTTACCATAAGAATAATATGGCTCTGAATCAGTGGAAGGCATCAAAGGGTGTTGGTGAATGTCAGCTCAAGTTCACAGGTCACAGTTCTAGAGCTGAAGTAAAAGCATTCATGCAGATCAAGGAAAGAGTGACCTTGTAGACAATTAAGTCTGAGTTCATACGGATGCTGTCAAGACATGAAAGATTCTAAGTATTACACAGCTCTGTTAAATGCAATTTCTTGTTATGCACAGCATGCTGCAGTGGCCCAGGATCCTGGGGTGTCTGATGAGCAGTGAGGTACAAATATGTTCCCTGGCCTCTTCAGAAAGCAAAACCTCTTATTTGCATTATTAGATTAAACAAACAAACACAAATCTGGTAGTTTTAAAAACATAGCATTTATATTAAGATATGCAGATAGCTTGAATAGATTTGAAAACTAAATTGTGAATGTCAATAGCTCTCATGTACCAGTGTATAGCTTCCAGATAGGCGTACCTCCAGCTCAATAAATAGGCTGAATTTGTTTTAAATTAGAGGTGTACCAGAGCTAACTTCAATCTATCTTACTCAAATGACAAGTGACAAAGTTTAGAGTCCCAGGTAGTTTTGTTTAATCTCCCTGGGTTTTATGGATACCACTTCCTCTGCTAGACAGAGTACAGCAGCTTCCATTATGCCTATGAGCGCTGCAGTCACACTTTAATTTGCACCTGGAGTCCAAGTGTGTGCAGCGCTTTCTTTGTCCTTGATGAGTCTGATAGAGAATTTATATTGAGAAAGCGTGTTAGACTATGGTTTCATCCTTTGCATTGAACATATAAAAGAAAATTATGGAACTCAGCAAGTATATTCACTTGGGGGGAAAAGTAAGCAAAACTAAAATAGGAATTAAATTTTGATCTTGCTGAAGACAACAGTAGCTTTAATGCTGATTCCAGTGATGACAATCACAATCATAAGTGAGTCCATAGGAATTTTTTGCAAAAAAAATCCTCTCTTTGTCTGTCTTTTAATATTTTCTGTCTCTTAGGGTCATACATAGTTGTGAAATCTATCCCATTAAGCAAATGATTCTATACGTGGCTGTATAGAATCACAGAGTCAGAAAATGGCCCGGGTTGGAAGGGACCTCCAGGATCATGAATCTCCAACCCCCCTGCCACCAGGGCCACCAACCTCCCCATTTAATACTAGACCAGGTTGCCCAGGGCCCCATCCAATCTGGCCTTGAACACCTCCAGGGACGGGGCATCCACAACCTCTCTGGGCAGCCTGTTCTAAATGCATGTATGAACAAAAAGATTTTTTCTCTGTTTTTAAGCTGTTTCTTCAGATATCTGCATTAATCTTTAAGCTGAGGAGAGAGTAAATGGGAAGTGCTGGTGCACGTAGTTAAATATTTATTAAAGTAGATGTAGAACTAAATGAGGACAAGTGATGAAAATGCAAAGACCTGGAGGGGCAACAATGTTAAGATTTATCTTCCTAACCCTGAAAGAATATTTCAGCAACAAGAATAAGCCTCATTTTCTTTCCTTGATCAGGTTGTAGCTGTTAAAGTTCTGACAGCCAAGATATTGGAAGATCTTGCCTTCCCTCTGGGATTTCAGTGGGAGATAAAATAAGTATTATTGGAAAAACAAGGGATCTCAGCTGTGCTCAAAAAAAAAAAAAAAAGTAAACAAGTTCCTCTTTATGGTGCCACCAAGTGCTTGTCAGTTTTTAAGTTCTTTTATGAAGAGCAAAAGCCCTACTGGATTCTGTTAAGACTTGTGCATCTAATCTGTTTAGATTCTAAAGCCAATCTGTTGTGGATTTGTTTTCCACTACCACTCCCTACCTCCCCACAACTGTCTGTGGACCATATTCTTCTTAGTGCAGAAGCCAATTGTACTTAATCCATGCATTCTTAACTTCTCATTGTAGTCTGCAGTATCCTACAAGCAAGGTGGGTTCTCAGCTGTATATCAAACTGAGGTAAATTTTGAGGTTTACATGTACTTTGCTGTAATCTTTACAGGACTCGTACAGAAAATGAACATTACTAACAGCATCAACAATACATCCTTCTTCTGCAATCCTTCCTTAGCAAAAGCACAATTTGCCATATTTTCAGTGACTTCATACTTAGATGATTCAAACAGTCCAAGGTTAACGTCTTGTCTGATAAAACAACAATGATTTTATGACTGTAAGGGAATGTCTCTGTGACTTTTTTTAAAGATGGAGACAGCCTGGGGCAGGGAGGTCTCCCATGGAACTGCACAACCTCGAGGGACATAAATTTCCTTTCTGAGACGGCTGTTCTCATGCAGCTGGAGGTTCTGTATTTGCCTGCCTCTATGGCTCTGAATCATGTGTAAAAGCGTAAATTCACTTCTTACAAATTTTTACACCTTCTGTGCCTTTGTTCAATTTCTTGTAATACAGCTTGCATTGAAGAAAGCAAACAGAGCTGTCCCCGCTGCCTCGTTTGTTTGTTTGTTTATTTTTTAATCAGTTTACAAAACAATGGAGAATGTGTGGCCAGTCAATAACAGAAAGAAGAAAATAATTAAAAAAAAAAAAAAGATGAAACAAGGACTTTTATTTTTCACCTACTTCCCATATAGGTAGAGAAACTCAAGTGGTTTGTTCACAAGTGACTATTCTCTGAAACAGGTTGCAAATGCAAATCATTTTTCATTTCTCTCAGAGAGGCCATCTTCTCTTTGATTCAGTTCTTGAAGAGTCTTCCTGATCTGACTTCTGTTCTAGAGTAAAGCCAAATGTGCAATGACAGAACAGAAGTAGTTATTCTATTTCCATGGCAACATCAATTCACATTCTGCAGGTACAACAGCTGCCAGTTAGTCCACTTGCTGAATGAAAGCTCCTGAAGGCTATTTATACTGCAACATTTGGCCAAAAATAACTTGGCATGCCACCGTTTTCCCACAAACCCACAGAGAGAGTAAGATTAAACTGACTGGCAAGCAGACTGTCAACTCGTTTAGTGTCTTCGTGCTAAGAGGAAGAAAACAGCCTCTCCAAACATTTGAGAGGAAAAAGGAATGTTTATAGCTGGCACGTTATTTTCATGGCCTGAAAGGTAAAATATTTATGCTGTTGAAAGGAATATGAAATATGTTCCTGTTCTAGTTCACCCCAAGGGCACCAGGTAATTTGTTTTCCAGCAGAAAACTATTAAAATTGCATACATTCTGATTCAGAGTTAATTAGCATTTTTGAAGTTACAATGATAAAACTAGGCAGTTATTTAAAATGAATTTTAATGGAAGTAAAGTCGTTCCTCTTAGTCAGACTTGGACTTTCAAGTGGAATTTTCTGAGAGATGCATAAAATTATTACTTTCATAACCATTTCACGATAAAGTTCTATGAGCGATCAAATATTATCATAAGACGCTAAAACTGGTATCACTGTTACCTGTCTTGAGCAGATTTTAATGGGAAACAGGTGTTGTATGAGTGCTTGATAAGAGCATTCAATTTGATGCTGTAAGTAAAAAAAAAATTATAAGGCTTTTTTTGGCAAGTGCATAGGTAGTGTTTAGACCTGTAATTATGTCTAATTAACTTAATTAAAACTGGGACAGACAATCCTGAGTTGATCTGTTGAAAACGTGTAAATAGGCCATCCTCATGAAGGACTTGGGGTGATGGTTTTGTTTTGTTTTGTTTTTTTTTATTGGTAGTTTTGCAATTTTCAGACCACCAGCACCTGCAGGAGGAAAAAGGAGCATTTCACCACTTAAATGTAGACAGAAATAAAAGGTTTCCTTAACATAAGTGGTTAAAAGCTTTCTAATTTAGGTTTGTAAAGCAAATAATTTATTTATTGTGCTTTCTTGAAAAATTTTGCCTTTATTTAGCTTTGAGGTGCTGCAGATCTGCCAGCCTATTGAGTTTACTGAAGGGTTACTTCTCTGGGAGGTAACTGGCCAGACTGCAAAATGAGTTAGATTTGGATTTAAGCTAGTTTCAGGCCCACATCACAGGGTACTTAGGATGCCAGAATTTCTAGTAGATTTATACTTCATTCTGAGTTACTGTTGTAAATTCTAAAGCATGCCCACTCTGAACATGTTCAGGTAGTTAAAAGGCTACGTTCAAACAGTGACATTTACTCCAGCTGCAGAAGAAAGGATTGTTTGCACAGATGCACAGTAATTGTAGCTGCATGTTATTTTTGTTTGTATGTATTCATCATTGCTGTTGGGTTATATTACAGTGCTGTACAGTATTCTTAAATTTCTATGTTTTTCTATAGTATAGCCAATAGTAAGAATCTCACTGTGATATTTTTAAGACGCAGTGTGCTGATATTGACACCCCAGCTTGGTCATGTTTTCTGGAGATTCTTCTGTCCTGGAAGATGCTTCATTTTATGTATTGCTTTGGGTGTACTGCTTCTGAAACTCTCCTCACATATGTGTGTACATATGGTAATGCATCCAGGAATTTTAGTGTGCTTATTTTGTTTTAAAATATAATGTATATATAGAACATATTTCTTTCTTCTGCTCTTTTTTTGGTGGCCTATTTTATGGATGGTATACAATATATGCTTTGTCTGAACTTGACAACTCACAAGCGCACATTAAGTGCAAGCCTTCTAGTATGACACCTAGTGGGCAATCCACATAGATATTCCTCAAGTGCTCTTCACATTAGGCAAGGATGATTAGCTTTTATCAAATCTACAAACATGGCATGTGAGAATAATATGTGAAGAAAGCATAAACATTTCCAGGGCATTCTTACTGATGCTAGTGTGTGTTATTTCCATGACCTGTAACGTACCACTTTGCTGTCATTTAAAGGAAAATCAGGTACTTCCCATCTTGTTCACGCCATTAGATGCTACCACAGGCCATTAGAAGGCACATCAGTGCAACATGGCTGCTTTTAATGGTATCTGTAAATACAGGAGAAAGTCGGACAGAGCAGTTCACATTTTGGTAATGCACCATTAAAACACAGAAAAAAGAATAACAGTAAAAACAGTAGGGCTATTCACTCAGCTCGTTTTAATTAGGAATGAAACTCTGCTGTCTCATTGTTCTGTGAAAAACATCCTTGTCAAATAAAATGTTGGTATCTCATTCATTAAGTAAATGTAACTTGAATGCTACAGGGTACTTAGAAAGATTACAGCCTCTATTTTTGACTTTGGTAAACCCAGAATCTCCATATTTTTTAGCTTGTGTCTTTCCTGTTGTTTTCCATAGGTACTTTTATGATAGTGTTTACCAATAGCATTTGATGGACTTTACTGTATTTTTTTTTTTAATTGACTACTACTATTTAGCCATTTGTTTCTCTGAAAAGTGAACTATCATAATCTGGCAGATGTAGGATTGAGGTACAGAGGGAGGAAGGGTAAAAGGTGAGCCTAGGCTGTAAGAATCTGAGCTCTTGATTCTCACTTCACCATACTAATGCCTAGATATTCCCCTGTATGTCATCGTCTCCCATACTCTTTTTTTTAACACCTCTTCAATTACATCTACCTAATGAGAAATGTTGACAGTACTTTAACACACACAGTCACATATCAATGCTACAGATCCCTTTAGAAGCTGTCTTTTGAGCTATCTTCTGTAGTTCAAAAGAACTAGGAGTAATCTAGCAGGATGATGCTATGTGCTAGCTCATTTCGAACTACTTCAGGTGTACTTTCCAGCTGCCATCTGCAGTGATGGGCCAAAACTCAGCAAATCCTGCCTGTAAGTAAGGTCTAATTAAGTAGAGTTATCAAATAATTTAATATGCAACGGCTTCACTGTGATAGTGTTTTGGCAGAATATGTATCTCAGTAAAACTTTATGCTGTGTTACGTGCTCTTCAGAGAAGTGTATTTTGAAGGATACAGATGTCCTCTAGAGCAGGCTGTGCCAGGAGGCTAGATTGCACTACTGAGCAAACCAGGTCCCACAGAGTACTGTGGAGTTAGGACTGACAACTGTGGAATTATGGAAGAAGTCATGAAGCAAGGTTAATATCCCAGCTCACTAAAAGGCATTCAGATCACAACTTCTTAAGTCTTTGATAGGACTTTGTGGAATGTAGAAAACAATTGGATTTTTGTGCTGAGAAGGCCAATGTTTCACTATCCTCTCACTGATGTTGAATATTGATGTTGATGTCTCTCCACTGGGAGACATCCTGCTGAGGAATGTATTTCTTTTAACCGACTGAACCTTTATGGTGCCCCTATTTCTTCTAATTCTTGAGAGTTTTCATGGAGAAGACTTTGAGATTGATGCAACTGGAACTGGCTGACGTTGTAATAGGGGGTGAACATTTTGATAACTAATAGTTTTGAGTGAAATTAAATGGTAAAGGAATTATCTTAAAAGCAAAGAGCAGAAATCTGTTGGTGATGCAGGGAAAAGGCAAATTCATGGATGGGTGCAAATAGAAAACTTCTCCCGAAAGCCCACACTTTTGAATTTAAGCAATTCAAAATGGTAGTCAACTGCAGACACTAAAAGGCATACAAAAACAAACTCTGTGTATTTACCAGTAGTGGGGGGAAGGAAAACCATTCAGAGGGTGTTCGCATCTGAATTACTTGGAAGTGGAGAGCCTAATGGAGATTTAGTCCCACATCACCTTTTATCTGGTGTCCTGCTTGAAAGTCAAGCTAGTATCTTCTCCCTCCACATGAGTACCAAATATAGATTGCCACTACTATTGAGCAGTTGGCAGTTTTAAGTCAGAGACTGACCTAGTTTTTCTTGAGGATCTTCTAGCATACCATGGCTTAAAGGCTATAACCTTATCCTCCCCCCCTTAGGCTGCAGATCCTATCCTCCTTAAGGCTGAAAGTCTGTCTGAATTTCTCTAACGTTTAAATCACAAATTTTCAAATCTGTTTTTTTTTCCTTGTTTCTCTGCCACTATGCTGTTATACATCCTCCAAATAAAGACCAGAAAATAAATATCTCAAAACACTGTGTTTTTAAACATATAAACTGTTTAATGGCATTCACGAATTAGAAACAAAGCTTAAGTTCTCAGGTACATTTAGTGATAAATGAAGATATTTTATGCCAGGTAATGAGAAACTAGGCAGAAGAAAGAGATGGACAGATAGAAGAATCTGGTACGTGAAGAATAACTTTCTATAAACTGCTTCAGCCACTCCTAAATATTCTGCTCCCTCAGCAAATGTATCATTGACTTAAGAAATACACCCAAACAGTAGATTTAAGTATGTTAAACTTAAAAAAAAAATCCTAAAAGCAAATTTAGGTATGTTAGCCTGTTCTTTTATTGTCCCTTCTCTGCTAACACATTTACACACGTGTGCGCACAATAATTTTGACTGTTATATATTCAAGTTGTATTTTTTTTCCAGATGTAGCCTTGTTTTGTTAAATTTAAGTTTCACATTTCTCCCATGAAATCTTATAAAATAATTGTAGCAAACTCATGATCATTTTCCCCAAAACAATTAAGAGCACAGTTTTATTTAAACATAGAAAGACTGATAATATGGAAAATGAGATAGAACACATTGAACTACAGCATTCAGTGTTACCAGGAATCAGATATCTGGAAAGTACTGAAGAAATAATTGCCGTACTATATTTGTTTCATAAGAAATAAATGTTGCTGTGGGTTGGTTGGTTTGTTTGTTTTGCTATTAATTAAATATTATTTTTATTTAATGAGTTTCCCAATGTGTGGTTATCATTTTCATAACAGATTGAAATCAAAATTATTTGGCATTTCTATTTTCCTGGGTTTTTTTGTTTTGTTTTGTTTTACAGCAGGGAAAGTGAAGAGGTCACTTTCTTTTATAAAATACATGTCTACATGTCTCATTAGTTTGTGATGTACTGAAATAATACAGCATGCTTTTCTTGGACTCAATTCCACAAATCCCTTAGGTGCTCAGGTAACAAGACTGTCATCAGGTTTGTGTGATGTGGGCATGCATGCTACATTAAAATTTGTGCTATTAGGTGGCAGTCTACAAGAAGATGTTAACTTTTGCTCACTTTGAATCATAACTGGGCCTGTAGGGAAATTTTCTGCTCTCTGAAGGTATCAGTTCCCTGTAGCCCTGGTGATTTAACAGAGAGATCTAAGTGAACATACTTTTCATGTAGTCTGTTTTGGTGTTTGACCGTCACATCCTAAACACAAACATATGAGTACAAGTGCATAGAAGATCACATAAATTCAAGCATGGTCTGTAAGAATTTCCTTTTTTTTTTTTTTTTTTTTGCTATTTTGTAAAGCTACTGCTTTAGGTGCACGTTAATGTGACCTGACCAGGCATCAAGCTGAAGAAGATAGTCCAGGAATATGACCATTAAAATGTTTTCTGCAGAACAGTGCATTTCAAAGTTAATTATGGCTGAATCGTTCTTGACCTTTGACCTTTTCAGTTCTTGAAATTTAGATAGGTTTGTTTCTGCTGAAAGAATGATGCTAAAAAAATGGTAAAAAAGCCCCCAATTGCAGCTGGTACTTTCAATGACTCATTGGTGAAACCTACAGTACCAGCTCCTGGAAAATTAGATCAGCTGCCTAAATGGAGCAACTATAATTGCATGGAATGCTCATTCTTTTATACCTTTACTCAAGAGCAAATGCAACATTGCTATTATTGTTTCAGTGCACAAGCGTTGGGGGTAGAGATAAGTCTGTAACTAAGCTCTGACAGTAGTCATTGGTCTTGAAGATTAATGATGCAATTCAATACATTGGTAAGGTATTAATGAAACACGAGTGTGGTACATTGTAATGAATGTTTCTCCACTAGCCTGTAAAAGAGGCTTTGCAGCAGCATAACTCTCTGTTGAAAGTGCTTATTTATTTACTCTGTGAGAAACTGTTACAGAATCACAGAATGGCCGGGGTTGGAAGGGACCTCGAGGATCATGAATCTCCAAACCTCCTGCCATATGCAGGACCACCAACCTCCCCATTTAATACTAGACCAGGCTGCCCAGGGCCCCATCCAATCTGGCCTTGAACACCT
>JAOWBP010000001.1:91772352-91796148 GCA_028571105.1 Tragopan temminckii | reverse complement strand
AAGGCAATTCACCTGTGCTGCCGGAAGGGGTGGAGCCTGACTCCACCCCTCCTAGACCCATTTAAGAGCTGACTGCCCGTGGGGAAGGATCTCTTTGGGAGATCTTCTCTTCGGCAGGTTCCTAGCGAGCCCAGGATACGGGTGAGCTCTATATCTTTGCTCTGGTTTAACAACTTAGCCAAGCTTTTGAGTATTTATAATATCTATATATCCATTGATTGTACACCTTGGAATTCCCGTGCTAAAACAATCCCAGACAGCACAAAGGGAGCTGTTTGAAGCCTACCTGTGCATGAAGCTGTGTGCATTAGTGCTTTGGCACTCCCTTACAGGCCATGTCAGCTCTGCTAAGACCTATGGCAATCTATGGCAATATTTCTCCTTACAAAAAAGTGAATCGGAGTCTCACTTCTCCATAGGCATGTGTGAAAGAAAGGTAGCCTCCAATTAAGATATCAGACAATATCTCAGAGAAAACAGTGATGCCTATACATAAGGGAGAGAGCTCTTGGCAGCTGAATAACAATACCTCCTCACTCCATTGCCTTTTGAAAAGGAAAGACAACTTCCCTTCTTATCCTTATCTGAACTGTGCTTATGAGACAAGAAACATCCTTTCTACTTTTATTTTCTCATGTACTCAGCATAATCTGATAAAAGTGAAAGAATCAAAATCCATCACCTGATGTGGAGAAGTATCATTTACTGCCTTATTGAACTCTGTTTTGCAACTGCCTACACAGTCTTTTCCATAGGATTTTGTTGCTTGAGCCTGACTGGTCCTTTCATGTCGTCTGAGTAATGTTCTGTGCTGTTTGTTGTAGAGATGGTAGTCTTCCAAGTATTGTTACCTTTATGTACATGGGCTGTTGTAAAAACAAAGGAAAACAAGACCAACTGTTTTTCTTTTCTAGCATTTTCACAGGAATTAGATTCTTTTTCTAAAATACACTCAGCTGTGATTTCATTGACCCTGGAGAGTGCATGTATCATGCTTAGCCATTTCAGTTGTCTGCTCCCAAGTTATTGGTGGAGAAGGGGCTGGGGTGTGGGGTAAGGACAAGGTGAGGTCTATGTCTCTGAACATGAAATACCTTGTTCATCCTTTTGTGTGTGAAGGGCTGATGCACAGGGAGTGTGCCTAGAAATGTGATTGGCCTTGGGTCAGACAGTCATGTGTGCTGCATGATGACTGCAGCTACCTCTAGTGGAGTTTCCAGACTCTGGTATGAAAAACCATCTGCTGTTGCTTGTACTTGCTGCATACCTTAGCACTGAATTGCTGCTGTTGAGCATCTATAAAACCATAGTCTCTCCATAGTATTGATAAGCAAGCAGAACTTCATGTGGTACCTCCTATTATAACCCTTGATAAGTGGCATTTCAGTCTTTTAGCATGAACTGTAGACTGTATCTTCAATACATAATGATAACCTTCATGTAAAATACTTTGCCTAGAGAAAGATACAAAAAAAACAACGTTGTCTGCCTCTCCCTCAATGCTGCTGGTCCAGTACCATGTAGAAAACATTTTTTCATTCTGCCTGTTTGAAATCTACAGCATTTTGATATGAGAAATTTCAGAATAATGGGCAGAAACATACTTCGTGCTGAACTTTCTCAGCTGATCAGAGTGTTAAAGGTGTTCATTATGTGAGATTGCTATAGTAGGTTTGCATTCTCTCTTCACCAGTCTTTCTTGGCGAATGACTCCGATTCACATCGGGGTCCAAGAGGTTAATGCACAACTGCGCTGTGAATAACTGTGTCTGTCGGTTAAGCAGAGGAAACTAAAAAAGGAAACAATGAAAAAGCATTTACTGGAGCCTGCTGGGTGATTAGGTGGACTGTAGACATGAATTAGATTTTAACTCATATATTTAGAGCCTTGGATGTTTGAATCAAGCCTGCCATAGAGATAACACACTCTGTATCTCCAGCAAGACAAATGCTTGCTGTCGAGGAGGGGATCATGGCAGTTCAGTGGGGAGTTCTTTACCAGCCTCTTAGGAGCAGTCAGCATTCAATTTAGTGACCAGTGATCTAGCTGATAACCAGCAATAAGCAGGACAGTAGAAAAAAATAATTAAGCTTTTTGTTGAGACTGCGATTTTAGCTGATATGCACTTAAACATGATAGGATTTTGTTTAGTTTCCAGGGTATCTCCACTGAAAACAACAAAAATGGATGCATTCTGCTTCAGTTTGGCTCCTGCATTGGCTGAGGAGTTCCTCTCCCTATATATTTGTACACTAACACTTTATTTAATCATTCAGAGAACAAAATCCAGCTCTGGAAAGTAAATGACAGATGACATTTTGCCTTTTCTCAGCTGCAGTGCCTTGCATCTAAAAAAGATGGTAATATTGGAACAAAGAATGTTTGTTTTTGCTGTAGCTGTGCTATTGATAAATGTTCTGTCTTTTCATCTTGCTTCAGGAAGAAAATATGAATTAAACATTAATTGAACTGTATTGACTGCCAGCACGTAGAAATCTTATTGTAGATGTTAGAGAGTGCAGAAGGCTGCAGGGCAGATTGCTGTTTCTTCATTGATTAGTTCAGTGGTAAAAAAGACTTGTTGACAGAGTGATTTTCTTATGAGAGTAATATTTACTTCCCATAATATTGCAATAGAGGAGATAAGTGTAGGAAAGACTGTAATGTGTGTTTCCTATGTGGGATAGGAAATGCTGATTTCTCTCACTTCTTTGCTTCTAACTGCATTAAGATTTTCAGCTTCTCTTAAGAGAAAGATATCGTACAAAATTATATCCTACTGGTGGTTGTGTATTTTCTTTCCCTTTGCTATGTGATTTTTAAATAGTTGCTGGTGGTGCTACAGATTTATGTGCCTTTTCTTTCTTGTGGCTCTTCTCTGTGTACAGTAATAGGTTTTCCAGTACCCATAGTAACGCATATTGAAGGTGATGGGCGAAGAATCCCAAAGCTGAGATTCTTGGCCTAGATGACTGCACTAGAATTTAAACGAAACATACAGTAGCATCTTTGAGAGACCCCTTAAGCACTGAATCAGTGGATGAACAGAGGACTCCAAAATATGCTGTGGCTTGAACACTTCTCTATTATATCCATAGAAGGGGATCTTACTAAAGTGATGCTTTTGCTTTCAGGGATGGACAGCCTACATTTGCAAACAGTCTAAAAATAAACATGGCTATGAAAAACTGATAATGCTCAGAAGAGATGACCGTATACCACATGTTTAAAAAAAAAACTGCACAAAATGAGTTTCCTGGATGGTTTAGTTGATCTGTGAGTACTGTAACTATTGATCCTGTATGATGCAGCAGCACACAATACACAATTTTCATTTTCCTTCTGTAACACAAGCTACCGTATAATCTTTTTGATTTTGTTTTTCCTTTGTCTTCCTTTATATCATATAAACACGAAAGCTCAAAATTCTCAGACAATTTTGTTCAGTGCCACCAAAATCATTTAACAGATTTGAGTTGACAAATCCTTTGGAAGCACAATAGGAACGAATTTATTTTTTTCCCATCCCTTTCAGGCTCATCAACAACTTGCTTGAGCTGTAGCAATGGGTAGCAAGTGAACAGTGCACCCTGTGTTTCTCTATGTATTTTTCATACTACTGAGACTGAGTTTATTTTGCTTATTTTGTTTTCTCTCCACCCTACCTTGCATTTTCAGATTAAATTCATTTCTTACTGTGTTACTGGAATGCTCACTGCAAATACTAATTTGCTGTTAGTCTCAGGCCAAGGACAATGAATGAAGCAGAGGACTTAAATTTCCCTGCATGTGTTATGAAATCAACCCTAAGTATAAGCAGACATCTGCAGGCATAAGAAAGATCACTTTCTACTCTTCATGTCTACGTTTAGAGAAGTCCATCTTCCAAGGCTGTCAGTAATGTTGATCACTGGTGAATTACTGATGTGGAAATTCAATAGTTTCATTTATCTGAACTGCGCTTGCTGTATCTCTAATGTAGCTATATTTTATCCAAACTAGAAGTGCAATAACATTTACTGATACAAATGCATTTCTGCTGAGGTGCGATGGCCACCCACTGTCCCATCTCATGTGGTACCTGATAGAAATAAGTTTTCAGCTGTTATGCAGGGGTTAACTTTTCTTCAAATATTATTTTCTTTCCTTCTGTTGTACCTTATCTCCTCCCCCTCAGGAATTTAGGATCGAGACTTTAATAACAACAGTGATAAGAAAAAGCGTGTGTGTTTGTGACACTAGCTTTTTGCAGGATCTCTTGTGCCTCTTGCTGGATACTTCAGGTATCAGGTGCTTTTGCTGTAATGTGAAAACATACTCACGACTTTACCTGCCTCATTTTGGGCAAGCAGAGGGAATGCCATAGCATAAAGTGCCAGAGCCAGTTAACTTTGTGCAGAGATGTATATCAGGTTGTTTAAGTCAAATGGCCTCCTCCTGTATCATTTCCTACTAGAGGAGAAAGTTCTGGCTCAGATCACAGATGCATCCAAACATACCTGATACAGACAACAGGTTAACATCTGTTTCCAGCTCTGCCTAAATCATTGTGCAGTCTCCTGCCTCAGAACATAAATCACCTTAATAAAGACTTAAGCTTGGATTAAAATCAAATGCATTCCAATGCCAGAAGTTTGAGATATCTAGACAAAATCTGATTATTTACTTATGTCAGCTGTCTTAGGAAAGTGGAGACACATTAGTGGATGTGAATGTGTGTTATCTATGAGTTGTGCCCTGAGCTCAAGCAGTCAGCATTATGAGCCCCAGGTGCTTGAGAGTAGGGGAGTTTTCTGAAATTCCTCTTTTATGGTTTTTTTCTTTTTCTTTAAGAGAAACTGTTACCCTTGGGTAGCTGAAGATTTCTCTTTCTAGAAGACTTAATTTTCAGCTGAGCTGGGTTCTGATCATGTCCAAGGTCTACAGGTGTACAGCAATGCTCACTGCAAGATCCCTGGAGAGATGGTTGCATTGGGGGCAGCTCAGCTTGCAGTGTGGCTGTTCCGATGTCTTATTACAGTGAAACATGCTCCAGTTGTGTGTTTTTCTAATGTGTCCTCTTGATTGCATCATCCAAATAACTGAGCACATTTGACCCTATCAGTGGTTCAAGACAGTGAACATTTGGGGCCAGGATAATGGGTCCAGTGACTCCATTACATACTTCTACCAGATAGATGTAGAAGAAAAGCCTTTTGCTGTCTTGCCTATCCCCTCAAAAACAGTCTATGACAGAATGCTTTTCCTTACTGGGACGAAGTAGGCTTGTACCATCACAGTCTCTCTGTATTCAGGTTTGCTGGAAGAAGTGTGGGTTCCTCGGCAAGCAATGTGCTGTGCTTCTCTTGCTGCAAAGCCATCGCCTCCCAGTTCAGCTGGGGCTGTGCCTGCTGGGGATGGAGATGCAAACCACTCTGCACTGTTATCTTCTCTCTATCCTGCTGTGCGTGGCTTTTTTTTAAAAAAAGGAAAATTTGCTGTGAATTGAAGATAATCACACCCCCCTCTGCTTCAAACTACCTACCTATTTCAGCTTTTGTACTCATGTCCTTGCCATTATTTAAATTAATGTCTGATAACTCTAAGGATTTTGCTTGCTCTAATTTGTAAAATGCCTGAGTTCATTCAATCAAACATTAATTCAGTCCTCAAAAGATATTTACATTATGGATTGATAGTATAGTTTGCACTAAGCCAGCACACTGGTGTAACCCTGACTGCTAGAAGCAGCTGCTTTTAATTGTCTCCAATGGCGACCTGTCAAAAATTGATCCTCTTTCTTGGTCTGAAACCACAGTGACTACTTTCTAAGGTAATTATCTAGGTGACTTGCAGAAAGGAAGATGAATACATGATAACAAATTCTAGCATACAAAATCCAGTAATTATTAGAAATCATAGCCACCTGTGCCTTTTTCTTTTTTTCCCCACATATTTATGATAGTGAATAGGATTTCAAGACCTACACTAAAGTTATTGCTCATTCACTCACGTAGAAAGAAAAATGTTCTGTGTAGCTTTGAAATCTGCAATATGTAATGTTGCTCAAATGAAAGTATTGAGCCTTTTGAAAGCTGATTTTGCAGCATCAGGACTGTAGTTATCAAGTAGAGATTTTTTTCTGTTGACTGCACAAGCCCTGCATGAGGTTTAGAAAGGTGATTTGAATGCAAAATCACAGGTCTGGCTACATTTTTGGTATGATGTGATTTTCTGTTTTCTCCAAATCAATAACTTTAGCTTACAAAGGGCTCTGGTAATGCTTGTGGATTTTGACTGCCACTAATTTTTAACTGAAAAAGTGTTTTGATATGGCGTTGGGCACATGTCTTTTTATTACTTTGAAGTCTATGTGTTGTGCTGTCTCAATTGGAGGAAAAATATTTAATCTGTTTTGAGAATCTTTAATTAATCAAGATTAGTTTCTGTTGCCAGTGAAAGGAAGGATGGTAAAGAAATTGTTTATGTCTGAGGGCAGAAAGATTTCTCTCCAACTGCAAAGCTGCATCGGATCATTTTAACTACAGGTACATCAATAATGAAAAGCCAAATGATACTTCCTGTCATTTATTAAGCTTTGTTAATGGCTAATGTCCCTACATTTGCATTTTAAAGACTGGACCTCTATGTGTACCTTTTGGTTGAGTTATCCAAGTATCAAAGCCTAGGAAATGCAAACATTTGCATTTGGGGAGGCGCTGGACAAGTTAGTGCTGAAACTGGATGTGGTTTTCCTTGTACAGAGCTGAATTCATTCCTATGCAATAGCAGTTTTTTTTAAATTTACTAATTAATTTAATAAGGCTCAAATACAATATGTCAGCATAATGCAACGTATCTGTCACTTTTCATATTTAATGATATGTGCCTTTTAAACTCCTGATGGGTAGAAATTGAGTCAGTGCTCTCACCTTATTCTTTTTGTATAGTTTACATTCTGTAAGTGTATGACTGCCATTATTTTTCTAACAACACACACAAAAATTATAAGCAGGTCCCTTCCTGCAAACCAAACGTTGATAGAGTTCATAATACAATGGAAAACATTTGGGTTTGTTGAAAATCTCTTTTCTTAGTGTTACTAATTTTTTAATCTAGTTAGCAGTTAGAACATGGCACATTTCAGAAAGCCGTACAATGCGTGTAAAATATTCTTGTGTAAAATAAACCTTCTTGTGATCGACACTTTTTGGCTTTTAATAATTTGCATGTGTCTTTTTTTAATTAAAAAACAAACAAAAATGCATCTCCATTTCTTCCTCTCATTATGATTCAGGTTTTCTCTTCTTTTTTTGCATTTTGCTGGCATATTCATTGCAGTACCTCTGCTTCATTGAAATGTTTCAACAGTTTACTGTCTCATCTTTCCATTTATTTGAAAATAAAATTTGATCTAAAATGGCAGCATTCTTTAATTGGCTAAATGCATTTAGTTCCTCTTTCCTGAAACACTGTTCTTTGCTTTCAGCATCAGATTCATTGCAGGTATCTGCTTCTGCCAGTGGCAGTTGAAGATTTCTGATGGTTTTGCATCTGTTTTGTGTTCATTTATTTATTCTCAGCTAGCTTGTGGTATTAAACCTGTTTTTTCTTCCCTGGCAGCTTCAATTTGCAAAGGCTGAGCAGGTCAATCTATTGTCCTTGCTGGCGGCCTGAGATGCTGCTGGCCTTCTTCACAATAGGCAGCCTTTAGGGGTCAGAGCCTGCGTGTGGCTGATAACAGTGCTATTCTTGGCTGGAAAACACCATGATTAGTGAGCTTCAGTTCGCCTCAGCGTGGGACTGGAGCTCAGTGACAAATCCTAGAGATGTCACATTCAGGGATCTCATCTGTCCCTGGCTTTTTCTTTAAGAATGGGAGCTGCAAACTCAAATCAAAACACTGCTGCTTTTCTTCTTGTTTCCTTGCTTTTTTTGTTGTTGTTCTTGTTGAAACTTAATAAGAGTATGAAGGAGTATGGAGGGGGCAGACATCAGATTTACTGTCTCATCCCTATGCAGTGTGTATACAGTCTACAAGTCTCTGATAGACAGAAGTTATGCTTTCTGATTTCTGTCCTCACAATCCACCTTCCTTCCCCTGCCTCTGGGATAGTGTGAGCCCTGGTCAGGGCACAGGCTGGGGATTTCCTGGCTGGGGAGCAACTTTGTGGGGAGGTGCTGGGGCTGCAGTGGGCAGCAAGCAGGACAGGAGGCCTTGGTATATCCTGGCAGCAGCTGGAACTGGGAGCAGGCTGCTTGTAAGCCTCTGCCAGGAGGATGAGGGACAAAAGTAATGAAAGCTTCAGACTGGACATAAAGAAAAACTTTCCCACTGAGGGCAACTGGGTAAGCTGCCCAGAGAGGTTGTGCCATCTCTTGAATGTTTTTCAATACCTGACTGGACAAGTCTCAGAGTTGACATTGCTTTTGAGTGTGAAGTTGGACTAGGGACTACATGAGGTCCCTACCTAGCTGAATTATCTTGTGCTACTCTCATCTTTCTCCTTTGACTACCTTTTGAAGAAATCACCTTGAGCCTAACTAGTGATAAAAATACAGAAAAATGTATAAGTCAAAATGTAGGGCAGGACTTAATATTTCTGTAGGTTTAAAATTAAAGTAGACTTAAAAGTTCTCGTATTAGCCTACATGTAGGTGGAAACCATGGAAAAACTATGAAGAACCTTAAAAATGAAATTTATTATGCATGGATTCTGGTTGAATGGCTTAAATGAGTAAAATCAGATAACTTATTCAGGCCTGGAAAAGGGTTGCAATCATGAACTGAACAGCAGAGATGGAATTATCTTCCATCTGCCAATTATTAATGTGAGATCTGGTTAGGAATGTAAAATTTTAATTACAGTAGTCCTAGGTTTATTAAATGCAGTGCTCTAGGCAAGACTGTGTACAGTATCAGAGGAGCGTAGTACAATCTTTCAAGAATTCAAATAGGAAGAAATGAATGAGTATATAGAACAGTGATGGAACAATGGAAATAAATTACAGCAACATAGAGCACTCTACTCTTCAGTTACTGGTGTTACTACAGAAGAAGGAATCAAAGAACAGGAAGTAATAACGTAACTTTAAAAAGTGTTGTCGTGAAATCAGGATAATGCAGGCAAGAAAGAAGGAAATGTGGTGAAAACAAAACAGAAGTGGGTGAATTTAAAGTCTTACGTGGGAAAATGAAGTAAATAAGAATGATTTATACTGGTACAGAAAAGATCAAAAGGAAAAAGCTATATCAAAGAAAAATCACCATATTTTAGAAACCTGTAAATACAGAAATATATCCTACAGATTAAAAATTAATCACATTGAATGCACAAGGGAAAGTGTAGACTAAACTGATAGTTCCGTTAATAAATGAAAGAGGTAAAAATGTAATGTTTTTAGATGTTGAATACAACGAGACACTTTTAGAAGTATCTTCACATGTTGTGTGGAGTACGTAGAAGTATGCATGAAGCATATTCAGCATTTTGGTGTGAGGCTTCACAAAACTGAAAAAGACAATATCTCTCTTTAATGATATTGGGGCATCACTATTCTCTTCTTCACTTTTAGTGAAGTTAGGTAATAAAATGTCTTTGTAGGAATGCATTCCCAAGTCCTTGTTTTCCTATAATCTACCAATACACCATAAAGCCAGGGAATCAAAACTATGCTTCACTGGTCAAATAAACATGAAAAAGCTAAATTCACATTTGCTGCACTGTTATTACAAGTTCCACAGTACTTTAAAGATTTTCTTTTTTTATGTATTATATAAAGCTTCCCATTATAAGTTAGACAGAAAATGCATGATTATGCACACTGCTCTAGATGAGGGGAAAAAGACTGGACAAAGCTTATAAAATAGTAGAAGCGCTGAAAGCTTTTTAATAGTAAGTAGAGCTGCAAATGTGGAGTCCAAAGGTGTTTGCTTCACAGAACTCCTTTTTTGTTTTGATCTTTGATACACTTGTTAAGCATATTAATTTTGGGGGATTTAATTAAGAGTTTAACAGCTTGTATTCCCATATGAGTAACGTACTATTCATCTGTAGACTACTTCCTTTTAAGAGATGCCATTTTGACATGCGGAATCAAACTCTATAACCACAAAGTAGTTATAAAACAGGTGTGGTTTATTCAGTGCTGTGCAGACACCGGGTGCAAGGGCGATAGATCCGCCTAACTTGCACACCATCAGGAACAATCGTGCTACAGACACAGGCTGAACTAATACATAATCAATAGTTTTCCTGGAATTCATATACATATTCATAACACCCTGAGAGTTCATTAGCATGCAGACCCTCCCCTCTTGCATGTGCATAGTGGGTTGTGGGATGAAGATTTGTCGTCTTCCTTGCGAAGGCTTCTGACCTTTCTCGCTGTAAACTTCTGACCTTTTTTTTGGGGGGCATCCCCCCCAAACTGGTTTCTGCTTGCCCTGTGGGCATCTAATCACCTCCCTGCCGAATGTCCTCGGGCTGTTTTCAAACCCTTATCTTTATGGCCTTCATCCTCCTCACTATCCCAGACCCAGTGTCTGCCATCCCTTATTTTCTAACAAGCCGTACATTCTTGCTTCTGTAAACTGTCTCTAACTATTCCCCTTCACCACCCTTAGTCACTGTGAAGCCTTCTTGCCTTTTTACTTTCACTTACAGGGCCCTTCTCACCTTTCAATTTTATTTCGAAAATGCTAATGACATGACATTTTTATAATGATCTGAAGTTGGTGAAGAAATGAGTAAATTAGTTTAATTACTTTTTATTTGTACATCATGTGTACGTGATCACTATTCTTGATAAGCAAATCAAAAAAGACTTCTTTAAATGAACTTTCAAGTAAGTTTTTCAGGTAACAAAAGCTCTGGCGTGAGATATGAACTACACATAGGAAAGACGCAGAGACAACAGACTGCTTTGTACAAGTAGAAAGGAATTATAAAACTAGAGACTCTGTTTTTTAGAGAATTATTTAACTTTAATTAAAGAAATCTCTATAGAATTTTTTTGAGAAGCCATTGAGATGACATGGGTTTAAACACTAATATGCATTCCAACATTTTTTCAGTAACTAGAGATAAAGGTTTACCACTCTCTTCTATCAGATGAATGGGTACTGGTGATATTGTTGGCCTATTTATTTAATACATAGTTCTGTTCTTATTCTGTTCTTACTTCTACTTTTCAGCAGTGGCTAAAACAAAATTCGTACTTAAATGACCTCTTCAACAAAGCTTGTGCTAGCTTTAAATTAGTAGACCCCCTACTAGGGGCTGGGTTATTTCCTGTCTTGAATAGCAAATCCTTTAGAAGTTTAACTGAAATTTTGTACTCCTGATGTGTTGTAATACAGTGTCAATTTCCTGGTCAGATTTGATCACTTTACTTTGTACTGCCTGCCAAGATTCAGCAATGAATACTGAATCTGATGCTGTGCACGTTCTCACCATATGCCTACTCACCATGTTTTCCTGTGCATTTCCGAAACAAAATATCCACTGAAGATAGGAAAGTAAAGATGCATAAGAGAAGTACAAATCCTATCAAATGACTTCTCCAGAACTCTCAAGGAAAATTTTTCGTTGAAAGATACTAGAAGTTTCTTGTCTAAACCAGTTAACTTGTGAGGGATTATTGACTGGAGGAAGAAGGGAAGTGTATAACAATATTGATGTTCATCAGCAGACTAATTTAATTAAACAGAAATAGAAATACTGAGTTAAGGGACCAGTAGTTAAACAGTATTCACATCCGTGGGAAATAAAGTCTAAGAGGGAAACAGCAGTAGCAAGGGAAATCTGTTCCAATTAGAACAGAGCTCTCTGGTCACCTATGATGAGGAATCTTACTATACTAAAAGGTATTTATGGCAAAAAAATAAAGAAGAAAAAAAATGGAAAGAAAAAAGATGAGGAAAATGAATTATGAGGTGACTTTTTCACTAGAGATAGAAAAAAAGCAATCAGATGTTCCCTTTACTGCGTCTAAGTAGAATCAGCATAAAATCTGCTTAAAGAACACTACTGAATAATTATGAATAGAGTTTTTGGTTTTGATAAATAATCACCACTCAATAAACATCTCTAGTAGTGATCTAACAGAAGAACAAAAAGCAGAGACCGTTTCACATGGCTTTGTTCTTGGTACATTTCTTTTTACACTGAACTAATTCTGTTTCTTTCATTGAAGCTATTCCTATTTTAACCAGCTTTAATGAGAAGGCAAGCTTAAAAATAACAGCAGATATCTCTTAGTCATACCTTGCTCTTTCTGCCTATCTTGAAATACGTACTCTATACCACTGTAACAGAAGGAATGTGTAAGTTACAAGGACAGTGTTCTCCAGTGAAGTTTTAACACCAAGAGGAATGATTTGTTTAGGTGAATAGATGCCTTGAGCATAGTGGTACTTTCATAAATACGTAACTCTGTCTTGTATAGCTGTACGTTTGATATCTCTATACTTCTAGAAATATGGCACTTTATTCTTCCCGATGCTCCTACTTTGTTCTTAAGCATAGACCATTATTTTTCAAGTGGACACTTTTGGCAGAAAATAGTGATTTTTCTGATGCGGAAAATTTCCTTTTTTATGGTCCTTCAAATCTTCAAAGAAGGGTGAAAAAATAAGCTATTTGTGGAAGGCAAGCACTCAGGTTTATGAAACAATTACATCCAATCTTGTGTTTGCAGAATGTATCTCTGCTTTATTGTTCCTGCCCTCAATAAATATTTAGGTTTAAGTTCCACTTCAAATTTATTCTGAGTCAGATTCCACCTCATACAATTCATTCTGAATAGCAAAATACTTTACAAAAGAAATTATTTGCTACACAGTGAAAGCCTGCTCAACCATAGTGCGTAATAAAGTAAGAACAGAGAAGCTCCAGATGACCTTAGCTAATCAAATGCCATCATGTCCTCTTAACAAATCATTGTGCGTTACAGTGAAGTTGAGGCCTTCAGTTGACAAGCAAGGGAGTTCAGATTGTAGATGTCTATTTAGGTTTCTGAGTTTTCTGTCCCACTGCAGGATTGTCTCTGATTTGTACCATTGTACTAGCCTGTACATTGCAGCAGACTACAGTGGAACTACCCTGCAGTCTGATTAAGTGTTTAAGAGTTGAGCACTGAGGCAAGAACTAGTCCTGCCTTCTGAAGTAAGGCATCACTGTTCATCACAGTCTATTTTTTTCTGCACTTCTACGTAGTTTCTGATTGTATAAGAGGAAATCTGGAATAGGAATTTCCCATTCAGCCTTCTTCCTACATGACTCATTCCTTATCCCCTCTACAGGAGATTATCCACCACTTGTGTGATTGCTAAGATCTGAACAGCAAAATGACCAGTTGAGATGCCTAGAGCCGGGCTTCTGAATTAGGGCAGATCACTCCTATGACTTTGCAGGTGAACACGGCCGGCTTTGTTGTGTGTTCAGCTTTGTATTATGAGGCTCTCATTACAAGAAGTCTAATTTTTTAAGCATTAATGAACTTGTTTGAGTTTTACTTTGCTTTGGAATGTGATGTTCAATAGAATGCATCGTGTATGTGATAAGGAGACCATAAACCCTTCTCACAAGTAGGACCTCCTAAACTCCTTCTATCAACAGAAGGACTGTAACGTGCAAATTGAGTTTAATGCATTCGAGGGGACTCGGTGACAACATTTAGAGCTTCCCTGGTACCTTTTTTTCTCTCTTATTGCTGTGGGTGAATTTGAGGTTTTCTTAAAAATCTCTGTAAATTCCTTCTCTTTGCAAAGATGTTTTATAATATTCACCTTTATTTTTTTCCTCTTTTCATGATATTTTTATAAAGCAGTTATGGGGGGGAAAAATCTTTTGACTAAGGCTGTTGTAAAGCAATACTTGTAAGAATGATATGAGTTAAAAGAGTGGGATATTTTTTGACTAATCCATTCTGATGTCTCAAACTGCATTTGTAAGGCAAAACAAAGTCCGTTAGCTGTTACAAGCAGCAGAAAAAAAACAGCTGTCTTTATTTAAACATCTAATAATAACACCTTTGAGACCACGCTAATTGGTCTCAGAAATGTGATTGAAGGAAAGTCATCAAGAAAGCATCCCTGACTCAAGTCTCTTTATTTTTACATCTTAAGTACCTAAGTAGTTCTCATTTTTTATTTCACATAACATATTTTTGAGGAGTCACATTTGCCATTCTATGAAATATTAAAGTAAAACACCTGTTATATGTCAGTTATCCACTTACGTTTGAGTCAGAGAGCAAATCTGCATAAAAGCCACTAGAAACAAGCACAAAACTGCAGGCATTATTCTCTTGTCTAAGGTGTTGGATTGCTTGTCATATTGAGAAATGTAGTTGTCCTTTAATCCAAACACCATTTTATGTACATAGTAAAAATGATTTCTACCCAGTAGTCACATCTAGCCACTGGCTCATAAATTCTTACCAGCCCCATCTTGTTGTCCCTGATGAAGGACTTTCCATTACTTGAAGCCAAGAGCACTTCCAGCTAGCAATCATATGATGAGTTTTGAAATAAGCAACAGTAGGCATCAAATTAACAGAAAATAGCTGCCTGGGAAAGTTAAAGCAAAATTAGATGAGTCTTGTCCTCTTCTCTGAAGTCTTCTGAAATAAAATAAAATATAAAATATTGTGTGTGCTTGTGTACATGAATATCTGCATGAAAATGCAGTGCTTCTGGAATTTTAAAAATTATTTTCACTGAGACAGAAAGATAAGTCTTCTGGCAATGTTGTTCATCCGTCAACCATTACTAAATGGAGAGTGAAGTCAAGTTGTAGTAAATAATAATAATCATACTGTAGACTGATTACTAGACAACTACTCGATAAACCTGGTTTATTGCATCTGAGAAACTACTTTCCTGAAGCAGTTATGACCACCTCTAAATCAGCTTTTTTAGTAATGTGTTAATTCAGATTCCATAAAGTCTGCATTGCTTTGACTGAGAACACAATTTTTTTTTAGGGATGCAGTAAAAACATGGCCAGATAGGATTGAATCTCCCTAGAAGCTCATTTTCTTACAGGATTCTCTGCAGTTCAAGTTGAGCCTGGGAATGCCGTGTTTGTCTTAAGTGCTGTTGCATTCAAACAACATATATGCCAATCATTAAGCAGCTTGAAATTCTCTCTTGAAACTCTTCTACTTGATGTGATATCCAGTAGGGAGCCAATTTAGTGAGTAGAGGACAGGTGTATTATGTCCAGGCTGTAGCTTCCTCCAGGCTGGTAGTTTTGTACCTCGGTTGATTGTGTTGTTTTAAGCCAGTCTGGAGATAATGATGACTTTTATAAATCTGAAACTTTTTACTTTTTTCCTGTGAGGGCAAATGTGATACTAGAAAATGAGTCAGGAGTCGTGAAAAAAAAGTCCCAGAAAGTATTTAGGGACTGTAAACTGAGATTAGGAGCTAATTACAGTTGCTAGGTGAGAGCTGATGTTTTCATTGAAATAGTGGTATAACTAGATGATCAGAATTGTTCTTTCTACTTGTTAAAAAGATGGGCTATGTTTTTGATGTCATGGTTTTAGCTTTTTGTGTTCTTATTACTCTTTTGGAGATGCTATTCTATTATATTTTTTGACTTCGAGAAATTGAAAGAAATCACTCATCTATTTATTTACTTATTTTTAAACATCAATTTAATTGATTTATTGCATTGATTTCCAGAATCTTAGCAGTAGAGTTAGAAAGAATACAGTAAAAGCATACTAATTGTTGCATTAGTTTCCTAGTTACTATATTGTTCTTAAGGCATATCTCAAAAACTGTCATTGTTAGTTAAAATTTGTAACCAAATTTTCTTTGGTTTGTCTCATTCTTCAGTTTCATGAGATTTTAATTTTTCTGTTCTGTTGGCTTTCCATGCATAAATGGTGTTATTATCTACTTAGATCTGCAAGATCAGGCATTTTATGACCTTGAATATCTGTGTGTCTTTGTATAGCAGTAAACAGAACAGGATCCTGCTGGCATACTTAGTAATTACAAAGATTATAAGATTAAGACAATATTTAGTTATTATAAGATTTAACTGTAATAGGTTAACCCTTTCAAAGTTCTCCATTAGTAGAACTGTGCTGTCTTTGTGGACCAGCTTTCTGCTCCAGGAGAGGCAGAGGCTGAAGGAAATGTAAGGCAAGAGGAAAACCCGTAGCTATGACTCAACATGGCGCATTCTGTATCTTGACTGCAGGTCTTGACTTGGAAGGGAAACAAGAGGGATGGAAAGCTCAAAACTCTGACTGTAGAGCTCAAATGAACCCTGAACAAAGCCTTGCTTTGACAAGTCTAAATTATTCAGTTGGCTTAGGTTTTTTATTCTGATGGAAGATGTGATCTTAAGGTCAAAATCTTTCATTTAGAAGAGTTCCAATGCATGAAAGGTTTTCATTTTTATTTATTTATTTTCCAGGTAGAAAGCCTTTATTTTTCAGTCTTTTATTCCTCGGTCTTTGATGATAAGCAAATGTTTATCCGAATTTCTGAGGACCTTTAGCACTTCTGAGTAACTCCTACAGAATATATATTTTTTTCAAATAAGAAACTGTGGCTAATATCTATATTGAATAGTGGAGAAATTTTAGAAGCCCTAAGTTATCAGTTATTCCTGAAGTTCATGAACAGACAAGATCCTAATGTAGGCAACCTAGAAAATGTGGAAGTTCCTTAATTTTTGTAGAAAATCAAGATTTTTCAATTTGAGTAAAACAAGCGTAGGGATTTTTGCAGGATCCACATTTATTGGTAATTTTAATTTATTTTCCTTGGGCACTGAGAGACAAGGTCTTTCAACCCCTCAGCCTTAAGGGGTTGGAAGCCAATCTCGGTATCGTGGCTCACACGTTTTTTGTGATTTTTTTTTTTTTTTTAATTTTTAATTTTTTTGTCTATATTTTCTTTCCTGTGTATTACAATGATTTTGTTGACAGAAATGTGGTACACACATATGGAAACTATAACATTAACTCATGTGATTGATGTAGAACATACCATAGCATAAGGACAAGAGTGAAGCTGCTGAAATTGATTGGGTTTACATCAGCCGTATGTATGAGTTAGCAGTGCTTTATTATACAGACATCTAAATTTTTGATTTTTCTAAGCTTAAACATATAGACAGTTAATTGTATAGACAGTCTCATATTTCTATATGGAAAAGAAATGCAAGAAAATGATGAAATAATTGCATTAATAAATAGATGAAGCAGTCCTTCATTTTTACAAAATCTTCCTTGTCTAACTGAAAGCAATTGGTTAAAGGTGTAGAGTTGAAGTAGATATTACCACTAAGGAAATACTGCATGAAATTAATCTGTAGTACTGTTTCTTTCTGTAATAATGTATAATAGGCACTAAAAATGAAATGAATTATTATAAGAAATTTCCTACAGAGAATCATCTTTTTTTTTGGTTTTGTGTCCTAAAGAAACATTATTATGTATTTTTAAAAATATTTCTAGGCATGTAAGTTTCAATTTCTGTATGTACTGCAGAATAGCATCTGATTTAAAAGTAAGGAAATAAAAATTTAGCATTGCAGTCACCTTAAAAATTATTGTGATTCCACTGAACTGTCCCATTCAGGAAGCTTAGTCTTGCCCAGGGAATATGGAGAGAACCTACTATTTAAAAACACAAAAATGCTAACTTGTCTTAAAAATGTGATGTCTCAAAACCGTTGGGCATGTGTGTATATATATATGTGTGTGTATACATGTGTGTGTGTATATATATAGCACAGAATATTGGAAACAAACAACTCTGTTGGAAATAGAGGTGGTAAAGCGGCAGTTCTTCTACCCGGAGGATAGTACTGCATTTTAGATATTGACTTCTTATATTTTAAAATTCAGTCTGAGAATCTAGCTGGGTCTATAAGTTGGGTAAGCCGACAGGGAAGTATGCTTGAAGTGCTAAATCAGGGTCCTCATTCTGGAAAAAATCCTCATTTCAGTACACGGAAAAAATTATACTATATCTGAAACTGGAACACTGTAACATTTCCTCTTTATGACCTTTTCAAACTAGAAATAAAATATTTTTTTTAATTTAAATTTAACCTTGTAGAGACAATTTGCTTAAAAAATAAGGTTTTTTTCCTGTATTTTGAAACAATTTCTGTTTTATTGAAAAGCATTTACCTAAAATAAAAATAGAACTGTTACTAATAGCTGGTAATAAAAGTCCTTGAGGATGAGGGATAAGACCTTTCTCTTTGGAGTATTTGTTTATTTGTTTGGTTAGTTTGTTTAAAAAAAAACGCAAACAACAACAACAAAAAAGACCAGTTATCCACCAGTTGCTGAATTTCAAATCAAGGAATATTAAACATAATTCTTAACTGGGAAAAATCAGATGTAGTGTTTCTCACTGTCTGTCCTATGAGGTATTTGACATTTTTTTAGTTAAAAGTAACAAATCAACATACAAAAGAAAATGTATTGAAAATGATTTGAACACAGATGTGTAATTTGGATTTAGCCAAGTGTATGCAGGCTTGATAAGATTTGAAAACAATTTAGAGTAGTCTGTATTCCAAGCAAAACATTATTTACTTTTATATTAATAAAAAAGTGCATCTTTAAGTAGTAGATTATTTTGATGAAACATCTTACTCATCTTTATATATTTTACTGGTTATTTTTAAAGCAAATTCATTTAATCGACTGTGTAAGTCATCCCAGCAGGCATGTCACCTAAAGCTTTGTCAGAGTTTTTGATGTGTTTTACAGATTGCGTCATTTCCTTTTTTTCTTTTTTTTTTTTAACGATATATATTTTCTTCCAAATAATGTTTTGTTTGAAACAACTTTGGAAGAGTCTGTGAAGATCTTGATTGGTGCAATGCATTTCCTTCTCTCTCTTTCTCAATTTACAGAGTTTCATTTTGTAAAAACTTTTCCATAGAGAATTCAGGATTGGATGGGGTGAAGCAGCATGAGGGGTAATAAATACTGCGGCTGATCAGCTGGTAGCTGGATCTGAAGTAGGAAAGGGGAGAGACAAAAGGCATAGAGATATAAAAGAATTAAAAGAGGAGCTTAAAGTTATGAGGAAAGAGCTCCAAAATGAGGTTGCTGTTGGTAGGAGTGCAATTTTTTCTCCTCTGCAGATACAGTTTTACTTGGAGGATATGTCAAGTGATGTTTTAATGAAGAGTACTATAGTTAGCAAGTAGGCAAACTGCTGACTTTGACTAGTGGTTATTAGTTTTTCATCTCATGTGAATTGTTATTTAATTGCACAATGTTACTTCCTATCCAGTGATTGAAACAAATAATGGCTAGTAAATAGAATAAATTAAAAAGAATGCAAGCGTAGCTGAATAGGCTTGACATTTGAAAAAGCTTTGTAGCTGCTTGGTATATTGCAGGCATTAATCAGGAACAAATCTACGCAATACTATTCATGCTCAAGAATCCATTCTTGGATGACCATTTCTCCCCTTTCTCCCAGCTATAACCAAATCTGTTCCTTGCAAATAAAATTATTTGCTGTGCTGTATATGAAGCACAGTATTCACAGTGCCTCCCATCCTCCTATACTGGCCCATTTCTTCAGTTCTGGGAGTCAGTAGAACACTGGAGGTCAGCAGTTGGTCTTCTTGCCCGGTGTGAACTTCAGGAGTAAATGTCAGCAAGCTCTTAAGCCAGCAGTGGATTTCTCATCAAAGTTTAAGACCTTGGTAAAGCTCTTACTAATGCTGTGGCAACGATCAAGATGCAGTATGTATTTCCATTTTAGAGGATAAATACAGGGACTTGACTGAAATAAAACAACTCTACAAGAAACGCTGTGATCTTAGCAGCCTTCAAGTTTCTTTAATATAAACTGTCCTTAAGAAGCTTTGTCCTCTTAATCCTTGCTGGTTTTTAGACAATTTGTTGTCTTACAATTAAGTACAGATGGTTTGGAGCAGTAATGCTGATAAACAAAGATGCTTAGGATTGCTTCAATTTCCGGGTTGGATTTTAAACGTAATCCATGTCTGAAACATAAGAAATCTGTTTTGGTCTGAACTTTAATGGTCATTTACAGATAGCTGACATATTTTTGTGATTAAAGTATGTATGTAAAATAATGCCATAATTATATTTATTGTAGAAGGAAATCTGTAAGAAGTCTGTATAATAGCTGTTCAATCTGTTCTACATGTGGTACAACTTGATGCTTTATGTGGTCATGCAAGAAGGGTCTTCTGCCATCAGGGAGGTTTGATTTTGAAGATGCAAGGCCACTGTGAAGAAACTGAAACACATGGAAAACAGTTATATGCACATAATTATCTAATATGGGGAAAATAACTAAAGACACCCAGATTCACGCGCTAACAGGTTTTTTGGAAATTGTCTTTCTCTCCTTAAAACGTAGGCATGGGCAAATGTGTAAGTCTTAATACTTTAATTGATTCAAAAATTTATGGGGACACATGATTGGTTTCAAATAATATCTTTGTTGGTCTGTAAGATAGACATCTTAAGTTGTTAAAAGATCATGTCTGAGCAATTTAAAATGTGATTAATCACCTGTGTGATTTCTGACCAATGGGACTATATTATACAGCAGCTGTACACTGTCAGTCATTGTTTCTGTGTTGATCCCGAAGCTCTCTGCAGCTTTGGCAAGATGAAATCTTTAGTGTCAACAGCCAGCACATCAGCACTGCTGTATTAGTAAGACATAAAACGCATGTTACTTATGTGTCCAATCCAACTTGCTTCAGATTATATTTTGCATGGGCCTGTTAGGTATCTAACATGTGAAAAGGGATAAAAGGGGGGAAACTGATGTTGAATTAGTTATTGTATTCAAAGCATTATTTTGGTGAAACACACAATTGCATTCTGGTTGAGATGATAAAGGTTGATGGAGAAAATTAATGAGTTTCTGAGCCACAGAAAATGTTATTTCACACTCATTGAAGATCCATCTCTTTAACATTTGGATATAAAAATTTAAGATACAATTATGTGAGTGGACCTCTTTTAACTAAAATTGGTGATTTAATGGTGTCTGGGATCCAATTAGCCCTTTGAGTATTTTGGGACGAGAGGAGCAGGGTCTTGCTTAGGGCAGGAGTAAGCAGAGTCCACAGACGTCAATCCAACCAAGACCATTCTAAACAAGGTATGCTGGAGAACCCCTGCTCCTTGGCCTCTCCTGGAAGCTTTCCACACTGGCAGGTGCTTCAAGTCCAGAAAATATGGAAGTTTTCACTGCTGCTCTGCAGCAGCAGTCATCCATTGTGGCAGCCTCTGTGCTTCACTGTCCTTCCACTTTGGTTGGCTCAAGGTCTCTCGCTGGCTTCCACACTGTTAGGGGCATTCCTGCTAGCAGCAGTGTCCCTGCCCTTATCTCCAGGGACAAGCACATGCAAAGTGAGGAAAGTCACCTTTCCCTTCATCATTGTTGCAGCAGTCCTGTCTTGCTTTTCTCCGCAGATGCAGATTCTGAGCACCTTTTTACTCCTTACTTTCAGCATTTTTCCATCCTTCCACACTCACCTTGCTCCCTTGCAGTGCCACCATGGCAGGTTGTATTTTTTTTTCCCCCCTGATACCGTACTTAAACTCTGCATGTTATGGAAGACAGAAAAAATGGCTGATTTCCTTACCTGGCTATTGCAATCAGTATTAGCTGTTCAAGAAAATGTATTGGCAGCAAAATACCCATCATGACACCATTCTCCAAATCTGTTTATGCCAATGAAATATCTTCTCTTGTGAGTGGCTAGAGTCTATATTTGAACCTCATTCCTGTACATTTTTAGTTGTTATTTTTTTCTTCAGAATGGTGATTCAGAGTTAAGATGACCTATCACCATGTCATTCCACTGTAACTGTTGTGAATGATTCCCTTTCAGTACCTAGAAGGAGGCTCTAAGAGGGAAGGGGGTAGGCTCTTTACCAGGGTCTGTTGTGATAGGGCAAGAGGAAATGGTTTCAAATTGAAAGAGGGAATATTTAGACTGGACAGAAGGAAGAAGTTGGTGGTTGGCTTTTTTTTTTTTTAACAATAAGGGTGGTGAGGCACGGAACAGGTTGCCCAGAGAGGTGATGGATACTTCATCCCTGGAAACACTCAAGGTGAGGCTGAATGGGATGTGGGGCTCTGAGCAACCTGATGTAGCTGTAAGTGTTCCTGTTCATTGAAGAGGAGTTGGCCTAGATAGTCTTTAAGGGTCCCTTTCAGCTCAAGAAAATCATATGATTCTATGATTTTATTTGAGGGGAAACAAAAAGTAATGCAGTTGCCTGGTTTTATTTTGCAACAGTGGCTGAATTATCCCTGTAACATGCACAGCAGTTGATAGGCAAAGGTACGTGTGCTTAGTTTTCCTTGAAGTTAACATTTTAAAAAGAAAGAATGGTCATATCTGTAAAACACTCAGATGCTCTGATGAGGAGCACAATAAAAAAATAAAAGCTTAAAATTCAGAAGATCCCATTTACATGGGTTTACACCTTCAGAGAGCAAGTAACTGTTTTAACAACATTCCTGGGTTTTGATTCTTAGTAGCTTTCCTTATAAATACAAATAATAGGAAATCAAAAAAGAGAGGAAAATTAGCATTATAGCAAAACATTGCCAGAGGCATACTGCTATAATAACCACGCATCCATAATTCATAGGGAGCCTGCAAGAAGCTTTTCTTTTGAAAAAGGTGAATCTGTTGTGAACTCCATTTATTTGGAAGCTTGCCTGTTTTTCCAACCTGATGCACAAACTAAACAGTAGTTTTCCCTCTCTGTTAAATGGGAGATGTTTTGTCTTAGAATATTTCAATTAGAGATTTGTGTATTTTGTGACACATCAGAAGAAAATTATTCCTTACTGTGATTAAAAAAAAAATAAAGTTTGTTCTGTTTATATAATAATGCACTGAAATTTTTCATGTTAAGTTCAGACTCGTTCTTCTTCAAGGCACTCAGAGGTGGTAGCCAGGCACAAATCCTAGAGGGGCATTCACAGTACCTTCTGCAGTGTTTGCTGAACAGTCCAGTAGAAACCACAACCAGTGGCTGGGCCTTACGAAGTAACAAAATGTTGCAATTACTATTCACTTAGGATGTGCTAAATTATATTATTTTCCTGTTAGCAGAGAAGTAAGGTGAAGCAGATCTCATGATGTGTTCCTTTCCAGCTTAGCCATAGCTGCACAGAATGAAGTACAGTGAAAAGAGGGCACGCCTCGTGTCTCCTTCACAGTGCTTGCAACAGCTCCTTGATGTTTTACAGCCCTGTATTCAATCCATGTTCATTTGCTGAGTAACTGGCACTTGCAAGGCTAGCTGTTGGGTCCTGGATTATTGTTCATTAATCTCTTGTGGTTTCTAAGAGGATATATATACATATATAGCATTCTAAGAATTAGGAAAGCTGATAATTTTTTATATCTGTAGCTGCTTTAGTGTACTGTGCCACAAAATGGATAACTGGTTGTGCCAATTTTTGTTAATTATTTCTTTCTTCAAAAGAAAAACCAGTTTAAATTCCTGCTTGTGTAGACACCGCTGTGTCTGTTAGCCTCCATCTCTTACCCAGGAGCTTAATTTGTTACAGTACTGTGGATTTCTAGCCTGACCATTTTTTGATTCCTGTGTATTTATTCATAGAATCATGAATCGTTTGAGTTGGAAGGGTCCCTTAAAAACTATTTAGCCCAATTCCTCTGCAGTGAACAGGGACACCTACAGCTAGACCAAGTTGCTCAGAGTCCCCTCCAGCCTGACCTTGGATATCTCCAGGGATGAGGCATCCACTGCCCCTCTGGGCAACTTGTGCT
>JAOWBP010000001.1:91740433-91772252 GCA_028571105.1 Tragopan temminckii | reverse complement strand
TACTAGTAGCTCTGAATTTTTTCCTCATTAACATCTGAAGTGTTGTTTCCCCAAAACTTTTTCTGTTCCATACAGCTATTTCTTGGTTGTTAGTAGCTGAACATATGTATGCAACCAATCTTGATTTAAAGACTTCAAGTGATTGATAGCTAAGTGACCTGTTTGTTGCATTGCCTCCATAGTTAATGATTCTGGTTTTTGTTTGTTTTGTAAACATATCTTATTTCTTGCTTAAATTTTGTTGACCTCTGCTTTCGGTATTATGACTGAAACAACTAAGCATCTCCTTTGCTTGAAGTCCTACAGATAGAAAATGTGCATTGAAACAGCTAGTTCTCCATCACAGCTTAATGCTGAATGTTTCCACATTTATTGCTTGAACAGTCTGTTTTTGGGTAAAATGTTAATTCAAGAGAAAAAGGGAGATGGAAAAATATTTGTCATTCGTTTTCACAACAAAGCATCAAGGTCATGCTTGGTGGTGGTTTTGTTTTTGAGGAGGTGTCATGGACACTCAAGTCCATGTTTGAGAAGTATAACATGAAGTAAAGTTTTTGGATTTGGTTCAACTGGCCTAAGTCTGGAATTCTAATATATTTTAGAATTAAAAACTGATAGAAATCTTTCATGCACTCTTGTGACAGTTATTCTCTAGTCCTCTTTTCATTTTCACTGTATTTTTCCCCTTGTGCTCACTAGTTTATCATCCTGTTCTTTTCGTACCTTCCTGCCTTCCTCTCATCTCCTCACCTGCATCTTCTCTTGCTAGCATCCCTCCTGCTTACATCCGTCTCTAATGAAGTAACAGTAAAGTAAAATTGAATGGATTATGAGTCCTTTATATCATAGTAAATTACATTTTAGAAATGGAGGTGAAAGATTTCTTTTGTTTTTGTGGATGAACTGAGTTAAGAAAAACAGCGTGAAAGTAACTTAGAGATGAAACATAAAAATGATATTTTATTTGGTTTGAATGCTATCTTCAGCTTGGATTCTAACACCTTGCACTTATGAGGGACAGTGGAAGGAGTGTAAAGTTACTTCTCTTTATTATTATTTTAAGATAAGAAATTAATGTTGTCTTAAATGATGAAGTATACTACTGTGAAATAAAAGCCACTGTTGTGTTCAGGAAATGTTGAAATAACCTCTCCAGAATTTTAGATTAAAAAAAAGAAAAAACATTATTTCAGTGCTTTCAAATATTTTCCTGACTTTATCTCTTTTTTTCCCAGTCAGAGCTCTGCAATATTTGACCTGAGCTAGTTAATCCCTCCACCATTCTCTGATCCCCCCAGAAGGATCCTGGCACTTTGCTGTAAAGGCACTTGACAGTTTAGTTAGCAATACCAGCTATTTTTGTAGAGGAGATCTGAACCTATGCCTATAAGGTGCATGGCCGAGGTCAACCTGCTTTGCTATCCCAGACTCTGAGACTTATGCTGGCACAGCTCGGGTTGCCTGTGGAGGGCTGACATCAGTGCTCAGAGATACAGTTACAAAAACCAGGATAACCTGGCATACCTTAGTCACATTTATTTTTCCGATTTGCCCCCAGAAAGATCTGGCAGAACACGAGTATCTTCTCTGAAGAAATTCTAGATAATCTGGAGTTAAAACACCTATTTATTTCAAAAGCTATACAGGAGCTCTGGCATGGTCTTTGTATGTGCATACGGTTTCGTATGTATGTTCCACTCTGTCGGTAGTTCTGTTGTATGCTGAACTGTAATGCATCAGAATGGCTGAGGCTGGAAAGGGACCTTGGGAAGTCCCCTGGCCCAACCCCACTCCAGCAGAGAGGCACAGAGCAGGGTGCCCAGGCTGTTTTTGAAGATCTCTAAGGAGGCGACTTGACAGTCTCTCTGGGCAACTTGTGCCAGTGCTCTGTTACCCTCACAGCACCTAAGTGCTTTCTTGTCAAACTGTCTCCTGTGCCCATTTCTGCCCAATGTCTCTTTTCCTGGCGCTGAGCACCATTGAAAAAAAACCTGACTCCATACTCTTTGCATGTACTCTTCAAGTATTTGTAGACATTGATGAGATCACCCTGAGCCTTCTCTTCTCCCGGCTGAGCGGCTCCAGCTCTCTCATCCTCACCTTGTAAGAGAGGTCCTCCAGTCCCTTCATCAATTTACTGGCCCTATGTGACTCTTTCTAGGATGTCCATGTAACTCTTGCACTGGGGAGCCCAGAACTGAACTCAGCACTCCAGGTGTAGCCTCATCATTGCTAAGTAGAGGGGAAGGTTCACTTCCCTTGACCTTTTGTCTACACTCCTCCTTATGCAGCTGAAGTTACCATTGGTTGTTCGTGCTGCAAGGGTGTGTTGGTGACTCATGTTCATCTTGTTGCTCACCAGAACCCTCAGGTCTGTTTGTGCCAGGTTGCTCTTCATCTGGGTAGCCCCCAGCACCTACTGGCGTGTGGAATTTTTTTTCCCCAGTTACAGGACTTTGTCCTGTTTACTGAACTTCATGAGCCTTTGGAGGTCCCTCTGGATAACAGTATGACTATCTGGTGTACAAGCCACTTCTCTCAGATTTGTATTATCAGCCAGCTTGTTGAGGGTACACTCTACCCCACCACCTAGACTATTAATAAAAATGTTGAACAGGATTGGGCCCACTACCAACTCTTGGGATATGCCACTAGTTTCTGGCCTCCAAATAGACTTTATACTGCCAATCACCACTCTCTAGCTTCCGCTGTTCAGCTAGTTTTCAGTCCACATCACCGTTTGCTCATCCAGCTCATACTTCATCAATTTCTCTCTGAAAGATCTTCTGGGAGACAATGTCATAAGCCTTCCTAAAGTCAAGATAGCCAATATCCACTACTCCTTCTATCCTCTACTAAGTCAATCACTTCACTGTAGGTTATTAAGTTGGTCAGGCATGACTTTCCCATACTGACTTCTCCTGATGACTTTTTTTATTCTTCGTGTACCTGGAGTCTTTTCTAGGATTAGCTACTTCATGATATTCTCAGGAATGGAGGTGAGACTGACTAGGTTGTATTTCCATTGGTCCTCCTTCTTGCCCTTCTCAAAGATAGGAGTAACATTTGCTTTCTTCTAATCCTCAGTTACCTCTCTCAGTTACGATGATCCTTTGAAAGTTATAAAATATGGCCTTACAGTGTGTGGCCAGCCAGCTTTGACAGCACTTGAGCACTTCCATCAGGACCCATAAATTTATATATATTCACTTAAGTATTCCCTGATCTGATCCTCTTCCACCAAGGGTACTACTACCTACTCCAGGCTTTCCTTCAGTCCCTGCGACCTGGGATTCCTGAAGGCCAGTCTTGTTAGTAAAAGCTGAGATAGAGAAATCTTTTAGTACCTCAGCCTTTTCCAATGAAGGTGCCTAGATATTTGACAATGTCTTTCTTTTTTTCTGTAGGTATAAGACTTTCTGTTAAGAGTAAACACATTTTGGCAAAGGATTTTTTTTTCTGGAATAAACATCTGTATTTAAAGATTCTGCTGAGAAGAGGGCACAGCAAAGTGATGGTTCTGATGTCAAATTCCTTTTCTTGTGGGATAAGAGCATCTGCTCTTCTGTGTGTTCATTTTGGTTCCTTATTTTTTTTTTTCTTTTCCTTTTTTCCTTTTTCTCATGCAGAATTTTATAATTTGCTGGGAAACTATGTGGCATAACTCAGATTTGATACCTCTCTGCCCCTTCTGTATTTTTCTCTACCAAGTTGAAAGCAGTGCTCTTCTCACTTTGCAGAGCTAAATATAGTGAAAATGAATCAATCTACTTGCACCTACTGGCTCCTCTGCTAGTAAAATGAGGGTGCATATCCTAAAGGTCATTTTTGGCTAAAAGAGAAGTTTAACTGTAATAACATGGCACTATTGTTCTACCGTGGTCTTCCTTTTTAATTAAACACATGTACATTGTTCTCTCTATTTCTTCTTGTCTTTTTCCCACAGACCTATTTTCAGTGTAAAATCTCTACCTTTTACAACTTTTCTATATTGCCAAAAATCCAATTTTCTGTGGCATTTGGCCTTTAGATCAGTCCCTCTGTATTTTATGTTCATAACGAAAGGAGTTGATAGCTTACACCTGTGAGTTACTGTGCTATAAATATGATCAATAGCTATTTGCATCCTATTATTTTTATCCTACTTATTTTCCTATGGGCACGATGTAAGATTCATTGTAGTGTGTTGTGTTGACTAGTCAATAATAATAGTAATAATAATAATACAGCTTTTTATCTTGATGGTAGCTTCGTGGAGGAATTTGGAAACCATTTGTTGTATGAATAGTGATGTGAAATCTTAACACGAACACCAGTCAAGCTGCATGTTCCCTTCAATTTTTTTTTGCATTGAGCATCACCTTCCATTATGCTTAAACATGTAATGCAGCTGTGCTTTAAAGTGCTTTACTTGCTTGTATGTTAAATAATACGAGGCAGATGGATGTTTTGGCTTTTCCATGCTGCCAATGGATCGCAGGAAGAATCTAGCTTTTCTTGGAGTTGTAGTCTAATTGCTACTTATTAAATATAATGAACTATCTTACCAGTTCTACTTTTCTGCTGCAGATTTAATTAGTGTTCACCTACCCCTCCCCACCCCCAACTCTTTTGCTAGGCTGACAGAGCTGAGAGGAGGGAAACCGAAGCAATTTGAAACCTTGTTAGAAATTTATGAAGTGCTAAAATGTTTTATTCCCAGAGGCTGGTTTGCCAGCTGTCACTGGTGAGCCATTCGCTGCCTGCCTCAGAGTGAGGATGTCTATGATAGCAGGGGGAGGCAGTAGGCCACAGCCAACATGAGCGTGTACATCGTTTGGCAGATTATACACTCTGTAATTAGCAGGAAGTAGAGTGAAACTAATTATTTTTCTCCTCAATTGGGCCAATGACATTTGAGAGGAGGATGGATGTAGTGCAGGATGGGGAAGATGCAGAGTGACCATGGTATCTCTCCAGCTACCGCATTGGCACCCTCTGCGCTGGTGGGGATCCCACTGCCGGCTGTGATGTGGAACAAAAAAAAGCACCTGTACATCTCCCATGTGCACAGTCTGCAGCCAGCAGCCGGAAAGTTATGTATTTGCTCCCCAAACAGTTGGTGTTTGTTGTTTTTTTTTTCTCCCTGTTAGCACCGGTCTGTGAACAAGATCCCTTTTGACCACAGACAAGTTGGATGTAGGCACTGCTGTAGGTGATTCCTTGAGCAATGCTATGTAGGAAAGGGTGCAGGCTTTAGGAGGGAAGGTGAATTTGCTGTCCTTTAAGTAAGTGCACAGCAGCTCTGCATATTAATCTGACAAAATGACTGATTTGGCTGAAAAGTAGACTTCCAGTTGACGATATAGGAAAGTCTATTTTGGCAAAGGAATAACAAGTCTATTAGAACGTTTAGTGTAAATTTTAAGTTTGTTTCTCTAGCAAAAATAAAAATCAGCCTGCTTCTATTTTATAGTTCTCCTTTGCAAGTAACGCAGTCACCTCTTACCTGCACATACTGACTGCAGCTTGGACACCAGATATTTTTCCTTCCCTATAGGGCTGACCTTTAAAGTTCATTTCTATCTGTGCATTTCTAAGAGAAGACTTTTACAAGGTCAGCTCGAAGACCTTATTATTTAAGTGGAGTCACTTGAAGTACAGTTTGTGGAAAAACATACTGCTGGAAGATGAACCACTAGAAAATGCATTAAGGGGTTCAGAAACACAGAAGTAGCTGCTGCTTTCTATCTTTAGCACCAGGTGAGCATCAGTGTTTTTAAAAAGCAATCGTTGTTTTTTGGCTTTGTATTTGTTTCTAGTTAGATAAAAATGTTGCTTTATATTTTTAGTTTCTGGGCCTAGATTCTGTTCCTCACCTCCTGGGCCATTTGGTCTGTCCTTTAATTAGAGTAAGAATTGTGCTTTTTGTTTTGTGTGTGGGATTTTTTTTTCTTTATTTCTTTTCTGTTTTCCTCCATCCCATCTCATGCTAGTTCCTTAAATATTGTACTGATCATATTCTTAACACCTCTAATGGCAGACCCTAAACTCTCTTCCTGAACAGACTATTTATTTGCCTAATTGCTGTTAAAGTTAGTAAAAGCAAAATGTGTGTAGCTTTATTATTTTATTTCCTCATTTGATTTCAAGGTGTTTTCTCCTCATTATGCCAAATAGGCCTGAGGAAGTCATTTACACTGAGATACAAAGACTGGGAAAAAGAAGTGCATATTTATTTGTACTCAGAAAAGGAAGCCAGAAATAACAAGGCATTTAAGTGTTGGCTATGTATAAATTGAACTGCATGTTCCATGCAGACAATACACATCCTTCAAGAATGATCTACTTGTAAAAACGCTTTTTTTAAAAAAAAAAAGTGTCTTTTTTTTTTAAGAAATACCTAAAGAATTTAAAATAACAATTCTTTTGTGTGGAGAGTGAGTTTGTGTTGATTCTACATCTTAAAAGCACAAAGGAACTTCTGAGGATTGAGTCTTGAATGCATAGTATTCAAGGAAATGCTGCGTTTACATTATACTGATATTTACTGAGCTTTCAAAAGCCCGAAGTAGAGTATATACTTAAAGACCTTTGACTTTCACCTCTTTACCTACTGTTTCTTTGTATATGTACAGATGGCTCTTATTTATGGAGTGCTCTTGCCTAGTTTTTAGCTACCAATGTTTGTGTTGCAACATCTCAATGCAGAGGAACTGGAAAGTTCTTCACTGGTGTAGGCAAAACTCAGATGTTTTAAGTCCTATGCTCTTCAGGTAGCAAAGTTCACTTTTGCATCATGGTCCCTGTCAGACATCCCTACGTGGCTTATGCTGCATAGCCCGTGTGACTTCCCTGTCTTCTTATGGGCAGCTGTGATGTGCACTTCTTGTCTAAGTTTGGCCCCACTACAGTCTGACTTCTTAATGTAGGGTAAAGCTGCCCAGAGAGGTTGTGTAATCTCCTTCTCTAAAGATATTCAAAACCTGCCTGGATGCTTTCCTGTGTAACCTAATGTAGGGAACATGCTTTAATGGTGGGGTTGGACTAGCAATATCCAGAGTTCCATTCCAACCCTTTAGGATTATGTGAAGGCCAGACTGAATAGAGCTAGCCTCTCTTTCATTCTTTCTCCTCTCTCCTTCTTCCCTGCTAGCACATCCCACCACCAGTGTTGACTCTTCTGCCAGCCAAAGAAGGGTTGAGAAGTGATGACTAAGCAAAAGAGGGCACATGATTTATGGGGCTCACGTGGCTCCTTTATGAGCTCCGTAAGAATAGTGGGAGGAAAGCAGACAGGCTGTGGAGGCTGTTTAAACCAGTGCTAGTCTGGCAAGGGAGCACTGCTGCAAAAGAGCACATCTCTATATCCTACTTAATGCCATGTATTAGCTGTCCCTGTCTTTCTGGGAAACTGGCTGCTGTGCTTATACCTGAAGGTTGCTTAGAGAATACATTGTGTTGGTACCCACTGTCAGCACGCTTCGTACTGCTGGAAGGTCAGTGCAGATTGAGGGGTAGCAAAACAGTGAAAGAGTCAAAACTGTTCTTCAGGGGATTGGGCTAATAGACCAATGGAAAGAAAGGAAAGAAAGAAGTTTATCTCAGTTTATTGAAAAAAGGAATGAATTATGGTTTGTACTTGTTTGAAGAAGATCTTTGGTCTTTAAATGGGTAAAAGCATGAGAAGTTTAGAAGTTCACTCGTACTCAGCTTGTATGGGAAATTTCCCCTAAAATGTAGGTCTGTGGGAAAAAAAGATCAGCATCACATGGAAGGTTTTCCCAAAGAAGCCGAGGAGTTCATCTTGAGTATGACAGAGGAACTTCCAATGGCAATTCAGGATGATACCTACAGGAAGTATAGAGAAGTGTAGTCACTAATGTTGCTTCACTGAGTGATGGGAATCCATGCCTTCCTACAGAGGATTGAAGTCATTTGGAGCTTTTCCTTTCCTCCAGCATCTCCCTTTATTCACTAGTGACTGTATGTCTCAAATATCTTGCTCACTAAAAATGACATTACATTACAGTCAGCTCACATCCTCACAAACACTAGCTTAACATTTTAGGAAGCAGGACTCTTCAGAAACCCTCTTTAATTTGAATTTGTGTTGTGCCTCTGTTGATATGTTCACCTTTGCATTTGTTTTCTATCTTCACCTGTTCTGAGCTTTCTGCTCACTAAGTCACTGTTACCTGTGATAGCTTTTGCATAAAGTTTTGGTATAAAGATCTAAGAACTTCACAGTGCAAATCTGTCTAGCTTTTAAAATATCATTAATAAATAAAACACTTAGCAATCAAAATTTGTGAGAAATTTTTGAAGTTCTGCTGCACCTCAGTTATAAATATAGACAGAATGATTTTCTTACTGGTGCAGAACAAGAATCAGTGTCTCCTTTCACCACTGGCTCAGCAAGACAGTTCCCATATGAGCTGCCATGAGAAGGATAGTCCTGGTGACCACCAGGGGTGAGCTTACTGAAGCAATGGTACCCATGAATTTAATCATTGCAAAATAATCTTTACAATAACTTACAGTGGTGACATAGCAGCCACATCAGTGTGGAGCTCCAAACAGCCAAACCTGCCTGATTGTCAAAATATGCCATAAATATGGTTGCTCTGCAGCAAAAATGCAGTTTCTGAGTTTGCTTAAAATGAGTCTCATGCAGGCCTGTGCCAAACTGTGATTGAAGCAATGACTGCAGTGTAGGCAGACGGCTACTCTTGTGCTTTGCAAAGGCTGTTGTAGCCTTGGTGTGGAGTGAACGGAGTTATTCTTCTTTACTTTTTTGCACGACTAATGTCAGGCTGGGCAGTGCCCATAGTTGGGTTTTCAGCTACCTCATCCCTTCCCGTAAGTCCTCAAGCAATTCATATAGTTTTTGATCATCTGCTGCCATTCCACTCCTTTGCATCAATTTTAGAATCTTTATGTAGACCTGAAAACAGTGTTGCTTCTCAATTTTTCTTGCTTAGATTGTTGCTCTTGCGCTGCTTCTTGCCTAAGAATTTCCAAATTTCTATCACAGAAAGATACCATGTCTGAGTAGATCTTTGCCCTCCACAAGGAAGTGTCTTCTTTCATGATTACCGTTGCAACACATTGCTTTAATAAATACAATGCTGTAACAAATTGTTGTGTAAAGATATATTTTCTTTAATAGTGAGGTCCCTAACAAACCACCTGAGTCTCTAGATGAAGACTTGCATGTATTTCTTCTTTTTCACTGGGTTTAATATCAAATATATTCTTATCCATTACATGCTTAACATTCATCCTACCATTCTACTGAAGGTTAACACACGTGTTTTGCAGAAAGTCAGTGTAAAATTTTAGTTTTGGCATAATGAAATTGATCAATCTACTTTTATCAATAACCTGAAATCCATATGAGCCACTTTCGTATACTCTTGCTTTATTTTAATAATGTTACCTATGCTTGCTATCAGGAAAATCCCAAGTTTCGGCCCTATAAAGAATATCAGTGGTAATTTCTGCATATTGCAAAACTGTGCTTCAGGTCATCAAATTATGGATTACTTAGAGAGTTCTTCCTGCTTACTCAGGCCTCCCAGGAAAAGCTAGGCTATTATCTTTCTGATCACATTTACTTTGTTACACTTAAGACCTATTAGAGAATCATAGAATGGTTTGGGTTGGAAGGGAGCTCTAAGATCATCTAGTTCCAACCCCCTGCTATAAGCAGGGGCACCTCCCTCTAGACCAGGATGCTCAGAGACTCATCCAGCCTGGCCTTGAGTGCTTCCAGGGAGGAGCCATCCACAACCTCGCTGGGCAACCTGTTCCAGGGCAACATTTTGAATGAATAAGAGATTCATGACAGCATCTGAGGAAAGGTTGCTTGAAACTCCAAAATGGGGCTCACATATTGTCTCAAAAGTAATACTAGTGATCACATGCTATTTTATTTAGTTTTTTGTCTGTAAGATAAGCTGATAATGCTTTTAACAACAGCATTCACTTAAAATGCTTAATTTGGTGCTAGTGTTTGGTGTAACATGATATATGTACCTTTTTCCCACTAGATCAGTCACATTTGTTTATTAGTGAGATGTGTACATACAGAATAAAGATCCCAAGGGTTAGAATCTGGAAGAAACAAATTATTTCCAAGCTTCCCGAGGATAAGAAATACAGAAATTTAGATACTGTTGAAATCCCTGAGGAAACTGTCATATTATCCTCTGAATCATGAAAGCATCAGGTTTCTATATATAATATATCTTTGTAGTACGATGCTTCTTACTGTTGTGTTATTTAATGTGATCTGAAAAACTGTTCCTATATGTGAGTGTGTGCTTGGCTTTGTTGCAGACGGGGGTTGTGCTGTATTGGTAAATCGCTGTTTAGGGAAACAAGAAATGCCTGCTTGGTGCCATTGTTCAACCCTTCTGCTGTTTCTTATATTCTCAAATATTTATTCAGTTTTATATTAGATAAGAGAATTGTAAAGAAAATCACATGCAAAGGTAATACCATTCCCAAGGGTGGCATTTTATTTGATTCTAATGTAGAGATTCTTTATTTTCCCACTCTCAAGGTTAGCGTTCTGGGAGACTAAGAAGGACACGTAAGCTCATGAAAACTGATACAAAGGTCAATGTCTCCCCTTCCTCCCAGCTGGGTCCTTTATGTAATTAAATGTGCAGTTCTTAAAGCTTACCCTACTTGTTTTTTGTTGTTGTTGTGGTTGTTTTTTTTTTTTTTTGTCATCATGATTAAACATGACAACAGATCAATGGGAGAGTAAAAACAAACCATTAAAAATAGGCATAGGCTTAAGCTGAGTATTCATTTCATTGTGGAGTAGTAAAGCAAACCAGAACGTTCAGAATTTTGCTGAAACTACCTGAATGTATGCTATAATGACTGATGTACAACTGGGAATTTTTAATTGAGTATTTTTAATTGCAAAAATTAAATGAACGTGAAGTATATGGGGAGTGGGGTGGATGTTTTGATTAGGTGGCTTTTATTCTTTTTTATTTATTATTATTGTTTTTTCAAGTCTGGGAACATGAGAACAACCAGAGAGGGAATAAAAATCTCTATTGGAAGCAACAATATACCAAGTTGTGGCTAATGCAAGCAAATAACGGAGGGAATAGAAACTTTCAATTGTGCTGTGCTGTAACTATAGAGAAGAAAATAGGATGATGGCATTTGCAGGGGGGGTGATAATGGTACACCTATTTGTGTGTGGGTTCATGCGCTGTCATCTCCAGCTGTGAAGCAGTGCAGGTAGGCCGTTAATTTGATCTAGAAAAGTAATTCTTATATTACCAAACATTGTATGTTTGGCCATTAATTTTCCTGTTCTAGTGTACCAGCTGTTTAGTGTGTATACCTTTACAGATCATGAATTAAAAAATTCCAGACTTTTTCATGAGAAACAATAACTATTTTTCATTTGTTTGCTTAACACTGCCACTATGGGAGAATAATATGATTTCTTTCTTTCTTATTTTACCGGTCAGCTGATTTTATTTGTGTTTTCAGTTCACTTAAGGGAATGGTTTAAGGTGACCATAGCCAATCATGCCACATACGTTTCTACCTTCCATGTTACCATTCCCAGAATGGTAGAATAGAGATACTGATTTTCCATTTTGTTAACCTTAATCTTTAATGGGAGAAAAGATTTCCAACTCCCTTCCTTATGCCCGCCAGCTCCAGATACTTAGGAAAGCATAAAATTCTGAACACTTTGGATGAAGAAAGAAAGGGAGAGACGAGACAGGGGAGGTTTGGGTTAGATATTAGGAGGAAGTTTTTCACACAGAGGATGGTGACACACTGGAACAGATTGCCCAGGCAGGTTGTGGATGCCCCATCCCTGGATGCATTCAAGGCCAGGCTGGGCAGCCTGGTCTTGTGGTTGGCAACCCTGCCCATGGCAGGGGGGTTGAAACTAGATGATCCTTCTATGATTCTATGATGAAGTGAAATTCTCTGTTTTGACCATCACAGTTGAAGTGGCTGATGAGCATGCTCTTCATAAATCGAGAGTTCTCTATTCATACATGAAAACAGGTCTTAGGGATATCTGTGGTATTATTCTGTACCCTGACTTTGTTATTAAACAACAAGTATAAGATTTCAAATACTACTTGGTTGATTAAAAAATAATGATAATAAAAGTATACCCTTTAACCTGAACATTGTGCCACGGGTGGCTCACTGCTCTCTGTAGTGATATGGAAGTTATGAATCAGAACTCAACTAATGCTACTGGAGTCTGATATTTTTCATGATTAGTTAAGGTGTTTTCCGGTTTACATGCCCTTTTTGAGCTGTGTGAGAGGTTTTCCCTTCACGTAAAGTTTTGGGTGAAATGACAGGAAGTCAGTACTTCTAGTCATTCAAATACTTAAGCCTTCTCTTTTACTATCCTCTTTCTTCTCATGCAGCTTTCTTGATGCTGAAATGAAGTAATAGCAATTTCAATTTCAGGACTGGATCACATGAGAAACGCTAGCCATGTAGATACTAACTTTCAGGAGGCTCATTCAAATCAAAGAACTTATTGGCTGTTGTAAACCTGCTGCCATGTTGCTGGACAAAATAGATACATTTTTTGGCAATGCTTTGAACTGGTCATCAAATAAAAACATTTAAAAATATGCAGGAAGTTAAAAAAACAAGAATTTCTCTTTGCTTTCTTCTCTGCCATAATTTGCTTTTTCGGGTAACATGACTCTGGTATATCTGCAGTTGAACACACTTTCAGGAGCTGTTTTTAGGCAAGCAGGCATGTCTGCTTATCAAGTCTATGGGAGAAGTCTAATTTTCCCTTTCTCTACCTTCTGATTACCTCTTGTCAATGTTTGTATATATAGTCTGTCACATCCACCAGTGGATACCCACATATATTATCTGTGGACTTGTTTGTGTGATGGGAAAGCAGATTCCTATTGGGGCTTTCCTATATTAATCTTGTTATCTACAGATAAAGGATAAATATAAATTGGGAAAAATATAGGTTAAAACAAATAAATAAAACATATTAGACACTTTAATTTCTGTTCATATTCCTGTTCCAGCACAAAATGTCATTAAATTGTGATAGTGATTACACATAATGACTACTTGATGCTTAGATTTTGCTCAAAAGTTCTCTTTTATCTTATCATTATTTACACTTTAAACTCTGCTTCAGATTCTACATTGCTGTCAATGTGTATGATGCAGACACTTAATTAGCACTGATTAGGAGCAGGAGTGTGTGTGGGAGAAGCTATTTTGCAAAACACAGTCATTTTAGTAAGCCTTAAATATTATGATTTAATGTTTTTGATGAATGAAAAGATGCATTTTCAGCTTGTTAAGGTTAGCTTGGTCACACCAATTGGAACGCAGTCCATGAAGCTGATGGGTGAAATGTACATGTTGTGGTTGGAAGCTTCAAGGGAAGGTGCATCCTCACTGCTTTTGCCTTAGTCTGGCGTACCATACAGAAGCTGTTGCTGAATCAATTTAAGAAGTACCAGTGACACAGAAAACAATAATAAAAGACTCATTAGAAGTAGATTGTATTAATAAAAAGCTGGACAGTAGGATCTCTCCACTAGCCTTTTCTTAAAGGCTCTTGTATTATCTGCCCAGCCTCAGTACAGTGCTGAATAAAATGATAATGAAGGGAAGGAGTAAGATTTATTTGAGGAAAAGGAACTCTCTAAAGGTAGGCTGAGAGATTTCATGAGCCAAAAGATGAGGAAAATGAAATGACCTGAAACTTAAGGATGGGTGGTGGAAGTTGACAAGTATGGAAGTACATATTGTTTGTGAGGACTTGTCTTCTGGGTCTGAAATCCTGAAGAATATTCATGTTCAGTCCTAAAGTTCTCAACAACTGTGATAAAGGCTAGGTGAAAACCAGTAAGAAACAATATAGAAAATTATCAAATTAAACAAATGTTTAAAAATGGGTGTCTGGGCCAATCACTTAAACCCTAAGGAGCTGGTGCTTGAAAACTATTTTTAAATAATTTCTAGAACTTCTAAAAGAGCCAGACATTAGGTGTACTTTATCAAGCATGAGTGAATGTGGATAAGCAAGAGAGTACACGGGACATATTAAAATCATCCTTCGTAGTATGTTTTGTTTCTCAAAATGGAAGAAAAAGAAGTTATTCAACCTTACCTAGTGAAATACCTGTTTTAGGATGAAGCAGAGTAAACCATATTTTGAGAAGCAGCTTGCCTAAGGCATAAAAGATCTGGTGAGGCTGATGAAGGAACAAAGGAAATGTCCAGGGATGCAGTTTCTGCAGAAAAGCCACATGAATTCTCTGTGCTGACCTCTTGACTTTCTCAATTATGATACTCCCACCAGAAGAGATGTTTTAAGCCTGGATCTGTTGGCCTCTGGTTGGTCTGCAGTCTCATATAAAGTGTGCAGAAGATACAAAACTGGACATGTCAGACCTACTGCTCATGAATTGGGTGATCTGTCTGCACTGGCAGTTTTCAATACCTAAACCATGTGCACAGAGGTAGGTTTCACAGGAGTAGCTTTTCAGTCCATTGTCAGGCCAAGTGTGCTTGATTGCACTGCACAGCTGAACTAGAAAATCCGAGCAACTCTGTGCACCTTGTGTCTCAGTGCAGGGAGTAAGATAAACTCCTCATTATTCGCATTCTCTTTGAAAGGCAGTTCTTAGGAATGATCCAAAAATGCAGTGCAAGTGGAAGAAATTCTAGAAGAAAGTCAATCATAAATGAGATTCTTTCGAGTGTTAATAAAATTAGCTATATAATTACCTGGAGAAATGATGACTGCTGTAACCTTTTGCTTACGCTGACTTATACTTACTATCTTTATTTGGAAATTTAATGTCGGAGCTTTTGTTATTTTAGAGGAGTATGGTGGAGAATTATAGGCTAAAAGATCTTTTTTAATGTCAAACTAAGAAGGAACAAAGTTACTAGAGCACATGGGTAAATGCAATTTACAAGGCAGGGAAGGAAGTCTGAAAGCAGTGCCTTCTTTTTTAAATTTTCTCTCTCTTTTTTTATTTTTATAAATAAGAATCAAAGGTGGACAGGGAGAATGCAGTCAGTATAAAATAATTAGATCTTTAAAAAGAGTTCACTGAAGTGTCATGTGAAGAAGTATGAAATGAAGATGTCACAGGATGAGGGAGGTCCTCATGAAGACAAATGATAGCATAGAAAACAAACAGATGACTTCCATGCTGGAGAGAAGTCACTGTCAGGCTACACCGTGGTTCCAAGCTTGGTTCTGTGCAGAAATGAACTGAAGAAGATCAGAAATAATTCAGTGAAAAGGTTTCCTGATGAAACACCTTTTAAGTTAACCCAATAGCACGTAAGTGCTGTTCTCCATAATAGAGATCATTGGGAAATATAAAGGGAAGTCAAGTGAGTGTTGAACATTACAAACAGAAAGTAATCCTGGTTGGTTGTGTAGTATTGAACTTCAAACTAGCTGTCACTATTAAGAAAGTATTATGAAAGACTCTTTCCTAAGCATCCTTTATCAACCACTGTTGGATGTTGGATGATGAGTAAATCGACATTTGTACTCGCATTTTGTTCTGTAACAAAAAGTGGTATTTTTTTAAAAAAAGAAATTTAAAGAAATTGAAAACCAAAGAATTTCTTTTCCTTTCACAATGATAATTTTATGATAGAATCATTTGAGCTGGAAGGGATCTTAAAGGTCACCTGCAATGAACAGGGACTCCCCTGCCATGACGAGGGACACCTACAGTCAGAGCAGGTTGCTCAGAGCCCCATCCAACCTAACCTTGAAAATGTGGGGTTTTGGAGGAAGGCAAGGAGAAGTGTCTCATCTTCAAGATGATGCACCAGCACAGGGAGCGAATCTGACAGTGTCATGCCTATACTTCCACAGCAGAATGGCATCTGCCCTCAACCCAGGGCAGTGGGCTCAGCCCTTCGTCTTGGTTTGTGCTGTTGGTCAATGCAGGCAGTTGTGCCATGGAGCCTGGACTGTCCAAAGTGGCTGTGCTGGATGGTGGCTGCTTTTTTCATCAGGTGCCAGCATGTCTTCTCCATATTAGCTCATTAGGCTGCTAGGCTTGGGATATCCCTTTGACTTATCAAGCATGTGGTATAAACAAAGTAGTAGGGGGTGAAAGTCAAACAAGTGGAGTCCAAGTACTTGTGCAAGTGTATAACATTGTCATTCTATTGCCAAAAATGATTTAATAAAATCGTTTTGTGCAGTTATTCTTAAGGCATGGTCTTTGTAAAGAGTTCTGCCAGGGAAGCTGAAAGGGAACAGATTTCTTTAAACTGAACTTAAAACATTGTAATAAGAAATATGTATTGTTTTTACTTCAGTTGTGTAAGTTTTAAGGAATATTTCACTTAGGTTGGTCATTTACTGCAGGGTATTGATGCTATTTACTATACCTTTGGATACATTTATCAAAAAATCTTCTTTAGATCAACTGCTTTAGAGTGTATAATTGGAGAGCAAAGACCACAGTTGCAAGATGATACTATGGTACTGGTAGATATTTGTGTGTTCCGCTATGATGTGTGTTACTTTATCTAGTGATGTTGTAAAACCTATCTCATTTTAATTTTTTAGATATATTTAATTTCTTCAACTTAAAACTTTTCCTCTCCAGCAAAACCAACCCTCTGAAGCTTGCACCACTCACTAAATAAAAGAAATGTAATGCTACACAAGGGAATAGATTGTGTATATTTTGAAATACTAATATTTTCTTTATTTGCCTTATTATTTGAATTATATACTAAGCTCTAGACAAAGAGAACACTAGACTGCAGTTGTTCAAATACTGTTCAAATACTGTGCATTCCAGAATTCGTATCTTGTTTGTTTTTGTTAAGAAACGAAATTAAATCCCCCAAAATGTTTTTGATCTGCCGTTTTCTTGGGATTTCTTTTTCTTTTTGGCCAAGTGGTAGGTAGAGTTAATGCCTAGTTTTGGTACTTACTTTGTTAAAATTGCAGTAATTTGTCATAGCTCTAATCTTCCATAGCACTACCGTGAAAGCCAACACATTTTTCTTTCTTATCATTTAGTGAGATCAAAACGAAAATTGGTACATCATGATGGTCTCAGAAGCAGTGTAGGAAAAATGGGAGCAATAACCAAATGCTAATGAGACTTCTATTCTTCATTAAGCCTTGTTGTGTTGCACTACTTGAGCTCAGTGCCTACATAATTACTGGTTTTATTTTGGTGCTTACTAAAGCCAAATCACTTCAGGCATCTTTCAGATGTTTGATTATTAAAATAGTCAGTATTATATACAACTTCAGTTTTTGTTGCAAAAGTGAGGCTGTCTACTTACACTTACTGCTTCTGGCTGTCTACACTGACCAAAAGTAATTGTTACACTGTGGGTATTTTTTCTTTCCTATCTCTCACCCTTATTTGAACTCAGCATTGCTTGATAGCCATCCCTCAAGCAAGATGGGCAGCTGTGCCCTCTTCACTCCATGTTCAGCCAGCGTTGAGTGTGGTACCTGGGTGGGAAGGGCTGCTCCAGTTCTGTAGCTGGGATGCTCCTGTGACTCAGCCCAAGCCTGTGTTGTCTGATATGATGGGCAAACTGTCAGAAGGAATACAGTCAAGTTGAGCTCTTGTCCCTACGGGTGGGAAAATCTAGCACAGTTGTGAAGTAGCATTAGTGCAGCAAAATGCTTAAATTGTGCTGCATGTTCTACAGTGGCTTAGCAACCCAGGAAATCCAAATGCCAACTGGCTGTGCTGTTGAAATTGTTTCTAGTCCAGGCAAAGATTTGCTCAAGACAGCCATTTCCAGAGCCAGGGTTTTTGCTCCTTCCAGCTATTCCCAAGAGTATTTACTGTCTTGGCTATGACTTGGAAATTTCTTCCATTTTTGCATTTTCAAATGACCTGAATTGTTCTGCTTCCACAAAGTTATGGAATAAGGGTTTGTGGATAGGGGAAGAATTACAGAAGAGTAGTGGGAAGCAGTGAACTCATGCTTCCTAAATGGAAATGCTCTTGTACCACAGTACTATATGATCTGTGATGCAAAAGATTCACCACGCTAATATTATATTTTGTCCTTGAGTCGGTGATGGAGGTGACTTGGAAACATCATGTCTGAAAAACTTGGTTTTGTTCAGTATTTCCTAGCTACGACATATGATAGTGCTCAGTACTACTAGTCTGGTTAGTGGTGTCTGGAAGAAGTCTGTTTTTCAGGCAGGGGTTGTTCCATTCATGCTCTGCTTATCTCCTTGTCCTGGTGGGCAAATTTTGCCTTTTCCTCTATTAGGAAAGCTACTGAGCAGAACAGTGTCTATGTTGGAAATGGTATGCTACCCAAGCTTTGATAATTTTTTTCTGCATTTTATTTTAATGCCAACATATTTAGTAATGTTTCTGTGTGACTTACAGTAAAACCTAGTACATCATATGCTGATACCTCTCAGCATGTATTTCAGATGCCTGTGCATGTTACTACTGTTATGAGCTTACTGAAGGTACCTTGGTGGAGAACTCTGCAGACACAGCCTAACCCCAGACATCCATTCTTACTTTCTTTTGAGAAAACATTATTTCTACCAATATTCACTCTTTCCAAGGAGAACGTACTTTTCCACCATGTACGGAGTACGGAGGAACAAGGGGCATCAAGACTGTTTCCTCAGCTTTCCCTCCCTACTTTCTGTCCTCTGATAGTTGGAAAATGCTTTTGCTGAACAAACCTTTATGCTCATATATATGAGCATATATAAGGAGCATATGTATGCTCTTTATACTAGTACAGCAGTGGGTTAGATCTTTAAGCAGTACATATTCCATCCTGCTTTGAATGTACAGAAGATTTTAGTAGTGTTAGCTTTCTGGTATGATAATAGAGATGCTTCTAATCTGTAGATGTTTCTGTGCCTGTGGCTGTCGAATTTGAGCAAATCCTCACTTGCTGCAGCCTAGGACCTTTCTGCTCTGCTGTCATTGCTGCACTTACCGTTGTGTTACAGATGGTAATAAATGTGATATGGAACAACAGAACTGAAAGGCGGGGGTTTACTTTCAGCATGTTTTGGTTGTTTATTTTTCCCTATGTACTTTCCTATCACTTGAGGTTTGAAGGGCTTGCTGGGTTGTGTGGAAGACTAAGGCCAACCCTCGCAAAAGGCCTCACTCACATGAAGTGGAAGTCATCCACATGCATGTCCCTAGTATAAGAAAGACATGGAGATATTAGAGGGAGTCCACAGAAGGGCCACAGAAATGACCTGAGGTTTAGAGCACTGCTGCTATGAAGAAGGTTTGAGAGAGTTGGGGTTGTTTAGCCTGGACAAGAGAAGACTCTGGGGAGACTTCCTTGTGGCCTTTCAAAATATAGGGCTGGTTGTTCAAGGCTTTGTGAATCCTGATCTACTGAAAGGTGTCCCTGTCTACGGCAGAGGAGTTGGACTAGATGATCTCTAAGGGCCTTTCCAACCTACTTCATCATTCTATGAAAAGTGAGAGAATAAAAAAAACATCCCAGAAGAGCATCTGTTGTGGCTTAACCCACAAGCAGCTCAGCACCAAACAGGGCCTGGCTCATTTCCCCGCAAGTGGAATGAGGGAGAGAGCTGGAAACAAAATAGAACTCATGAGTTGAGATAAAAGCTATTGACTAAGACAGAAGAGGAAAATAAAAAAATGCAATGATAATATGCATATCTGCAATGTGCTTACTTATTGACACAAGGTCTCAGCACCCACCAACCAATCCCCAGCAACCTCTAGAAGCAGGTGATCCTGCTTTCCATATTCCAGTTTCCATAGTTGTATGGCCTTCCTTATGGTGTCAGGTCGTATGGTACAACTCTTGGCCTAATTCAGGCACCTGTTCTGTCCCTGTCCTACCCCTTGTAACCCCACTATAGAGGTGGTGGCTCTTCAGACCTGACACTGCTTTAGGTGTAACCAAAACAGTGTCCCAGCTATTTTCTGAATCTTCATGAAGAGCTTTCTAAGTTATTGTCTGAGTGTTCGAGCTTTCATCTGGGATGTATAAAACATGACTGAGAAGTTATTGGGCTGTTAGACTTCTGCTGTAGTTGACTCTTCTGGCCTGAAATAAATCCTTGTACACATCTATTCACCGTCTTCCCCCTCTATTAGTTTTCTTGAGAAATTTTGTTTGTTTTACTTCCATCTTTGTGCAAAAGAGATCTTTAAGAAAAAAACAAACAAAAAAAGGAAAACAAAACAACTCTGTCTTTTTCCTGCACAAGCTCAGTGAGAAGACTGCTAGTCTTTGTCTGCTGCTGTTTGGTTCTAAAGCTGTCATGTTAGGATGTGATGCACATGACCAGAAGGCGCTAGAAGAAAGCATTAGGTCAGTTGCAGTGTTTTTCTAGACAAGGCTCAGGCTGAAATCCACTAGATCTCAGCCAATGGTCCTTCTAAATAGTTACTCTGTTTATAGAAAATGTGATGAATTCGTGAATCAAAATAAAAGCAATATGAATGTTGTATTTTTCAGAACTCTGTAATATTACATTCCTACTGCTCGTTTACAGATTTTTGAACCAGAAATATAAATCTGAGGGTCTTTTTTCATTTCTGCATGATTGCTTTTGTTGATCTTGCAGCTTGTCCTCTATGAGAATAGAAAGTGGAGCTGAGGTTATGAGTGGGCTTCTCAAGAAGAAACAATGCATATGTTTTTCCTCCAGATGGGCAACTATTTATTTGCCTTTTACTTAGTTTATTTTTGTTCTTTTAAATAAATAAGAGAAAAGAACCCACCTACATTTTAGTGTGGTAGTTTATAGCCCAGAAGAATGCAATTTTTTTTTTTAACCTATCACACACAGGTTGAATGAAAGGCTAGGTATTTATTATTGACAATTAAAAGTAAGCATTTAAATCACAAGAGGGTTATTCCTTTTTAGCTGATTAAAGGTTCTTATGACATGTGTCTATTGCATTTGCTATTCAGTGTTAACCTGTGTGCTCAGGTCTCTATAATGCAGTCCACTAGAACTCACATTTCTCCCCCCTTTTAGAGATGTAACTCATTTGTGAGTTCCACTTCTTCTTATGGCTTGACCCAAGGACCCTTTATATTAATTGTGGAGGACTGCTTTGATTTAATGGGAGTTGCTGTCCTGTTGGACTGGTAATATAACACTGTTTTTTTTCTGTCAGTGTTTTTTTGGCAGCAAAAATTAAAAAAAAATAATAAATTGCATACTTAATTATCCTCATTAGTGTTTCTGATTTTGAAACTGATTCAAATGAATACTATTTTGGATTAAAAGGTTGAGCTCTGGCATATTAAAGTAGAGTACCAATTAGAAAAAGCATAGTCAATTTTTTCTTCCTTTTGGGTGTTGTGTAATTTTATACTGTTTAGCTCTATAAATACTGGCTACCATTACACAACATGTTACATAGGAAATGGTTCTGCATTTAGAGATCACATACTGCAGAAAGAATTTTGGCTTCCTAAATGCTACCAATTGCATAATCATATACATTACTGAAGTAGAAAAACTAACTGGCTCATCTGTATGTGCTTAGATTATATCTTCTTAATTTTTTTTCCCATTGCTTCATACTGCTTTAAGAATTGTAACAGTCTACATAACCGCTTGAACAACAAAAAGTCAAACATTTAAGATATGCTTTCAACTTAAAAATTTTTGTTTTATCTTGGTAAACCATTCTCTGGGATGACTACTGAAACCGAGCAAGTGACATTAGTGAATAACTCGATAGTTTTTTTAGATAACAGCTCTGAAATGTTGCATTTTGCAAATTAATACTCTTCCAGTTCCCTTGGAGCCTTTCTTTAGTAGATACAAATAACTGATAACTGGTATGTCCTGTTCTTCCTTTAGGCTCTCTGTTCCTGCCTTTATTCCTTCATGTTCTCCCTTTGGGAGGTGGGAGGAAGATGTTCTGGGGAACAGGGGAAGCTTTCCCCAAAACTAATCCTCACCTCCATGTTCCCCATGAAGTCCTCCCCGTCTCCTAGAGCACTCTTTTTCACTATACCCTGACATCAAATCTGAGAGAAATTCCTAGCAGGGAGTGAACAGATTCATTTTGTCATCTGGTTTCATCAGGGTCTCTGATAGCCACCACAAAGAGAAAGTAAGGAGCATTTTAGTTAGGTTCAGAGATTTCAGGTTTCAAAGCACTGTTCTGGGGTGCACTGGGTCTCTGCCCTTGCCCTGTGCTGATGCAGGTCTGTGCAGGTTGTGGGATTTGCCTCAAGCCTATTGTCATGGTTTTAGGATTTTTGTTATCAGTATTCCACATCATAACATCGTGTAGAGCACTGGGAGTTATAGAGTTAATGCTCTAGTTCCAGGTATACCTGTCTCAGAAGGGAAGAACTACATATCCCAGAGGAGTGTTCACTGTTCTGTTTCCCTTCTGTGTTCAGAGGGAAAGATAAAACTGTTTGCAGGATACAAGATGTCCCTGTTCCTTTTCTGCTCGTCTCTGCAGTGTGTGTGCTTCCTAGCTGTCTCACCTTCAGCATTAGAGTAAGGCCATTGGTTTTATTTTATTATTTTTTTTTTTTTGGACGCTCTCTCTCTCATTTTATTTGATTTACTGTCTTCAATTCCAATTACAGTGTATTATATTGTGTTATCTTGCATTCTGATATCATGTTTAGTAAACTTACTTTCCTCCTCAGATCGTTGCCGCTGTTTTGTTTTTGGGCTCATTTCCCCACCCTTTCCCTTTTTCCCCTTTCCTTGGGGTGTGGCTGCATGGGTCCTCCTATCCCATTAGTCACAGAACTGGGACGAAGCAGCCCCTAAACCGCTGACAGCTATCAAGATGACCTGTTGAGAACTACTAGAAGTTCACCTAGGTACAGCTCTCATTTGGACAAGTTAGTGTTCTCTAATTGAAAAACTGATGGAGAAGATTCTTTTTCCTGCTTGTTCACAGTTTAGGAGGCCTTGGTAAGAAATATTGGAGAAACTTGTTTTGTTGGAGCAATGGGTGCTTAAGCATTTGTTACCGGAAGATGTATTTTTAGGGGGGAAATCTTTTCTTCCAACTGTTACCATGAACACCTGTTGTCTGAGCACAAAAGTTATATTCCGTTTTGTAGGTGATAATAACTTCAGGCAGTTTTTTTTCCCAGCTTTTCTCAGTAGCTTGTGAGAATGTAGTATTGATCAAGGAGGTCAAAGTGGGTAAATATATTTTTTCTTTGACTCCATTGGTGACTTAAAACTGTTGTGTAAGGTGGTATTTAGCTGGTGCTTTTGTATCAACTTGTATGAATGTAGTAATTTCACATAGTCACCTATTTGTTAATTATACTTGTAATGTCACATCAGTTTGTGTGGTCTATTTCTTTTTTTTTTTTCTTTTTTTTTTTTTTTCCATATGCAAGGTATTTTCACCATTCTCTCATTTTTTTCTCTAGTGTTGTCTTCAATCCTTTTAGTTCTTTTAGTAACATATAATTTGGGGTCTGATCAGAACATCTTCATTTAGTGCTGTTTTGCTGTACTGTGGGTGTGATGGCTATGTTGTTTCCACTTGTATCTTAATCCTTGTGTGAGTTGTTTTACCTGTTTCCTGACCAAAAAAAAAGTTGTGAGGAATGTTAAATTCTTCTTAGTTTACAGAAGCATGTGAGGAGTCAGAATCTGAGCCAAAATTGCAAAAGGTTGTTCATTTTACTCTTGCTGTAATAAAATTTATAATATTTAGCTATCCTATACTTCAGTCATTAGTTAAAACCCCTAGAGGGAGACATGATCACAGATGGATTATTGTAATTCCTCATTACTCTGATCTTTTCACGATAGCTGAAGTAATTTCTCTAGGTCACTTTGCATAGCCTGTTACTTGATAATTGAGTAGTGATAACAGTGTTAGTGTTTGTAGGTGCCCAGTCTTTCTCCTTTTAAAATAAATCTCTCTCTCTGTCTCTTTCTATTCAAAAACAGGTCAGTAATAGTGATACAGTAAAGCATGTTGAAAAAATTCAACCTGAACAGCAACACAGCTCACTAGTGTGGCACTTTGTAACACGTTCAGGCTATCTTTGGCTGAGCTTGCACCAAATAATCTTCATATTTGTGATTAATCAGAGATGAGGAGAAATAAATCTTCCTTTGTTTTTCAATTGCTATTAATTTAAGACCAGACTTTTCTCTTCCATAAACATCACAAGAATAGTATTTAGTTTATGAATGAGGCAGGGAAAACAATGTAAATATAAATATCAAATCATTAAGAGACTTTTTCCTAACGTTTTTGAACCAAAAAGTACCACAATTCCTTCACGGAGATAAAACTAGGGCTTTTAATAGTTAATTGCAGGATATGGAAAGAGGGCTGAGTAAGAATTTGAAGAATAAAGAGCTAGCCGTAAAAATAATAAATATGTTAATTGAACTTCGTAAAACTAGAAAGAATATGATGAAAAGGAAAGCACAACACCAAGCTGCTGTAATATATTCTGGCATCCAGTCGTACAAATAGAAAATTTTCTTATGATACCTCCAATATCTGAGTAATTTTTCACTTTTGAAGTTGTTAAGGTGAGGATTCTTAAATGTGACACAGTCTGGAGGGAGCAGACACAAAGAAGTGGGGAGGAAGGAAAGAGTACGATCTTCCTTGGACTGGTAGTTTCAGTTTGCCTTTGCATGTCATATTTCATCTCTGTTACAGCTGGTGCTGATCCCTCCAGGACACACAATCCTGCACAGAGCAAGCCCAAGCCTGACCCAGTATGATAGTTTATGTAGCATTTTCTCCCTCATATCTTAGTGACATATCCTTCAACTCACTAAAAAGGAAGATTATGAAAAAACAGTTTCAACCTATTTTGTCTTGAGCAACTTATCACGAAACCTTGGCAAGCAATACCTTTGGAGGCAGAAATATCCAAAGTGCTATGTGCTAGGATCTTATGTAAGGCCTTCAAAAATATGCAGCATATGTATATGTAGGTGTTGCAGTGTCCTGGACGCCTAAGGAAAGATGCCTACCAGGTAAGAGTAGAGGTAACAAAAAGCCAATCCAGTCTCAGCCACTGAGTGCAGGCACAGCAAACTCAAAGGCCAGTCTAGATCTTTATACCTATGTGTGTGTAGTCTGGTTATGTGCACTCAGACTAGCTGGCTGTACAGCACTCAGGCTTACTTTCTATTTCTGAGTGTGATTGATTTGCAGCTCCACTGATAACCTTGCCTTGAAATAAACCAGTTTACTTGACAGGAAACTTCTCAACTGCTAAAAGAAATTTTGTGTCCTGCTGATGTATTCAGCACTTTTCTAGGCAGAGCATAGCAGTGCTGTCCTCCTTGAAAATGAAGAGAAATTTCCTTGGCTATTATACTCTGTCAGTTCACCTTATCACTTCAAGTAGTTGAGTCTAAGGAATTTTGGCTGAACTTGCAAAAAGTGCATCCTTTCTTCCCATTCTTGTAGGAATAAGATTATGGTATCTGTTTAACCTAAGATTCACGTTTTTCTTGCCCTGTGTCTATCAGATCAGTAAGCTGTCTATGTGCACCTCCAACCACATGGATAAGGGCAAAAGTCTTCACTTGATGGCCCTGAAATGCTTACAGGTGCAGACTGTTTGTTACCTTGACATTTCCATTGGGACACCCACTTGTTCTGCTGAAAATCAGAATTGCTGTTTCCATCATCTGCTACTGGTTTCAGTAAAACAAAGTCATAGAATATCCCAAGTTGGGAGAGACCCATAAGGATCATCATTTAGAAGGAATCTCTGACGTTCTTTCCCTTGACTACTAATTGATGTAATCTCTTCCGAAGTGCTGATGTTTCTTTGTCCATGTCAAGTGCAATCAAATTCCACTGCAATTCATTTCCAGTCTGACTTAGTGGTGCTGTAGACTCCATTCCTGCAGAGCAGGCTTTAGGGAAAACCCATGCCTGTTTGCTTGAGCCTTTGCCATTTTAGCCATTGCTCTGGAGACAAAGCACTTTAAAAACCTTGTTTTCAGAGTAGTATTTAGGTAGTTAGTAGAACCAGTCTGATATATTTTTCCCTTTCTATTCTTACGGTTCCTTTTGTCATCAGCTATTTCTGTTTGCTCTTTTATAGCTCTTTCATCAGATTTCCCTGTCAATCTCCATTGTAACTTTTAGTTTGCATTTGCTGCAGTTTACTGTAAAATACAGTGTTTAATTGGATTGCATTTTAACATTAATTAACATACAATTACATACCATCTTTGACTTGCCTTGGTTTCAATTAGGTTTTGATATATCACTTGTAGTTAGCTAAATAACAGAACTTTCTTCCTATGGAACACTGCTGAGAAATATCCGTAAAGGATTCTGAAATCCCATTTTTGTCATTGAATGTATCTAAGTAGCTTGTTTTTCACTACAAAATGCATCTGTATTGTCAGCACTGTGTGCGCGTATTATAGTGCTGCAATTATTTTCCAGGGATCTTAGTGTGTTTGTGACTGCCATTAAGATGAATGTGTACCAGATGCTTCTTTAAGATGAAGTACTATTGTATAGGCTGATGGATGGAAAGTTTGTCAAAAGTATTCAAAGCATCTACCAGAGATACAAAACAGCTGGAAAAAATCATTGTTATGTGTTAGTAGCGTGAATCTCTAGTTTGGCCGTTCTGCATTTTGATTATAGTTTATTTCCATGGAAATGTCTGTCATAGCTCCTGTTATTCTTTCTTTTTATGGCATTTGGAATTTCATATATACCTATTTATTCTTAGCCAGAAAATCAATTTTTTTTAATGTGAATGTCTCTTGAGAAGCAGCGTGGCATAAAAGTTGGCCAATATGAACTGTATTTATTACTTCTGTGTAAACGCCTTTTTGGCCAATGGAAAATAAAATGCCCTGTTGATTATTTCCCTTGTATTTGGAAAGAATAGCTTGTACAGCAGATGAGCAATGCCAATTTTATTTTTTTACTTCTCTATTATGTTACCAACAATACTGTTCTCTGCCTCAGAGTACATCTATAATTAGCAGTGTATTAAGTAAAAATGGCACCATCTTGTTCAGCTGTGCTTCCTCCTGTGCTTAGTCCTATTATGCCTTTTTTTTTTGCTTTCCAGAAACCCAAGTTTCTACTAGAGTTGAGCCAACTAGGAAGAACTTAATTATTCTGAGTTAGCACCTGTCTCATCTGTATGCAGGGACTTGTTGGCTCCAGTGCATGAAATTTCTTCTTTCTAACTTTCCAAGTGCCTTTCATACTGTTATGTGATGTCCGTTTATTCAGCTGTCTTTGTTATGCCAGATGTCTTTCTCTATTGCCCTAGGAGAGTCTCTCCTACTTCTTTCATTCTAGGGCTTCCCAGAGCCAGCCCAGCCTCTTTTTGGATGGATTCTTGTGACTTGTCAGTACCAGATGATCTCTTCCCACTTTTTCTGTCCTTCCCTCTGAATGTCTGGAGAGAGAAGGAGAAAATAGTCCATTTTGTGCTTCAAGCTCACCAAAAAACTAAGTGGCAGATGTAGAGAGCTCACTTCATGACTTCATGTTAAGATTGACAGTTATTTCTGGAAGACAATAGCAGACTAACCCTGAAAACAGTCTCACTGGACTGATCCATTATAAGCACATTTTCAAAAACTTCTTACCAGACTAGCATGAGTAAATCATGTCAGAATTCACTATATTCAATATACTGTGAAATATGTAAGTTTACCTGTGTATCTCAAGGAAAACTGGTGGTTTTCTGTAGTTAGTTTTATATACAAATGGACAATAGGGTGGTATTGTTTGTAGTGTCACCCAGCGTTTATTGACAAACAAAAACTTTGACTCATGCTGGTAGTCTCTCAAGCAGAAGAGCATTAGGAAGATATTTCAAATGGAACGTTAGGGAATCTGTCTGAAATCTTCAAGCTATCTGGGTAATAGCTGAATAGCCTATTGAATACGTTTCAGAAGAATGAGGGCTAATCTTGTGCTCTGACCAATGCTAACTTCCTGCTGTGTGACAAAATCTGCTGTTTCTAGTTGGGAGGGGGACTACAGTCACGCAGATGGCAGAATCACCATTACCAAAATGGCGTGTCTTTGCTTCAAAGTCTTTGTTAGAGATACCTGACCAATTAGATAATGTGTCTAGTAAGTTGCACCTGTATTAGAATTATGGTATGTGTTGTTATTAAGGAATGTTGGTGAATTTTCACAGTTTGTGCAGTCTTTGTTACTATTTCATACATCATTTTGCCATGTAAATATGAATTTATAAATGCTAATAGAAATAGCTTGTGCTTCAGGTTTTCAAAGTATCTTTTTTCCCCTTTTTTTGTCTTGCAGTTTTCAGTGAAGATCTACACGCCAGTCTATATTTTGTCAATGCATCTCTGCAAGAGGTAGTGTTTGCTAGCACCACAGGGACATTAGTACCCTGTCCAGCAGCAGGGATCCCCCCGGTGACGCTCAGATGGTACCTAGCAACGGGCGAGGAGATCTACGATGTCCCAGGGATCCGCCACGTCCACCCCAATGGCACTCTCCAAATTTTCCCCTTCCCTCCTTCAAGCTTTAATAACTTAATCCATGATAACACTTACTATTGCACAGCTGAAAATCCTTCAGGGAAAATCAGAAGTCAGGATGTTCACATTAAGGCCGGTAAGTGCAGCCTTTTTCATGTCTCAAATGGGCTTGGGCAGGGAGGAAACTTGGGTGTTTTGAGAAGTAGTAGCAATTGTGAATCAAAGGAGTTACATCTCAGAAATCCTTTTGATTATTATGTGAAATAGTGTATTCTTCTTCCTTTTTCCTGATTCGTTTTTGCTTTGGTGGTGAAAAATTAGTTTTTCAAAGATCATGATCAGCTGAGCTTCCAAAGAAGCGTAAGGAAAAATGAACCAAAGATGAAATTTTTAATCAGACCATGCTTACTCTTTAAAAAGCTGTGAGAGATAAGGATGTAGTCTTTGGGTTTTGTGTAACAGTTGGGGAAAAAAAAAGGTAAAATGCTTGGCTAATCATGCCTCTTAGGTGCTTGTGTTGAGTGTGCCTTCTTTTGAGGGAGAAACTTGTGTCCTTTATAATAACTTAGCAAAGGGTGTTGATACATAGTCAGTACTTGGTGTTTGAGCTAAAACATGCAAATTAGCATAATGATGACTGTATGCAGTCTGGGTGAATAAGTAGGGAACTACAGTGGGATCAAAATCAGACCTTTTGCTAAAATATGTAAACATGATTGCATACTTTTTGAAGGTTTTGTCTACCCACTTCAGTTAATTAAAATATCCAAACAAACAAAAGCTGGTTTGGAAGCTGACCCTTGCCTAATGCAAATCCTTATAGCCTTTGTTGGTGGTGGAGCTGAGAGTCTTTTCTCAGAAGTGTCTTTTCTTTTGAGATATGCCTTCACAGGATTCATGGAGGGATAATTGTGAACAGTTACTAAGTAGACTTGAGTTCATCATCTTCTGTGGGGATTTATTCTGAACTAACATTCAGATATTTGTAGTTTGTAGGAAATTGGAAGGTAAGACTGAAAAAAAAAAAAGAGATTTTAAGAATTTCATTTATCTTATTCAAAGTTTAGTGTGAAATAGTGTTTATTTTCTTTTACAAGAAATGACTATGATAAGCAAGCTTGCATGTTTCATGTATGTGGAATTTCTGTAATGACTTATGCTTCCCCTGAACATAATTTGTTGTTCACAGACAAAGAAAGGTTGAAAACCACAGATTCATCAGATTTTTTTATTTTATTTTATTTTATTTTATTTTATTTTATTTTTTGCTCTTGGTTTAACATTGATGGATTTGCTAGTGTTTATACCTGGCAGAATTATATTTTAAGATAACGTGTTTTTGTCCTTTATGATTTGTTAATGTCCACATCTGGGATAGCAATTTTTCCAGTATATATATGACAATATTTTGGCAGCTTTTTCTTTTTTGCAAAGTTAGTTTCCAATATTTCTATTTCTTTAGATAAATCATTTTGTTAGCTCATTTGGTTGGAGAAGCTTACAATATAGATGACAGGATATGGCTATATCTGTTGCACAACTTTCAATTTTTTCATGGAACTCCAGAAGTCTTCCTATTCTGCTTGAGAAATGAACTTCCCAAATGGAAGCAATGTGTGCAAAAAGGCTTTACAAGAAGTATGAGTTCTGCTCCATAAGTAATGCCTCCTATTTTATTATGTTGGCCCATTATGTCTGAGGTGGATATTGGTGATATGGAAATAGATGTTGAAACTTCCCACCAATATTTCACTGTGTTTTGTTGCTATGTGATAAATGGCAGCAGAGGGACAGTCTGACAAAATGAGATCTGATATGGAAGTGTGTGTGAAGCAAAGTCATGTCACTGTATATCTCCATACAGAAAAAATGACATCCATTAACACTCATTGATGGTTGCTGGACATCAGTGGAGACCAAACACTGGATGTGAGCACTGTGAGGCAGTGGGTGATGCAATTCAGCAGTAGAAACAGCAGCACTAAATCACCTCCACCAATGCAGATTTTTACGAGTGTGGCATGCAGGCTCTTATTCATTGCTGAATGAATGCAGAGCTAGTGGTGGTAAATAAGTTGACAAGTAGTGTTTTGTAGCTGAGATTGTGATCTATCAGATAGTGATGTTGTGCTCTTTGTATCTGTTGTAGCTTCCATGAAAATAAGTAGGAGGCATTACATTTGGAGCGATGTAGGTAGAGCTCCTTGACTCACTTTTTTCAGCCTCCTTTTATCTCCTTTTTGGCCTCTTACCTTTGATCCATTAATTTGAGATGTTAACTCATGTGAATTATGTGGGATTTAGATAACAAGTTAAACATGTTCCCTTCCTTCATAAGAGCTAGTATTGTGCTCTAGAGCTGTCATTGAGCTTGATAGCAGATAATGTTACTAGTGACTCTTACCTTGAGTAATTCTCTGTCACAGGAAGATATAATTATTGAGGAAGTCTCCTATGCATACTAGTAGTTCATTCTCAGTCAGCCTGTGAAACCCTGAAACTAACTTACTTCCCTAAGATATAAGGGTATAGCATTTATAAGATTTCAAGCTTGCAGATTGTATTTGTGTTTTTTGAATATAACTATTACACATAATGATCTCTCCCCTCAAAAAAGAAAACTACCAACTAAAACAAAGCAGAGAACAAATGACAACAAAACAAAAACCAAAGAGTCAAACCCAAACTCAGTCTTCTTCCAGGACAATCCTGCATGGGAATAGAGGGGTGTGTGTGTGTATATATACATTAGAGCAAAGGCTGAAATTCTCATATAAACTCATGATTCAGGGAACTGGGATTTTCAAGATGATCAGCAAATAATTCATGGGAGCTGGTCATTTATCCTTTGGAAATAACTGAGGACATCTCTGAAACCACAATAATGTAAACTTTTCAAAAAGAAATGAATAAGTCTCTTTCTAGTTTTTTGTGCCTCACAGATACTTTTTGTTCACTTACTGAAGTGATCAGCTGGGCAGTAAGATTTAAAATATGGCAGATTTTCAAAGTAATAGACCTTTAGCAATGTGCTAGTGTATTGCTGCTAAAATGAAAAGTAACTAAGGGGCTGCTTCATTCCAGGGCAGCCACAGTTGTGACATCATTATATTAAAGGTGCTTATAATATCTGTTCTGCCCAGAGTGTACTTACAGTGGAGTTAAGAAATTTAATTTCTGATTCAAAATAAGCTGTGGACTCTTTTTTTTTTTTTTTTGTTCAAATTCAGTGAATGATCGCACTGTAGAAAATGAATTTGTCTTGATTTTATTTTAAGTGATATTTAGTTAATCATTAAATGCATTTACTTCTGTTTAGTGCTCCTAACTGCTCTGTTGATACAT
>JAOWBP010000001.1:91667529-91711306 GCA_028571105.1 Tragopan temminckii | reverse complement strand
TATTTTGACCCCTAATTCTTTGTAATCTTTTTGTTTTGTGCTTTACTTTGTGAGTGTTTGGATTTTGTGTGTGTGTGGTTTTTTTTTTTATAGACAGTAGATATTCCCTACAGTTTCCACTACAGTTGATGTATACCTCTTATGCCATATGTGTTTTTTTTAAACTCTCTTAATTCCCAAAGGTATGGTTTTTTTATTTTTTTTTTCCTCTTGGCTGTTGCTCTGTTTTTTCCATGTGTAGTATCTGTTAATCTTTTTTATTTTATTTTTTTATTTTTGCTTACATTAGTGCCTCTGTGCATCTCACTGACGAATCTCCTGGGAAACATCTTCTCTTTGTTCATGTTTTAGTCTTGAAATCAGTACTTGAATATAGCTGTATTTTACAGATTGGCTATTTTGCCATAATTAAGCTTCATGAATATGAAGATTCATGTAGTATTCCCATGGTGTCCTACAGTTCGGTTTAGCAGTAAGCTTCTGTCTCATCTCACTGTAACCCATTATCATGTCACTTTTGCTAAATTGCAACATTGTATTCATTCTCAAGAAGTGCAGAGTATGTGCTTTCTAATTTTTTTATTTTTAAATGTACATAAATGGACTGAAATGGCTGTTTACTGAATAGTGGGAAGGGAGAAGGGTGGAATAAGAGTTGACCAAAACCTAACAGCCATTTTATTTACAATTATAGTGTGATTTTGGAGTTTAATAAGACCTTTAGTAGTAGATAGTGCTGTCAACTGAACAAAGCCATTGACTAGAAATTTTTCAGCCCTGATTGTACTTTTAGGACTGTTCTTGGCTTCTGTATGTTTGATTTGGGCTGATGCCCTTTGTGTCTCTGCCTTTGGCCTTGGTTCCATCTCTCTCTCATAAGATATTCACAGCAGGTACTGCCTTTCATTACATGTGGTACACCATGCAATGCAAGCAGCTCCAATCTCAGGTAGGTTTCAGGCAGCAGTATCATGCAAATAGTGATAATACTGGAAAACTCAAAACATATTTGTAAAAGTGATTGTATGCTTTCTGTATGGTGGAATTATTAGTCATTGGCTGCTGCAGTAGGTAAAATAGAAATATGTAGGTCACTCCAAAAGTAATGCCTCCTATTTATTTCCACGGAAACTATTTAGAGCATAATAATGCTATGTAATAGAGCAAATTCTCAGCTACAAAACAATATTTTTGAACACAGTCACCATTGTTAGTTGATTCGTGCAGATGAGCTGAGCAAGACACTTATTTTATGATGTAACAGCTGTGCATGGTCATCCAGAACATCGTTTGTCTTTCACACTGCTGTCACCACTGCTGAAATGCACCACCCACCACCTCACTGTGCTCACATCCATTGTTTGGTCTCCATAAATGTTCAACATGTGTCAATGAATGTCAGTGGGTGCCATTTTTTCCCTATGGAGGAATTCATTTCCACAACTTTGCTTCATCTGTACTTCCATGTCGGATGCCATTTTGTCAGACTGTCCCTCTGCTGCCATCTGCCACACAACAACAAAATGTAACGGGATATTGGCAGGAGGGTTTTACCTCTAATGCTGTATCACCAACATCCACCTCTGACATTGAGGGCAAAACATAATTAAGTAACAGGCATTATTTTTGGAGCAGCCCTCATAACTCCTAAGTAAACTTGGACACAGTGCTTAGACAGTTGACTGAACACCCTGAATTCCAAAAAAATTTTTCTGGGCTTTTATTGATGGTAAAATATAAGATTATCTTTGTTCTTTTCTATATTCCTCTGCCTCCATAACTGCTTTGCAGTTTACTCTACTTGTAATATATTAGTAATTATTATAAACTCTGACTTGAAAATCAAAAGCTTTGCAATTCTCAGTTCTTTGGAACTTTAGTCACATTAAATTTTGCTGAAATGTGGACCATATATTAAGAATGCTATTTGAGCTTAATGATTTGTGACCAAAGGTACATTTTATTTGTTTTATTAAGAAAGAGATTCCAAATTTATTCAAGTTCTGGGACATTTCTGAATACCTGGAGCATAAATTCATCCTCTGCAAACCCCAAACAAAAGCCCACATGATATCATGTTGATATTGGTAGAAAGAAAATATCTTTTTTCCTAACTTTAAATTAAAATATAAGAATGAAGAAAAAGGTTAAGAAATAGGCTCTAAATACTGTATAACATAAAAAATTGTTCCATTTTTTTTAATCAGGATATACAATAGCTATATTCATAAAAGGGTACTGAATATTTTAAAATAGAATAGTAGAAATCTTTTTAGTCTGCTTTTTTATTTAGAATTATTGACTTAAAAATTTGACCTTCAGAAATTGCCTTCAACCTTCTGAATTTAACTAGCACAAAAATAAGGAATCCTCAGCCTTTAAAAATAAATTCTGACTCAAATAGTTGCTGTAACTTGTTAAGAGATACTTATATATGTTTCAAGATAACTTACTGATCAGTTCTGGTTTATACTCCACATTGCAGTGTATCATAGAGAGGTCTCAAGCTAATCAGATTTACTTATTCCCTCAAAATATAGTACGGAACATTAATTTCATGCTACTTCAAAATGTATTAGACAAGCACTAATTCCATTCAGAATCACCGAAAGCCTGATTTGGGAAAAAAAAAAAAACCCTGAAAGATGGCAACGTAATTTTAATTTTGGTGGAACTGAGGCTTGTCAGAAAACTCGATCTTGCTCTTAGATTCAAAAATATGCTAGACAAGTAGCAGTGATAATGGACTGTAACATCATGTAATTGACTGACTGTCATGAAAGTAATTAAAAACATTTATCAGCATAGAAAAACTACACTGAACTTTCTAAAGTATTTTACAAAAACCACCCCAGGCCACATGATATGCCTCAGAATTAATAAGTACCATGAGTCACTTCTTGCCTAAATGTCTGTCAATATATTTATCACCTGGAAAGAAACAGGAAATGGCTTATGGTAAATTGCACAGGCAGCCCAAAGTCCTATATGCTGACGATAAAGAAGGAATGTCTTGTGCTGACAGAGTGGCTTTTGAGAACACAAGACATGTTGTGCACAAACATGACCTAGAACAAAGCAAGTACTGACTTCAAACTGGGCTCAAAAAGCGTTGCAATATTCCTTCATCATTTGTCGATTTCTACATAGCCAAACACAAGCTTATAAGAACAACCTTATGGATTGGATTGAGAAGGTAAAGGAAGAGCTTAGATATCTTTTTATTGCTCTTTGTCTTAGAAAAGCCCAAAGAAAGAAGCTAACGAAGACTTACCATGCCATCAGCCATCAAACTAACAACATCTGGAATAAAAATGGTGTTACAAATTTCACAGAACAACCACGCTTGTCTCTTTAAAATAGGCTTGGCTTCTTTGGATGCTATGGTTGTTTAAACATAACTGAAAGCAAGATTATATTGTCAGGAGCAAAGAATATGTGTTAAGCACATAGGCTGGAGTGGAGTCTCACAGGATGCTACTTTAAGGTGATGTGTATGTAGCTTGCCTACAGTAATGTGGTGAAGCAACTAAGCTGCTACAGTATCAAGTGAGTATGGAGTGTAATTGAGGAGATCCTAATATTTTTGCTTTTGGCTTTGGTGATGAATTCTGTATTTTGGATGATGAAATGTTAGAGAGAGTTTAGTAAATCATGTAGGGTTCTGAAAAACAGTCCCCAAAGGAGAGACAGAAGAAGCTTGCTCTTCAGCTTCTTACTATCTAGAAGCAAATTATTTATTCACAGATGGTGTGTATTACCAACAGCTAGAAGGTAAAATGCAGAGGTTGAAGTTAGTTAACAATAAGAGTGAGAATAAATGCAATGTTTTAATGATGACAAAAGTCCTTTAACATTTACCATTTACACCAAGGCGGAATGACTTGCAGAAAGATATGCTCTAGCACAACCAGAAATTATAAGCTAGAATCACAAGGGAAAACAATGAACTGTGCTGAGATAGATAATATTTCTATTCTTTGGATCAAGTAATCTCTCTCAAATAATAATAATAATAATAATAATAATAATAATAATAATAATAAAAGTGTGCTGTCCAGGGTACTGAACATAGAAGCCATTTTTTGTCATGCAGTAGGAAAGATCTTAAAAACTTAAAACAAGAGACAAATAAATATAGAAATGCATACTAGAGTGGAAAAAAAAAAAATTACCCTTCTGTCATTCAGTATTTGCTTCTGTTAATGTTGTTTGTTGTTAGACATTCCCTTCCACTCCCTCCTTTCTCCCCAGCCTTCCTGCCTTTCTCCATGAATGAGAATTTTTGTGTAATTGTTTGTCCGTTTGTCATTGGCCAAGCATTGCAAGATGCATAAATTGTGCAAAAACTTAATTTCAAAATAATAGTCTTAGTTCTGTCCTTCAATGAACAACTTCTTAAGGACTGATTTTGATATGTTATCCATGTCAGCTGTAGAGAAGATGTTATCCCATTTGCCATGCTGTATTAAAAATAGGCTTTTTGTGTGTGTGTGAGAGAGAAATATAAACTAGGGTTCTGCAGGGTGGAGCTGAAACAGTTTCACTCATTCTGTTCCTCTCAAAGTAAATTCTGAATTGAATTTAAGAAGTGCTTCCTATTTCTGAAAAAAAATATTTTCAGACAGTAATTTCTGCATGTAATCCAGAACACTAAATGAACTGTGCTGAATTTTACAGAATATTAGTTCTTTACAGTCCATCGTCTAATTATTATGCCTTCTTGGGAAAGTAATAATTTCATTCTCTTCAAAAAAAAAAAGTGTAAGAAAATGTTCTCTTGCTGAGTTGGGATCATACATCAAACATACTCCTTTATGCTTATGTTTGCCTTTTAACTTTGTCGTCTCCCCTTGTCTTGAGAAGCCACAATATCTCTGAGCTCAGAGAAGGTCATGCTCTGTACACTTGTCATTCTTGATTGTAATCCCATGCTTCATTCTTAACTTTTCCCTAAGGACAGACAGGCAGAAAGACCATATATAATATCACAATTATCTTTTCTGAAGCAGTTATGCCAGAAGAGAGATACAGACCATTGATGGTAAAGACATTGTTAAAATAAACTGTCCTTTTCTCTCAAAATGTGTGTGTAGGTTGTTGTAGGAATTCTTCAGTCTTTTTGTTCTGAAGTACATAATAATGCAATTTAGTTCAATTTTGTCAGCTTGAGGAAATACTTAAAAAAAAAAAAAAAAAAAAAAAAAAAAAAAAAAAAGCAGCTGCAGGTTGTTTAACAGCCCAGTGACTGTTAGGGTAAGTTACAATAGTTTTTTGCTCAATGCACTACGAAGTGCTTAGAAAATTTGTGAAAATAGATGGAAAAACAGTGGTATCAAGTGAGTTGGGGAACTGAAGGGACTGAGGGTGTCTCAGAGGTAAATTTGACAAGTAGCCTGTGAAACAATGAAAGCAAAAGGAATTCAAACAAACAAACAAAAGGAAACATTGAAACTTACAATTTCCTGCTTGGATATGATCAAGTTATGTTCTAGGGTTCATAAGTCAAGTTTTCCAGTTAGAATCCTTCAGCCACGTAGAATGAGTGATAAGTATATTCTGGTTATGTGTAAACATGTTGAAGTTGGTTTTGTTTGAACATGACAGCATGAGAATGTGATGTAGTGGCCTAGTCTGACTAGTTTAGATAGTTAGCAGCTGAGGATGAAGTTCTGAACAACATTATTTGTTTATTTATTGGTGGGGGCTTAAAGAAAGCTGACATTTTACATGAAGCAGTAGGTAAATGGTTTTAAAAATGATTGTTACAAATTTTCCAGTGCATACATTCTGACATTTATTTCAAATTATTTGTTTGCTTATGCTAAACTTCTAGGTCACCCAGGAAGTTTAGGTGAAGAACATTCCTGGTTTCATGATGCTTATTAAATTCAGCATGCAAACGTGCACAGAGTTCTATTATAAGACTTGATATGGGAATGTGACAGTGTGTGTCACCTCAGATACATAAATGATGTTATTTTCCTTCTTTCTTGGGTGGAAGGGGGCAAAGTTTAGTCACACAGACCTGAATACATCCATCAAAACAGAAAGGTTTGAATGAGCAGGTTTCATATAGCTTGGAGACAATTTAGCATTTCTGAAAATAAGGCTTAGACAGGGAAGGAGTACTCAAAGACCAAAGACAGATCTTATGCTTGTGAAATATTCCAAATGAATTCGAAATCTATGCAGATAGGACTTGATAACTTTGAGATGTTTTGCAATAATTCTGATCAGATAGGAAGAAGTAAATTTCCTTGTAGTTAATTCCTAATGGTACTTTCACTCTACACACTCTCTACACAGTGGTATGGAATTTGATATTGAATAACTCTGATGATCTGGTTACAACCCTAACAAACTTCTGAAGTACAGTGAAGAAAATCTTGCACTGCTAAATGTTACAAATGCGTAATTACTCCTGGAAGATCTACACTGGCTGCATTCTTTGTTCATATACACTGTGCCAAGTCTTTTTGTCATTATGTTAGCAGTTAAATACATGAGGTCAGTGCAGTGATACAAACTTTATATTTGCATATATAACTGTATTTAAACTTTTTTAATCTGAATTGCATGCAGATGTTCTAATTTAATATCTTAAATACAAGTATAACATGTAAGCTGGATATTCATGAGACAAAGGGGTTTTCAGTAGCATTTAATCGATACGCTCAAATGACTGCTTTATTTTTTATTCAGATGGCCACCACTAGAATCATAACTGCATCTGATGTTTTATGATGCTCATGATAAGGCAGAATATTAATAGAAAAGGTCTGACAGCCTTGAAAAAAAACTTTGCTAAAACAACTTCTTGAACAAAAAAAAAAACCCAATATTTTGAAGATGTAGCATCTGCCAGACAGGTGAAAAAGATTTGGTATTTGTAAGTGCTTCAGGCACGCTACACTTTCCTTAATCTTTATTGCAGGGAATAAATATCTGCTCCCTTCTAGAAACTATTGAACTATGCTGAGTTGTTAATACAAACAGCTTCATAAGAGTGGTTATTTGACCTCTGTAAGTGGTATAAGGAACATGTGGGAAGGATGGTCCTGGATCTGGGCGCTTACTTTGAGTGATGCAGTGTCATCATGCACTGGGAAGGGAGTAACATGCACTGAGTGGAGGACATAGCTTGGGACACTTGGGAAAATAATGTCAGGAGAATGCAGAGGGGGTTGGGTCAGTCAGATAAAGTTTTGGAACATAGCTTATTAGAGGTATGCTGTTGGTTCTCCCTGCATTAGTTCTTTGTATTCTTCATTTTCTTGTGCTTAGAATAATAGTTATCACAAATAGTCATTCCTGATGAGATATTAATGCTAGCAGACTAACATTAGTTTAACAGATCTCCTATTTGGACTTCGGTTTTTTTAGGAAGTCAACAAGATTCACTCTCACTGACAAATATTCACATAAATTCACTCATAAATCCACAACACTCTTATTTTCTACCATCAGCTCAGTCAGTGTGCGTTATTTACCTGAGAGTCAGCCCTTTTTTCCTCCAGTTAACCTTGTCTGTCTTACTCAACTCTTTCCATATGAAGTATATTTGAAATCTGATTTATTCTGTACTGGATAAGGAGTACGTGGAGGCTCCAATTCTATGCATCATCCAGATTCTTTTTATTAAATCAACCATGTACATCAATAATCAAAAGAAAGACAATTTTTTCCAATTCTATGGACTACTCAGCTGAATCCCCAGCTGCTTAAAGCAGTCTCTGTGTTCAATTTCCCAGCCACCCGCTACCTTTGACACTAAGAATACTTTCTCAGTTCGACATGTTTAATATTACCCATTTTACATTTCCACAGCACTTTATAAGATACAGAATACACATTGCCCTTTGAAATAGACTTTGTTTAGCTTGGCTGTAATTATGTTTCTTCAAGCACCTATTTGTATTTACCCCAATCAATTTATATGGCAGTGGCTCAGGCCCTGACGTGCCATATTTACCAGGGAGGGCCTTAACATTCCTGTTTTCAAGTGTTAGACAGAAAACAATGCAAGTCAATGTGTGTGTCAGAGTGTGATATCTCACTTCTTTATTTACTTTTAACCTCTTCTGCACTGCCAAATTTTATTGCCTTTTTTTTTTTTTTTTTTTTTTAACTGCAATCAACACAACCCATGTAGAAACACCACTTACATTACATTCTCCTCTTTCCTCCCTACTTTCCTCCCTAGACAAGCTCTCCTACGACAGTTAGGCAGTGGTAAGTTTTTGTATGGATGCCTTTTAGTAACAAACCTTTGAAAACAGCCCAAACCCTATGGTTGTGAACATTTGTAATGCAATCTGATATAGGAGGATGCTTTGAATTGAAACATTGCATCTTAATTTGAGAGTAGCTCTTGACTTTGCCTTCCAAATCTTTTGCACAGAAAAGTGTAACTACAATTCTGTTTGTACTTGCCAAGGAAGTTTTATTTTCACCCAATTATTCTGTTTTAACCTGAAAAGAAAATGATCCAGATATGTATTTTCATGAAAAATCTTTAGGAAAAAAACATCTGATACTGATTTCTTTTTTTTTTTTTTTCTTTCTGTTACAAGGTTCATAATTCAGTCTTGATAGGCAGCAAGTGAGTCAGCAGAAACCTTCATCTTTTCCTGGAATAGATGCTGCACCTCTCACAAAGGACCTTATTTTGTTTCATCAAGCTCTCTTCTCTGGCTGATTTTTGTATTCCAGGGAAAAAGAAGCTAGTTGTTTTTCTTTATCTAAGACCACTTCTGCTCTTAATTCCTTAAAAAAGAATAAAAAACACTTATAATACTTGGCTTTATTTCATAGCAGTGAATAGTGTAAAAGGCTGATCACGGGGAAAATAGTCATCATGTGCTTCAGAGCAACCCAGAAGATCTGAGCTTAGTTCCCAGCTTTCCCAATGGTCTTCTCCTTTAGATAGGCAGTTAAATAAATGGGACACAAGTGCCTAGCTGCCTTCAGCTATTATGGAAATCTTGCTGGGTGCCAACCTATATCTCCAGGGGCAAAATATGATTACATCCCTGAAAGTGTTGGCCACCATCATGTGACTGATCTCTCTTTGGAGCTTCTGGCTGTTTCTGTCATGAAAGCAGTAGCTACTAACAAGTGGAATGAAAAATGCCTCTGTTCTACATTTCCTATATCTAATTATTTCCTTTTCTTTTATGATAGCAGACAAGGGAATGAAATGATCTTGAGTGTGACAGTGGACTGGTTTATAATGAAGCAAGTTTTTCAAAATCCAAGGGATTTTGACATTTTTTTTTTCTAGAGAATGGCATGTTAAAACGCTTCTAGCTGGCTGAAAAATGTAAGTACTGTATTTGTCAGAAATTTCTTCAAGGAAGCTGACAGAACAATGGTACAATATATGACACAGTACAATTAATAACATCAATAACTTTATATTAACTGTTATTCTGGTGTCTGGCTTAGAGCAGCTATTACAAGAGTGAGTTGGCAAGGCACCATCTATTCCATTTAACTTTCACCTTCATCCAAGTCATCTTGCTGGTAAAATTCTGTCTCTCTCACTCTTGTAGCATTTTTTTCTCTCCATTCTTTTTGTATGATGTCTATTAGTACAACCTGTACCTGTTGCAAAATTTACCTATAAGCTATTTTTTGTTTGCCAAAAAAGCAAACACATTAATTTCTTTGTACATTTTAGCACCTCTATGTTTTTCACTGTTAGCAAAGCTGAAAGTGGAAGGAAAAAATGGAAGAAAATGTTACTGATAAGGAAAGCAAGCAAATTAATTATTTATAAAAGAGAGGCAATTAAGTGATTGGACTTGAAGAACGTTTTACATTTGTCAACTCTGATCAAGGCTTTTCTGATATTAAAAACTGTATTGTAGTCAAGAAGGTAGCTTTCCTTTGCTAACCTTCCCTCTCTCTCAGTGGCAGCCTCTGTAAAACTTGGCATTTTGGTTCATTTTATCTTCTAGCTTCACTCTTCTCTGTGCAATTCTAAATATTCATTTTCTAAAGAAACCTCATAGAAGACTGGCAATGATATTCCTTTGGCTACTCTTAGTAATAAAAGCTGGAGCCTGCTGATGCGGCTGTGCTAAGTAATTAACCTGGATTCAGTGTAATTGATCAGATAGCAAGGTGGTGTCAGAAGTTAGAAGTAGACTCTCCTGCTGGAGTATGGGTCTGGAATGATCAGTGCTGAAGGAAAGAGACCATGGGAACAGTCAAATCCCGAGTTTTCTCTACACAGTATAAAGAGAAAAATTGTGTGAGGAAGTATGAGGGAAAAGGAGTTGTAACTGCTCACTAGGGCATGTGGTCACTTTTTACATTCTGAGAGTGGAGATGGTAGCTAGTTGTAAATATCCTTTAAGTTAATAGGGGACATAATACCATCTTGTTTTTCTTAAGCATTGTAATTTGTAAGGAGAACACATACTCTTGAACCCTGGAAACTCTCTTCACCCTTAAACAACTTAACTGAAATAAGTCATCTTACATTTAAAAAGGTGATGTATCTTTCTGAAGTGGCGATAAGCATTGGGTTCAACTATCTTTCCATGTTAGCTTCTAGAAAAAATAAAGAGCTGAAAGCTATTGAAACCCTTTACAAACCATCTTTTTACTGCACGTTGAAATATTTAGGGCTAGGGCCTCTGTTTGTGATAATCAGGAGAGTCCGAAAGTCAAGACTAACAGTAGGTAACCCATTTTGTCTGTAAGACAAAACTGAATAGCTTTTTGTAGCTTTCAATTATGTGCAGGTTCTAAGAGGGGAGACCCTTCTTTCCCATAATCCCTCAACATAAAATGGAAGAAACAAATAAAAAGGAATGACAGATTCCTCAAGCAGTAAGTCATACTAGAGCAACTGCAAGAGCTGTTCTGCAGGACAGAAGCCAAGGGACTGGGGCTGGGGGTAAGAAACCCTACTGTGAGGAGTGAAACCATAGCAGGTAGCATGCATGCATTGAGAGTGACTCCCAGCAGCCAGAGGTGACTTGGCACTCAGGAAAGCCATGAGGCAGAGTTGAGCTGGAACTCTCATAAGTTTTTAATAACTATCTTCATATAATGTATACATAAGTTGCTAGGGTAGGCTTTTGCTCTTATCCAGTTCATTTTAATTTTAAGAAGAAAACAAATGCCCTTTAACTTGAATACCCATAGGTACCATCTTACTGGATGATGTTTAATAAGGAAAGCACATTAATAAAACAAACCTTAAGAGTGTTTCTTTGGATCAGTCTTTGAAAGAAGAGAAGTTGGCAGTGAAATTATATTGGTCATCTATCTTTTTAGTCATTGGAAAAACTACTTCGCTCATGACTGAGTCAGAATCAGGGAAAGGGAATGTATGCTTTAATATTGAAGGAATAATTTGTTTAGTTTGGTCAGCAAAGAAGTTAATGTTCTGGCCCAGCCAGCCAGTTCATAGATACTTGCATTGAGGCCACGTGAGTTTTGCTTGGAAGAGTAAAGTAAAATGTAAGTGTGGTATGCTTCCATGGAAATAATACTTATTTGTATGTGCTGCTTGGTTGGTAACCTTCTGTTTTCTCTTGTCCTGCTTTTCTCTCCTAATAAAATGCAATATATTCAAGTTTTCATGTCATTTAAATCTTTTTTTTTTTTACATATTCGGAGCTAACCAGTCACATTTTGACAGTTTGGGTTACATTGACTGGATTTATGCTTTATAGATGCTGAATCTGTATAAATGGTTCGATCAGAAAAGGCAAACTAAGTTGCTCTAAAGTGGTCTGGAAATATGTTTTTTGTTACTGATACAGCTAATTATATTATGTTATAATACAGCCAATTATATTAATATACATATATTATATGTATATTCATTAATGTAATACATTATATTATATTAATATACTGATACAGACAATTATATTAAAGGCAAAAGTTTTAATTGTATATTCCCATTCATGATTTATCCATGTATTATCTTTGTTTTTCCTATTCACACACTTAAAGAATTTCCTTTGCATAATAATACAAAGTTTCAATGTGTGTGCTGCAACTTGCAGTCTATTTGCCACACAATCATTTTGTTTTCTCAAAGGTTGTTTAACTTGTAGCACAGCTTGTAGTGGTGAGACTATAAAATGTGTGTGTATAAATTCTGTAGTGGAAATGAGGTTTTTTTTTCACTTTCGTAAGCCGAAATACATTGTTGAAATTCTTGCAAAGGAACCAGACGGTGGCTGCTTATTTCCCAGATGGTTTATTCATCAAACAGATTATGCTGTTTTTCGTGTTTTTTTTCTTTTTTTTCTGCCTAGCCATTGGGATTTTGTGAGTGCTGCTGCGTGTATTAGATAGAATAGAAGCTTAAAAGAAGAAAAAAAAAAAAGGGATTTTAGTTACTGTTTTGCTTCAGAACATGCATAAAGTTATCTTTATAAAAAGACAATATGTTATTTGGTGTACCCCAATGCTAAAACATAAATTGCATTGTACCTCTTGCAACACAGATGCAATAATTGATCAGCACAAATATCATGCAACTCAAATGAGATTCTTACTCTAGAATCAGTCTTGAACTTTCTTTTACATGGCACAGTGATATTATAGTGAAAGCTTTTTTTTTTTTTTTAATTACAGTCTTTTTGCTACTTTTGCATTATGTACATCAGCTGTTCAATCCAACCAGTTGTACCTTTAAAACAAAACATAAAATCTGGTCAAACCAGGTTACTCCTTATGGATAAATTCAAATGTATCCTCCTGGATTAAAGTGGATATTCTAAAAATTGCTCAGAAAGCCATTCAAGAGTACTATTCAAATTTTGTATAATATGTAATTAATGATACAGGCTCCAGAGGAGGCAGTGATGGAGCACGATTCTAATCTTCTGAGCATCTCCCTTTGCAAAACTACTACATATTGGAGAAGAATAGAAATAGTGTTATAATCCAAAAGTTTAGAGAAGAGAGGCTCTTTTGGAATCTCCCAGCTAAGAAATTTGTCATATTTACTTGAGAATTATTGAGTGCAGGGCTATTTTTATTAGAAAATAATGATTGAGTGAGAATGGAACTTCAAAAATGATCAAGTCATCCTTGATGACTTGACCGTTGGTTCTGATTGTACTTCAAGTACAATCAGAAGTTAAAGCAGGCTGTTGAGGATATCATCCAAACACCTGTTGATCACTGACAGGCATGGAACATCAACAATCTTGCTAGGAAATATTTTGCAGTGTTTGACCACATCCATGGAAAAGAAATTTTTCCTAACGTCCAGTCCGCCCCTCCCCTGGTACAGCTTTGTGTCACTCCCAGATTAGCAGGGAGCAGAGCGTGTCACTTCCCTCTCTACTTCCCCTTCTCAGGAAGTTGCAGAGAGCAATGAGGTCACCTCTCAGCTCTATTTTTTCCAAACTGAACAATCCAAGTGCACTCACCTTCTCCTCATAGGACATACCTACCAGCTCTCTTAACAGCTTAACATCCTTTTTATATTATGGAGCTCAGATATTAAATTAGCCCTGTGTAGATCCATTGAATAGCATCTGAAATATGTTTCAACTTGAAGCTCTCATCTAAAATCTAGTTAGAAAAACAAAACAAAACAAAACAAACCCACCAAAACCAAACAAAAAAGCATCAACAAAAAACACCCACAAACAAAGAAAAACCGTAAAAAATTTGAAGCATACAGATGCTTCAGATTGCTATACATCAGCACCAAGGTTAAGCATCTTTCAAAGCCCTAGCTTTGAAATTTTCCACACCTATATGCACATTAATCATTTGACTATCCTTAGGAGCTGAAGATAGAAAGTGCCAGGTGTAATTAAGCATGTGTAATTAAATATAATTAAGAGCACAGCTTTACAACTAGACAGCAATTCTTTTTCTTCTGTTACAATGAAGAAAATTCATTTTTTTCCCCAGATTTTTTTGAAAATGGGAAAAGTGAAATGACTAGCAGATTTATTTTATTCTTTGTGGAGCATGGCTAGAGAAAAATATCACTTGCTTTTTTGTCTAAATGTAATATATAAAAAAAGTAGTGCCCTGACCTTGGTGCTATATATTATAGCTGGCAGAAAAGTGCTCCCAAGTGTTCAAATTCCAATTGCTGTTTTCTGGGCAAAAGCTCAACTTGATTTAGTGTCTCAGTTCCACTGGAACACACATTCTATCTGAAGAAATAAGGGACAGTTAGCTTTCAGTTCCCTACCTGATGCAAATGTATTTCCATCCTAACACTGAATAAATACAATCTTAATGCTACAACCTTCTGTTTATAAATTTCCATAAAGCAGCATAGACTTGTGTAAATAAAGTACCTGCACCTTACAGTTATGTCATTGCTAAATTGTTGCAGTCCTATATTATTGCACAGACTTTGCTCCTTCAGACATCTTTTATGCTTTACATTTCTTTGTCATTAATGTTTTGCTGCGTTCTTTATCTCTACCTTGCTTCAGTAGTGACAGCTCTGCTTGTCCATTGCCACAGGACTGCACAGAGTGCACTTCTGAAGATGTTCTCCTTCTCTGCTGGTGCAGCTGGAAGATATACCTGGGTGTGCTGGCAGCCCAACATCTTCTGTTTACCTGCAGGCCTTCTAAAACCAATGCATTGATATTCCTGACTTCAGTGCTAGCTTGAAATGGGACTGTGAGGTCATTTGTCTGTAAATTTCATAGCTGCTATTCCTCTCCTTATCTCTACTTCACGCATACACTGATATTGTAGTCTCCATGATGACAATTTGTAAATATCTCAAGCCCGCTATTGTGCATGTACTCACAATGTTCTTCAATGTGTTTCTATTTTTTTCCTCTTTATGATCTCTGCCTTCAGAGTTTTTAGAGGTTCTGTTCTTCCAGATGTCAATATGGAAGAAAGCAATTATAGGAGAAATGGCAGCCTGATCTGGTGGATAGCAGCCCTGTCTACTGCAGTGGGTTAGAACTGGGTGATCTTTGAGTTACCTTCCAACCCAAGCCATTCTATATTTCTACATTGCTATGAAGTACCAAGTTCTTATTGCTGTAGAGAAAGTCTTGAAGATGAAACTAATACTCAGAAAAGTTAAAATACCATATACGATCAAAGCTAACTTTACCTTTTTGGGGGAAGCTTGTCTCATGATTACCATATGTTTTAGACCTAGTAAATGCTGCTTCGTGTGATATAAGTGATGCTATATGCTGTAGACTTTATGTTCACTTTACTCCTATGGCATAGAAAAACCGTATCCTTTTTGAGTTGCTGTGAAAACCACTGTCTCTGAACTGTGAAGGGAGCAGTTAGAAACAGTGTCTTTGTACCAGACAAAAAGTCTTAGCAGTAGGAGAACCTTCCAACTGCAATACTGTCCATGCCACCTGGCTAATACTTGATTTACTAGTAATGCTGAAAATGTGTTACTGCCATAAATGAGGAAACTTTTCTGAGACATTACACATCTAAAGAAAATGGGAGATTATCCACTGCTACTTCATGCAGTGATAGTAGCTATTATTTATGATGAGACTGGTTCTAGTATTATTTATGATGAGGCTAGGTTTTCTTAGGACTCTGTTAGCAACATAAATCCTTTCAAATTGTTTTATGTGTCACTATCGGTGTCTTTATATCAATTACTGTTTAATCTCATCCCCAACATTCAAATCTCACATTAACTGCTGGGAAATTCATCAGTCTGTCAAATTTGCTTTTACACATTATTTAGAAAAAAAAAAAAAAAAGAAGGATTAACGAGAGTTTGGTGAAGGAAATTCTGCTGTAAAGAGTTGAAGGAAAACAGAGGATGTCTTCACATAAAGTAGTTGTTTGGACCTTCAGACATATTAAATTAACCAATTGCATTCCTGAAGAAAAGCAGATTTGTCTGCCTCATGCTTCCTATTAACATTTTATAAGAAGTGTTAAGTTTAGAATGTCAGAAGGATGCTGGTACAGGGCAGTCCAGGAACCTGCAAGCATCTCAGTGGTGGAGCTGAGCTTTACTCTACAGCTGGGACTTTGTGAAAGCAAACAAGCTGTGACCTGAATACTTTTGTCTGTTTTTCTGTATGCATTAAAATCCTAGAAAATCTTCTTGTGAATAGAGTTAAAATATGAGGTTGATACTTCACAGCAGAGGGATAACAATACTTATAAATCTCTTCAAGCGCATGGTTTCTGCTCTGGGTATTTTGCTCTACATCTCAGTCCATCCATAGGTGACAGTCATCTGCCCTCCTCCCCAGTGCTATCCCTAAAGTTTAGGAGTAAGGAAATATTTGTGCAACATAATGACTAAATAAAATCCAGGTTTAGATGGGAGGGAATGGGGAAGTAAACCCCAATGACTTGGCATAAATAAGGTCTTGCCTCCAGCCTCTTTTGTTTTCCATGCTTGTTTAACTGGGCTAACAGCACTGACGGTTCTTTGCAGCTCCTGCCCTGTGGGCTCTGATCCGACTCAGATGCCTCTTTTGACTAAAGCCTTGTAGCTGCAATAAATATAAACCAATTTGTGCAATAGCTTAGCAATATGGAGCAGTGCCCATGAGGGAAGCTGCCTGTGAGCCGAACAGCGTTTGAGCCAGACTTTCTGGAGAAGGGTGGCCTTTCCTGCGGCATCTCACCTCCTTTTCACACCAAGCTCTGACATGCAGCCTGGTTTTAATGAGAGGGTACGATCATCTTGGGAAAGCTACAGGAAGAAATCATTGTATTCCTTTAAAAACCATAAAAATGAAAAGCTGTTCATTTCTTTCATATTTTTCTTAGCCTGTAATTATTCCTAATCAAACTACAACAAACAGTAAACACTAAAAATGAAATAAATGCAGTGACAGTTTGCCAATAACGAGCAGAAAATGCTCCATCTGTCTAACAGTGAGTAAAATGTGTGTAATTACTGCTCATTTTTCTTCTAATTGCTGAGTTATTAGTTTAAAGCTTACGCACAACTGGTGAACAGTGCCGACTACCCATTCTCTAATTACAGCCCCTGCTTTATTGTGCTTGAAATCAAGAAAAGTAAAAAGCACAGAATTTGCATTTTAAAAGAGTTGTAAGAATTAACCCCTCTGGTAAGAGCATCTTTTAAGTACTGACCTTGCAGTTCAGATCCTTGGCTGACAGAAATCAGCATCTAGCTATACCAGCCGAAGATTTGTGTCTCAGTGGAATTATCACCTCTTTTTTTTTTTTTTTCCCCTAATTTTTTTCAAGTCTACATTTTAATTTCTAATTCAAAGAAGATAAAAGAATGCTCTAAAATGGATGGTAGGTCAGGGGAAGTAATTCCAGTGAGGAAGAAAAAGTCATGATAGCCATGAGTTAGTAATACTTGCTTTGTGTTGTGCTTCTTTTTCTTTATCTGATTATCACAAAGTGGGTCAGATGACGGTATGTCTATGCTTCTGTCTGCGCTGTAGCACCAACATAGCTGAGCAGTCTTTATCTGCCCTCCCTAGACTAACTGATTTAAAGCTAGTGTGTGCCTGAGGTGGCTGATCTGTGGTCAAAAAATCATTGCCACCTTTGCCTCTATCAGGGTGTCAGACAGCATCTGTCTGCAGGGGCTCTGAAGTTCACAAATGTTCTTACCTTTCTTTTTGTTGACAGTTTGGTGTGAGAGGTGAAGGACAGAAAATGGACCTGTTGTGTTTTTTGTTTTTTTTTTTCTCTTTGCAAATCCTGGAGGTGCTGTTATTGCAAACGATAGAAATGATGGAAAATACAGATAGGGAGTAGAAGGCTGAGAAAGCTGAACAACAGAACCGTCAACTGAGCGGTTTCTGGGACCACAGTTGAAAGAGATCTGAGTAGGGCAGCAAGGCAGGCTTACTAGCTGGTAGTCTGAAATTCATATGGATCCACATTCATGTTGGTGAATATTTTTAAAAAAATAACAAAAAATAAGGAAAGATTGAAAAACAAGCATGCTAGACTCTGGTGGGAAACCTACTGCCAATTGCTGACTTGTTTAGCATCCTTATTGGAAAGCAGGATGAAACTACGGGTGCATATCATGGAATGATATGCATGAGAAATCAAAGTATACGAGCAAATAATTCATTTATCTGGGTGATCTTTGGGCTGGTATGGCATAGGTGGTGAAATCTCCCACTTCACATGGGAGAATGCCACTAGGTGCTGACAGCACCTGGTCCCATCTGCAGTGTGTCTGAGTGAATTGCCCATAACTGTTGAGAGTTAAGTTATCCTTCACCTCCTTGGACAGTAGTTATATCCTACTTGTGGCAGTGGCAAAACCCCTTTCAGAAGCTGAGTAGGTGTGTTGATTTCCTGTTGTCTTGGTCTGATTGTTATCAGCACAACAACCACTCAGTTTAAAGCCTTCTGTTTGAATTTGCTAAAAAATAAAATAAAACTTTCCTTTTTCTAGGTGCTATTATTGCTGGAGAAGAAGGTGTGAGGAAAATAGGTGAATCCAAACAGTATAAAATATGAAAAAAATCCAGCCAGCACCTATGCCTTCATGCAAGGTTCTTTTCAGAGGTTTTGTCCCAGTCTTCTGAAGCGACCTGTTTCTAAAAGTAGGGGTGAAGGAGGGATGTGCAACCCATGTTCACATTCATTGCAGATTTAAGACGGTGAAATGAAGTATTTAAGAGAAACTACTCAACAAAAAAATTGATGTTGGGGCACTATATTTAAGGGATTATCCTAGCTGTGGTAATAGTATTTTAAGAACAGTTATAAATAGTGCAAAATATTAATTACCTGTGATAAACAGTCAACAAAAAGCTAGAAGTGTTTTGTTTTTGCTTTAGATTTTAGAATGGTGTTTGTATGTTTGCTTGCCCATGGAGAAGTTAGAGGAGAAATGACTGAACTCTGGGATGGTGACAGATATCAGGTGACAGCCTTGCCTTCATGTGTAACTCTCACAATGATAGAATCATAGAATCATCACAGTTGGAAAAGACCTCTAAGATCATCGAGTCCAACCGCCAGCCCGCCCCCACCATGCCCACTGCCCACGTCCCTCAGTGCCACATCTGCACGGGTTCTTGAACACCTTCCAGGCACGGTGACTGCACCACCTCCCTGGGCAGCCTGTGCCACTGCCTCACCACTCTTTCTGAGAAGAAATGTTTCCTGATATCCATACTGAACCTTCCCTGGTGCAATTTAGGCCATTTCCTCTCATCACTGTTACCATAGAGAAGAGGCTGATCATAGAATGGTTCGGGTGAGAAGGGACTTTAAGATCACCTAGTTCCAACCCCCTGCTATAGGCAGGGACACCTCCCTCTGGACCAGGTTTTTCAAAGCACCATCCAGCCTGGCCTTGAGTGCTTCCAGGGAGGGGACATCCACAACCTCACTGGGCAACCTGTTCTACTGTCTCACCACAGTCACAGGGAAGTATTTCTTCCTAATATCTAGTCTAAGTCTACCTTCTTCCAATTAAAAGCCATTTCCCCTTGTCCTGTTGCTACGTGCCCTTATAAAAAGTCCCTCCCCAGCTTTCCTGTAGACCCCCTTCAGGTACTGGAAGGCCAGTGTGAGATCTCCTCAGAGCCTTCTCTTGTTCAGGCTGAAGAGCCCTGCTGATCATCAGTGATAAATATTTATTTGAAGAGGAGGAAAGGAAACAAACAACAGTTTTAGGAAAGAAAAGGAACCACATCCATGAACCACACACAAAAAAAGCCCTTTTAAGTATGAACTGTTTTGGCAGGGAACAGAGTGGTTTTGGTGATGCTTTGACCTTGTCATGAGAACAGAATTGCAGGTAGCAAGTGGTTGGGATTTGAGGAAAAGGATGGAAGAATCATTAAAAAAAAAATCTAAGCTTTTTTTGCTGTGTGACTAGGGAACTGAAGCTTTCCTACTGCTTTCCAGTTCTGAATAAATGTATTTTCTTCATGGTCTCACATGCATATTATGCATAATCCTTTAGATACGCTTGCCAGCTGTGTGGTAGAGATAGGGGCTGCTGGGACTTTGCTGCTTTAAAAATGGTGGGGATACTTCACCAAAAAAAGAGCAGAACTGAAATAATTATTTGCATAATCTTTCTAGAGTCACCTAGATTTCTTGAAAGCAGCTTAACATGTTTGAATAATCTATTAGAGAAATATTAAGGGAAAAATACTCCCTTTTCCTTCTGACTGTGTGCATTTTGATTTCTCTCTCTTGGTCCAACAGATTTAAACTGCTTTATACTCATTTTAAGAAATCTTATTTCAGAATAGCTCCACTTTGAAAAGAACTATAGTTTCATTCTCCTCCTGTAGAACAACAGGAAAAGATAAAAGTTTTTCTGCAAAATTAGCTCACAGCTATTTATTTTGCCATAGATACAGTGCTTCCAAATAGCGTTTCTTTTTGACTCAATACAGCCTTCTTTTCTTTGTTGAACTCTTTGGAAGTTACGTTTCTTTCTCTGCAGAATCTCAAGGAAGACAGGACAGCATGAGCATTATGCACACGTGTAATCTCCACTATGGGTAGTTAGATTGCTTTCATACCATAAGGACTCTTTGAGTAAAGGTCTTTATTTTAGTTATCTATGTAATTTTTTTTTTTCCTTCTTTCCCTCTCCCCCCTCTTAGAAATTAGGACAAAAATTAAGTCACAAAGGAGAACTGGATATTTTTGAGATATTTAGATACTTGCGTGGTTTTGGATAAGAGCTACATTGAATGAAATGTAGCACTTTAAAGACCATAAAAGGAAAAAGAAATATGTAATTTTAGGCTCTGTTTTTTGCTTGCAAAGTAGATGTCTGATATTTACAGTAAAAATTTCCAATATAGCAATGTAAATATCCAATAAAAAATCAGGATTTAGTAACACAGTTGTTTCTTTAATAAAAAGGTGTTTGAATACATTTTCTGGTGCATTGGCAAGACTGCATAACGGGTGAATATGAAGAAAATATTTTGCATGGCTTTCCATAGAACACCTCCATTTTAAACAGTGGTATATGTGAATATTATGTTGTTATTGTACATGTATATTCTCTTGAATATACGCATAAAAGTGAGTACTGGGTGCTTTTAATAATCTCTGTTCCAAATGCAACAGCTCTAATAAATATTAAATTAATTGCTCTAAAAACTGCTACAGGTGTCTAAAGCTGATTTGGTCATTCATAAAGTATCATTTGCCCTCAGAATAGATCTCCTTTCAAACCACCCTACTTTCACAAATTAAATGCATTTCATACCTCATGGTTCAACGACTACTGTGCTGAAGCTTTGGAGAGCTAAAGGGAGAGCTGGTATAAATGGCACAGTGGCCTTTGTGCACAAAGAAGCAGGTCAAGCATTGCAAAGAAAGTACTTGGAAGCATGAAATAAATGCCTGATTCATTTCTGTCAGAGGAGTAGGCCTTGCTTTCAGGCACGACATCATAGGCTCCACAGCTTTCTTGCACCCGCTTGGTTTGCCAAGGTTAATCTGCTCATAGGCTATAGCTTTATTTACACAAGTTGCGTTTATCTTAACATCAAGGATTTTTATGCCAATTGGCTTGTCTCGAGCTTAAATGGGTCTATTTTAGTTCTAACTTGAAGTTAGTCTTGATCACTAATATAAACTTATATCAATAATAAAAATGAAAAACAAACTTATAGCAGAATTCTGTGATGGTATCAACCACAAGGAAGGAAAACATATATACACTACTGGAGACTAAGTAAGACTGAAGAATTTAGAGAAAATGGATGTTTGCCAACTTAAAAAAAAGAAAGAAGAAAAAGAAGGGGAGGATTTACAAAGAAGAAATTAATTTCAGGATTGTGAAAAACTATTATAAACTATACAGTATTCAGAACAATAATAAAAGCTATAAAAATAGCTTTGTGTTCTCATAAAATTTTAAGAAAAATAAATTTGGGGGATAGTTAACGTCTTTTATAATAGGCGATAACTATCAGTTTTATTGTAACTGTAACATATGAGGATGTTTGTTTAATTCCCCAGTTGTCAGGCATGAGGTTGAAAGTTTTTAATAGCCTCTGGGTATCAAATCTATAGCCTCAGGCTGCTGTTTGTAATTTAATATGAGTAATTTATTATGAATAGAGAAAAAACATGAATTGCCCAGTAGCTATGAAAGCACATTTACATTATAATTATTAGGAACATAACAGCTAGAAAATAGATAAAAGGAATTTTAGAGTAACATTGGCAGCAGCAATAGTATCATCTGCTAAGATAAAGCAGAAAAATATGGCTCTGGAGAAATTATTGGTGAGGGGAGTGGTGGTGATAGTCGAAAGGTCATTCTCATTTCAGCTGCTGACTTGGTTGTAATATATACCACTCCGAAATTTGTGTTTGGCACAGAAACATCATCTTTATTGTCTATCTAAGGCTGTGTGGCAATAGCTACAGACACAGCAGAAAGAGTGATGTTCACAGGGCATGCAACAGCGGCATCAGTAAATCTGTAGCTGACTTTTAATTTTGCTTTTTTTTTTTTTTTTTTGAATGACTTTACTTCAGAAAATTCAATTTCAGTAAACAACTAATATTGTGAAGTATGTAGTATTCCTCCTCTGAAAAGTAAACCCAGTGGACTAGGTTTCCTGGAGGAGCTTGGAACTGAAGAATGTTCATCCAGAACCCAGGCAACAGATCACATTTTTTCCAAATTGTCTGTGTTCCCTGCTCTCAAGCAGGAGAGCAGCTGAAAGTATTGCCTGTGTTATATAGTGACTGAATCTCTGCTCTGATTACTCCCAGAGAATTATGTTGGAATTTCCATTTATCTTCAACTTATTTAAATGACTTAATAACTAAAATAAAATCACCTAAATATTCAGGTATTTATGTAGATGCCAAGTGCTTGCTCTTTGAGTGTGATGCAGATCTACCTTGCTGTTCATCTGTGTTCTTTTTAAATAACCACAGACTTATATTGCAGCCCGAAAGCTTCTGGGATTATTCCTGGTAGTGATTTTTCTTCTTACCTCCTGTTTTTCTTTCCACTTCCCCCTCCTATCCCTTCTTTCCTGTTGTTTCTTCTGCTAAAGACTGTCATTCTTACTACATATTTCTGGGCATGGTCACTAGCATGTGTCTTCAGAAGAACCCTGAATGCTTGCTTGGTGACCTCGTGCATTAGGCCTTGTTGAAGGAATTATTTGATATTTTTCAAACATTTTGTGGTACACTTCCACCAGTTGATGCAAGTCAACATTTTCATCATCCCCATTCTCCACTCTGGTCGCTATGGCAATTCACTGGTGTGAATCAGTGCTGTGAGTTCTGCCTTTTAGAGCAATTGTTGATAATGAAAATGCCAACAGAATTTTAATATAGGAATACAGATCTGTTTTGTTACAGTGAAATACGATTCAGGAGTAGGGACATTTTACCAGTAATTTGGAAACAATGTCTCTATTTTTTTCCCCTTTCCTTAGAGTAAGAAAAATGCCCTGAGTAGGAGGTAGTTGTGCTAACAGGGGAGTTCCTGTCCAATTGTGAGACAGTTATGGAATCATATAATCATAGAATCCTTAGAGTTGGAAGTGACCTCCGAAGGCCACCTAGTCCAACTCCCCTGTAGTGAACGGGGATGCCACAGCTACAACAGGCTGCCCAGGTCCTCACCCAGCCCCACCTTGAAAGTCTCCAGGGACGGGCCATCAACCACATCACTGGGCAACCTGTGCCAGTGCCTCACCATCCTCACTGTAAAAGATCTTTTCCTTTTATCTAACCTAAATCTACCTTCTTTAAGCTTGAAACCATTTCCCCTTGTTCTGTCACCATAGACCCTGCTAAAGATTGTCCCCTTCTTTCCTGTAACTCTCCTTTAGATACTGAAAGGCTGCTATCAGGTCACCTCAGAGCCTTATCTCCTTCAGGCTGAACAGCTCCATCTCTCTCAGCCTGTCCTCATAGGAGAGGAGTTCCATTTGATGAATCATTTTTGTGGTCCTTCTCTGGATGTATTATCCATTCCTTGTGCATTCTGCAGGAAAGACTAAGTTGTGCTTTAACCCAGCAGGCACCTAATAATCATGCAACCATGTTCCTTTTCAGGAAACGTGGCCCTTACTGAGGCAACACTGATTATTTTACTAAAATATACCTTTGTGCTAAAGATCTGTTGTTGTTGTTGTTGTCATTATGAGTCTCTGCAGTCTGCACATATTCTGTCAGAATCCTTCAAAGGTGAGCTCATAAGCTCTCAAGGTCTTCTCTGATTTCACAGTTTCTCAGGAGTGTGGTACATAGTGGTATATGTCTATGCGTTACCTTGCTACAGTGGCAGCTAAGACTACTCCCTGTCAAATAGGTTTATAAAAGAAGCATTATTTTTAAATCTGCAAGAGCTAGAATGTGTCTGTTTTATTGCTGCAGTGAATCTGTCCTTATGCAACAACAACCTAGGAGAAAGCATATCCAAAAAGGCAGTGAAATCTGAAAGTACACATCTGAGGATGGCAAAAGGACAATAACGTTAAAAATAACTTGAGCAAAGTGGGAGGTTTTGGCAGAAAGATGCATGCAATTAGAGTCCTCAATACAGGAGAGACATAGACCTGTTGGAGCGCGTCCAGAAAAGCGATGCAAAAATGGTCCAAGAGATAGAACACCTCATCTATGGGGTCAGACTGAGCGAACTGGCGCTGTTCAACCTGGAGAAGGCTCCCAGCAGATCTGAGAGTGGCCTTTGAGAATCTAAAGGGGAGTTATAAGAAAGAAGGGGACAGATTCTAGCAGGAACTGTGACAGGACAAGGGGAAATGGTTTCAAAATGAAAGAGTGGAGATTTGGATTAGATATGAGGAAGAAGTTTTCTACTGTAAGGATGGTGAGGCACTGGAACAGGTTGCCCAGAGATGCTCTGTCCCTGGAGACATTTAAGTTTGGGCTGGACAGGGCTCTGAGCATCCAAGGAAGTTTGACTTGATGGCCTTTAAAGGTCCCTTCCAACTGTAATGACTCTATGATTCTGTGAATTCAGAACAAGTGAGAACAATGAAACTACAAAGGGAAAAAATCAGAAGAAAATAAGGTTTATAAAAGATGCTTATCACAGAACCCTAATCAAGATAATGGAAGTACTAAGAAAACTCTTAAAATCATTCTCACAGATATTACGCACCACTTGTCACATCATTAAATGCAATTTGGAAGTGCCAAAGAAAGCTGTCAGGTATGCATCTGTATTCTCTCTGTCTGCACAGACTACTCATAGACTTTCAGAAGAAAAAATGCACTGTCTATTCAAGACATTGAATCTGATTAAGGCATGCAGTCCTAACCACTTGCAGACCATTAAACATATGCTTAAATTCCTTTTTGACTGGAGCCTTCATTTTTTAATTCATTTCACTTTTATGAATGATTGTTAATATTTTCTTCTGTATCTTTAACAAGAAATGAGTAATAATGCATGCATATTTTGTCAAGAATTAAAAATGTTTGCTTTCAGCTTCTTGTGGTTTAATGTTTCTCATGATGAAAATGAGCATCAAAGAAGCATTTTTCTTGAAGTTCTTTGTTTTCTCCAAGACATGCCATTCTTAAAATGCTAAATCATTATTGTGCCATACTAACCAATTGCTAATAAGAACGTGAACATATCTTGAGTGAGACTTGGAAACAAAAGAATTTCATTTTAATGGAGTGCTTTTATTACTTAACCACAAAGCAGCGAAGAAGATAAAATTGAGACCATGGTGCAATGATTTGCTGAACAGTAATTATACAATATGCCTTTCTGAATGAGATGAAAATGATAGAAGAGAATCATAGAATCACAGAACATCCCAAGTTGGAAGGGACCCACAAAGGTTACTGAGTCCAACTCCTGGCTTCACTGAGCACCACCCAAAATTTAAACCCTAAAGAGAGAGAGCACTGTCCAAACGCTTCCCGAACTGCAGCATTTGGGGCTGTGCCCACTGTCCTGGGCAGCCTGTTCTATGACTGCTTCCCTGTGTTGAAGAAGCTTTCCCTAACCCCCACCTGACTCTCCCCTGATGCAGCTGAGCTCTGGCAGTGAATAACCTTTGGCTGCCATGGTGAGCTGAAACCTCTCCTATGGGTGGTGGTGCTATATTGCCCACTGGCACCCCAAGAATAGCAGACTTGGTGCTAAGCTGATTATTCTCAGAGTGTGGAGTTTCAAAAAATAGGATAAAAGATATATCTTGGAGTTTCAGTAGCACGTGGAAACTGAAGAGGTTTTGATATCAGAGAATATATCAGCAGTGTACTTCCTGTTGTCCAAAATTTCTGTATGTTTGGTGTCATTACCATCTGAATTCCTGTTATGGTCTCAAACTCTGAATATACAGCATTTAGAAGTTGCCCTATTTGCTTCGGATATTTACCTCTGTCAGTGGAAAGAGACCACTAAGTACTTGTATTAATCTGATACAGCAGATTTTTATATTGCTTCAAAGTCATAAGACCAACTATTGACTAATGGATTTTGGTTGTTTGCTTGATAGTGGGAAAACCAATCAGGCATCTGTCTGTAAGTTGCTGACCTTTCATCCATGTGTGTTGTGGAAGAGTCTGGAGTCACTGATGAAGGATTTTCTCTATTAGATTTGTCTACAAACATTCTCTGTGAGCCCTTTATTAACGCTATATAAGATTTTAGTTGGTGACTTGAACAAAGATCTAAGAAAGGTGAACGCTGGCAGTATGTCACACAGAAATTTGCTTGAGAAATCCCAGAAGAAGTGGAACTGTGTGCTCGTATGTGTGCCGTGGAGACAGCTTTTATGTCACTGGGTTCCATTGGCTTTTATTTGAATTATGGGTCTGGGAGCATTTACTTACTATGTTGAGAAGGTCACTCTGTTATTCTAACTGGACCTATCATGCAATGAACTGCAGCTTTTTAGAAACACTGATGTAAAGTCCTCTGTTTATCTTGTCTGCAATGGGAAGTTTGTGAATGCTGAATTAACTGTGCCCAGAAGCTTTACAGTAAAACGTTTGTAATGCTAGTCTGAGAGAACTTGAGACTATTCTGGGAAAGCAAGTATGCTTAATTACCCAAACCTCAATTACAAATAAATAAATAAATAATCTGTGTATCCCTATCCAAAAAAAGCTTTAACGATAATCAAATTATCTGTGTAGTAGAAGCCACTTCAAAAATGAGAAGATTTTCCTTTAATGTGAACAGCTATGAAAATAATTTTTCTGAACTAATCATTATAGGTCAGGATCAAAATGTGAGTGATACTTCAGACTATAAAAAAAAATAGATTAAATTATTTAAAAAGGAATAATTTGCATAAGAGCAGCTTGGGACAGAGGAAGTTGACTAATGTAATGCCACAGAATTGCCATTATAGGATGATTGCTGTTAATTTTTTGATTACCCAGTAACAGAACAAGCAGTACAGTGATTAACTGTCTCATGGAAAGACAGGGAGTAGTTAATCTGAAGCAGTGCTGCCATAAAATCCAGAAAAAGTCTGAGCTGGATTGCTGCAGATAAGTAGCTGCTGCATAAGCACATAAACCAAGGAGTATCTTGCAGCAAAATGAATGTAAGCCCAGCAGGGACTCAGAGCAAAAGAATAAAACAAATAGCACCGGGCCATTATACTGTAGCATTGTGTCAGAGGTTTTAAAACAAGAGTGTAATAAGCGTCTTTGTACAGTCTTCTGTGCCTACTGTTTTACTTATTTTTTTTTTTACTGCAGAACCAAATGTTTGCATACACAGAGCTAATCCTTTTGAGTCTCTGTCTTGGACTTTTTTTTTTTTTTTTTTTTTTTAATGGTTGTCAGAAGCAGTGTGATAAAATCAGTAATTCCTATCTGACTAGAGATTAATAAGCAAATTGGAGACAGAAAAGAAATGATGAGTGCTTAGGGTTCTTTTTACATCCTTTTGATTGAAGAAAATAATTTAACTTCTATTAAGTAAATGTTTTGTGTTCAAGAGACACGCTTAGATGTTGTACTAAGGGACATGATTTAGTGGGAGAATATTGATGGTACGTGGATGGTTGGACTTGATGATCTTGGAGGTCTTTTCCAACTTTGATGATTTTATGATTCTATGATTTTGAACATCAAGTAGATTTTTTACTTTCTTCCACCACAAAGTATTTCTACTTGTATTTGAATTAAATGGCCATATGCAGGTCATTGGAACGTAACTGAGAAAATAATAGATCTCTTTGTATGCAAGAAGCGATCCATTGCGTTGCCAATAAAACATTCTTTGTGAATGTTGATCTTTCTCAACTGCGGGGAGAATCACTTGAAACTATGACCCTGCTTGATGCATCTTGAGCTGTTGTTATTCTGTCATAAGCAGAGGATGCTACCACCTCGCTCCCCATCCTCCTCCTCGCTGGAAGAGCTCTGACCAACGTTCCTCCCTTTGCCACACATGATGAGGTAGTAAATCAGTCTGATCAAAGGTTATTAGAAGGAAGGACCCATTGTTGAAGACATGACGATCTCATACAGAAAAGTTGAATTATGGGGATATAGAAAGAATATCAGCTGATTTTGGCACAGTTATTGTGCGATTATGGAACATAATTGTCAGTGTCTGAATTCCACCCATTTCAGTGCTACAAACGCGCAGTAGCAAAGGGGATGTCTGTGACCTCCAGTGGACAGCAGTAGCCAGCAAAGTTACAGATGGCACTTCAGATGGTTTACTTACCTTACCGCATTGTAGTGGTCTTGCTTTGTCAGCTGCATGTCTTGATGGGGAAACATACTCTTAAATGGCCCTTATACAATATATAATGCAAAAGAGTAATGAGGACTGCAGCTTTAGGCTTTGTTAGCCTCAGAGCTCTGTTATTGGCCAGTTAAGTGAATGATGAATATTCAAAAAATAACCTGTTTACAACCCAAGATTGCCCTTGCTTGCACCCGTGTTCCGTTTATCAATCACTTATACCTATATGCACTGGTGACAGAGTTTACTTGCGCAAAACTCATTTTGGAATAGTGCAGAGCACATATTTACCTTCTGTGACTTGGAGGCTAGTATGGAGTATGGGAATGAACAGGTGTTCGTGAGAACAACTCCATTCAAGCATGAGTGAGAGCTTGATTTGGAACAACTTGAAAGTACTTTGACATTCATATTTTTTTTTTTTGTATTTATTTTTTACAGTGTTGTATGAGAACAAAACTAAGTAGCTTATGTTCTGGGAATGTAATTTTTATAGTGTGGCTTCAGAAGTTGGCATCTTTCTAAACTCTCAAATATCCTTGAAGAAATGATTCATTTGCTCCAGATGAAGCCTCATTATTTTTTTCTTTGTTCAAATCATATTGGCAGAAATTTGGAACATTCATTTTAACTTCAGAACGATGCAAAGAATTTTGAATTATATACAGTACATAAACATTAACCTTCTTTAACTTCTTTAAGTAGTAAATAAATGGAGAAGAAAATGCTATCTTCTATCAAATTCTTTAAAATATCTGTATCTGGCATCACTTCTTTCTAATTCATTTCCTCTAAATCTCTAGAAAGTATCCCTTATTGAAAAAATGCACTCATTCATTATTTATTCTGATTAACTGTGAGTGAGTTCTAGCCAGAAACACCTCCAGGGACTATTTTCTCATTTTTTGTCAGGTAAGATAGAAAATGAGTATAGTAAAGAGCAAATTTCAAATGTTAAGACAGAAGGATATTGTGAGATACCAGTTCTCAGCATCACACTCAGCTTTTTATTTTAGTGGAAAAAGATCAAATTAGGAGGGGATTATATAAAGGCAGGAATACCTTTGTCTTTCTGAATTGCAGACCTGTAATTGAGAATAATTGAGAGTCTTCCTCTTATCATTCAGAATCTGTATTCATTTTAATGTTGGGCTGAGATTCTGCCAACACTGAAAAGTGAAGAAATGATCTCAGTGTATATTTCCTCATATCTGTTACCTTATTTTAGTTACTCCAATTGGAAATCAGAAACATTTGAAACTGTCTTGTGAGTGCACCCTGAAAACATTTTAGAAAAATATGGCAGCATTCTGCTACCTCCCTATTCACTTAGTGAAGTGGTTTTGCTCATGTATTGATCACTCCACCATGAAGCAACAGATGTGATGCTTTTGTCCCACAGCTGTCAGTGCCAACCACATATGGGATAACAACGCACAGATCCCAAAGGTGCAAGCTAGCCACATGTGAATAAATACTTTTAGAGTGCACTTTAAGTGCTTTATTAAAGTAATAAGTGGAAAATGGTGATAGAATGAAAATGCATTAGAAAACTAGCACAGAAGACTTGGTGGCCTGGCAATTTTATACAAGGTTGACACAGGAGATTTTATAGAAAGAGTTGAATGTGCAGTTTGTATCGAACCAATTAGAGAGCCCTTATTTTGCAGCTGCAGAGGAGGTGCACTTTCTACTGTGCTGATAAAATGTCACCTGTTGAGCTGTGTGCAAACTGACCTTTTTTGGATGGCCACATAGCAGCTGGGATGCCATCTGCATGAAGTGAGATTGCAGGTGATAGTGAGGGAAGAGCAAATACTCTTAGCAGCAGCAGCTAGGACCTTTCAGTTCTGTTTGTTTTACTTGCCCCAGCATTTGTCAACAGCAGATGTGCTCATCAAGTTTTGATCTTGGAAACTGTACTGGAAGAGAAGAAATGAGACTCATTGTGTGATATTTGTAATATCAAATAAAAAAAGTCCATGCTGCAAAAACCAGCATAACAAGAAAAAAGCCAGACTGAGAACACTGTGTTCTTTTTTAGTGGTCTTTTCTTTCGTACTATTCTTATGTTTTTATTTAGAAGTAAGCCAGTGTTTATTGCTTTGCCCATCCAATTATGTAGCTTAATCTATATATTGTGAAGTCACTAAGAATTATCATTGTATGTTATGTATTTTAACACATTCATACATTTTAGATTACTGAAGGAACAGAAAGCTCTATTGCTATCTAAACAAAAAATATTCATGCAGACTTCACCCTTGCAAAAATAGTATCAGCCAGTATTTTCACCTCAGAGAAACTTTCAGGGAAACTTGACAGTTTCCCATTTCCTTTTAATTATCATATAAATTAGCTGGTTTTGGGAGGGGTGGTGTTTGAAGGGGACGGGGGTGTCAAATTATAAAGGTTTTGGTCATTTCACTCAGTTATTAACATTTTAATATGAGCTACCATCTGTAGCAGAAAATGAGAGAGTAAATATTCATGTTGAGGTGTACTCAAATGCACCAATGACATGTTAGGAATAAAAATTGAACAGATCTTTATCTGTTGCAGGACCGTGCTATAAAATATATTAAAAGGTACAGCGTTCTTTGCAGCAAGACAAGAGTAATATGAATGCCACAATTAAGAGTATGAAATATGAAAATGATAAAACCTCCTACTTCAGTAGCTTATTTTGCAAGCGAGGAGAATAGTTGAAATGTCATCAACTTTATGGAAAAGTTACAAGATGTTCAGGCTGCAGCAGTTAAAACCCAATTTTCAGTATTGATGTATAACTGCATTTAGGATAATCTGACGTGGGGTTTTGGAAAGAGAATGCATTCCTTTATCACCAACTTCAAAAAAGAACTGAAGTGTGGAAGGAATATGCAGAAATAAAGTAGGGAAGGAAACTGCATCATCTTAATGATTGCTGCTCTGCTCTTGCGTATTAGAAGTAAAAGCTTTTTGCCAAAGGATATTCCTCTATTCATTATCACCTGCAGCAAATTTCATGCACAATTTATGTCCCAAAAGTTAGTTTTCTATTATGCATGTCTGGAAATTTCCAACTTTTCACTCGTTTTCTTTTATTTTTAGAGCATACAACTGGTTAAAGCAGCAGAGATGCTGCAGGCTTCTAGAAAAAGGGAAAATGAACGCCTTGTGCATAAAACTGTTGCTTTGTTCTTGTTCCTCTACCTCGCTCCATGTTTTCACAGTGGTTTATTGCTTTCTTCCTCCACCATCCCCTGAAAACTCTCTTCAAGGTAAAAGAAGGCCTTGTAACATAAATAGTAATAGGAAAAAAGAAAGGGAGTGTGTAAGAATGGTTTAATAGGGCTAATGAGAAAAAGAAATAAAGCCATAAGCTTGCAAAGTCAGTGAAAGCATGAAAGTCAATAGTATTGAAGCAAAAAAATTATATTCAGCTCCTGCTGGACGTTTGGCAGAGATGTGTGCATGAGTGCAAACCCACACACATGCCACATGAAGCAAAGTCAATCTGCAGAGAGACAGGAGAGGTGAAATTTAATAATTCCATAAAAATACCTCTATTTCCTTTTCCTTTTGAAGCTGTTGGATTCCACAGAGCTGATGTACAGATGTTGTCACCAAAAAAACCAGCAATCTGCAAAGTAGGATAGCTCCTTAGACTGTCAGAGTGGGATTTAGCTTATCTCATATAAACATCGATGGTGTAAATGCTACCTCTGAGCAAGTCATCTTATGTTCTTATTAAGATACAAGAGCAAGAGACATTTCTAGGGTGTGATTAATCTTTTCTTGAGGAAGGCATTTATGTCTGGTCAGAGAAATCATGCCCTAAAAGCATCTGTTTTTATCCATTTGCTATAAAGCAAGCCTGGGCTGAAGAGCTTTAGACATAGACATTAATAGAGAAGCTGTAACATTAGAGGCGATGAATCCTACGTTAGTGTTTAGTTCTGATTATCGCATGAAGAAGGGATCGTCTGACTCTCCTACAAGCGCTGTGAAGGCAGATAATGGGACAAGAATTTCTGATTCTCTTTCTGGTCCCTGTGGGAACCCTCCTGCGCACTACTGCCAAGAAGATTTATATGGCAAACTACGTTAGTACAGACAGGCTAAGGCACTAAGGAAAATGGAGGAGCCTCAGCCTGCTTGGCCTAACATAAATAACTTGCTTTTTCAGTACTCCTCTAACGAATGCTGTGGAAAAATACATTCTCTCCCTTACACTGCATCCTTGGTTTCAGATGTGCACAACTATCCTGACTGCATAGATTTTGGAAGTGGCTAATGGTAGCTTTAACTGATGGAGTTTTAGACAGGGATACTTCGTGAGCCAGCACTTTTTTTCCATTTTATTGTGTAATCTGAAGACGTTCTGAGAATATTGAATTTCCTTGCTACTTTGGAATGATATATGGGGCAATGTGGTGGCCCCAAGCCACTCACTACCTTATGCATTAAAAAAAAAAAAACAAACAGAAACACAACAGCAACACAATGAAAACAAATAATTCCTAGAAAAAGTGTAGTGTGTTGTAGTTACTCATAGCAGCTGCTTATACCCTCAGCGGTAATTTTTAGGACCCAGTTTTATTCCTAAGAGAATCTTTTGAGTAAAGCAAGGTAGAAAAAGGATGACGTGTGTTCTCTGTCTTAATCTATCATTGCTGTCAGTTATTTCTGGGTCAAGCAACTAAATGCCTCCTGCAGAAACAACCTCTTCTGCTTTTCACTCTCCTGCCCGTTATTGTAGATGAAGCAGCACACAAACAAAAAAAGGTCCACTTGTATAATTAGGGTCAGTACATCGGTGGACGTTTGGTATTTTATTCTGTTTGATGATGTGATCTGCACCTTTTATTGTCTCTTAAATTCAAAATAAAGCCTTTGATTTTGAGTTTAATGTCCTCTTCATTTGGAAATGCGTTCAGCTTTGATACCACCAGGAACAGAGCATTTCCCGAAGTGTGAGCCTTGTGGATAACATCAGATAACTTCTCTAGGGCCAGCTCAAATCCTATTCTGTCATCAGCATTTATTTGAATCTGCTGATGCCGGACAGAGTACATTCCCCTTTTCTTACTCATCCTGTAGAGGCTATCACCAATGAGCCACAATTTTCCTCTCCCACTTACAGGGTCCTATGCTACGGGCCCCCTTCTCTCTATGTTTCCCTTCTTTTATGCAGGATTCCAATTCAAAGGAAGAGCTTTTGCATGCAGAAAAACATTTGTTTGCACAGAACAATTCTTCCCTGTTGTTTGTCACATATTTATTTTGTCTCAGCATTATAAAAAAGTGTCTTGTTGCTGACTCAGAAGGAGCTCATTATGGAAAGACTTCACCTTTCAGTTGCAAACGATGTTTCCTTGAAATGATAATGTAATGACTGTTAGATCAGCGGTATGTAGCCGTTAGGCTATTCTTTTGATCGGTTGGAAATGCATTTGTTAAAAAGCTGCTTTATTGATTTCCTGGCTGGTTTTTGTACAGTTTGGATCATCTGTACACACACACACACATCACATTTTTACCACTTCAAAGTAGTTAATAAATTCACACTGCTCAGGAGATTGAACACGAAATGGAGTGAACCCTTTCTATAGAGAACTCTGTTGTTCAACCTTTGATAGAAAGAGTCTTAACTGCACGCTGAGGGTCTCCTTTAAAATACTTTTAACACAATCTGCCACAAAGGGAACAGCTTACATTAAAGCGAAAGAATATGGCTCCTTGGGAAATAGAGTGAGGGGTTGTGAGTAAGACTTCAGTAAGAAAATTGGGTGAATTTATACCAGACTCCATACTAACCTATCCATATTTACTTTGTTAATGACTTTGTTGTGTTTATGATGTATTGACAGTGTAAATTTGATACGTGGTATTGTTAAAAATGAAACCTGTGCTTCTTCATATAAATGGCTAAGAGCTATGTAAAATATCTGTAGTTTTGGGGGTTTATTGGCCTTGGATCTGTCTTGGCTCACAGAATTTTTTATTGTTCTCTAAACTCCTCTGTGTTCATATCTCCCCAACTTTGACAACACCAAAGCAACTTATTTCACTGAAGTATAGATTAAAATCTGTTGTTGATAGAGTTTTAAGATGCAGCTTCTGTTTTTCTTTTTGTTTTTTATTTTGTTTTGATTTACTAAGCCACTAATATCTTTTTGGATCACAAACCTGAAGAGCCATCCTTGAATCATTTAGATGAGTGGAAATCTTAAAGAATTGTTCACCTTTGTTCACAACTGTTCACCTTTGATTCCCCAGCTAAGGATCCCATTTGCAGTTTGTCTCTTGATCTCCTCTCTCCAAGCAGAGTTGCTAAACTGTTTTTCATTGCAATGTGATGCTCGCATTAGCAGCCAGCTCTTACGCTCGTGTGAGATCCATGAAATATTATCCACACCTTGACTGTGTATTTAACAGGCCATTGAAATAATCATGCTAGTTATCTGAGTGTTTGGCTGTATTAATACTGAGGGTAGGATATCAAGTCAGAAGCTGCTGTTTTAGCATGAGTTTGAATTATGTTCAGGTGGTTAAATTAAAATGCAAAGCCTGGATCTTTCAAGTGTTGTGAAGTTACTGAAGTTATCAGATATCAAACTATAACAATGACACAATCAAGAGGGACTTCTGAATGTTTTTTGTATTTTATGCATAACTGTCCACATGTATGCAATATTCAAGGGACCTTGAATAAGCAGAATACAATAAAAATATTTGACAGAAACCATTTACATTTCAGCACCTGAGTCCTCTATCTATGAATAGGGATAATAGACTTTCCTACCTCTCAGGAGGATTGTGAGAATAAATATATTAAATATTGCAAAAAACGGTAGTATTATGGTAATTGATACCGTGTGCCCAACTAAGATAGCAGGGAACAATTTCTGAAGAGGCAGTTTTTTTCCTAGAAGCACAGAATTGTTACGGTTGTTGGGGAACTTTGGAGATTATCTGATCCAACTCCTCGCTCCAAAAACAATAAATAAATCTTTAGCCAGTTTAATTCTATGAATGGTAGGTATCTGATATTGGAAACTCTAAAAAGTATTGTTTAATGAACTTTAATTTTAGTTTATTGACAAAATTTAAAGAAACCAGAAAATAAAGCATCGTTTTCAGTTCTTGAAAGAATATAGCATGCAATATGGGATCAAATTGGTTGCTTTCTTTCTTTAATTTTAAAAATATTAAATACTATTCTTAAATTAACAATGAGTAATTATTTTTTCTTTTACAATGTTAAAACTCTGTTTCCTATTTATTCTTTAATTTGAAGAAACTGTAGCCTAGTGAATGCAATCCCAGAGCATTTTGGTGTCAAAATTGATATTTTTCACTAAAACAGAAAAATAGTGCCAGTTTCTGTCCCTTTTTTCATATATTTTTTTTTCCAAAGTAATTAAGGTCTATTTTCTTCTAGACCACTACTTCCTAAATACTTTTGGATGCATATTAGGAACAAATTTTTACTGTGAGGGTGGTGAGACACTGGAAGGAACAGGTTGCCGAGTGAGGTTGTAATGCCCCCTCCCTAGAAGCACTCAAGGCCAGGCTGGATGGGGCTTTGAGCAGCCTGGTCTAGAGGGAAGTGTCCCTGCCTATAGCAGGGGTGTTGGAACTGGATGATCTTAAAGGTTCCTTCCAACCAAACCATTCTATGATTCTATGTGTTTAGTGTGCAAACAGTGGTAAGTGCCTTAAACAGTTGCTGTATTTGTCAGTAGGTGAGAGGGAAATGTAAAAACATCAAATATGAAGTAGAGAACATTGGAACCAACCCTACATGTGCTTACTAGTAATTTAGTTCTATTAAACTGGTATTGATCTTGAAATAATTATTTAATACTTATTTATTCCTTAATAGCTTCCTTAATGTTTTAATGCAGTGATACTTTTTAGGTTTTATATAGCCTTTGTCAATTACTGAATATAAATACTATCAAATTCTTGAAAATGCTGTCAATTTTTTCATACTTTTGTATCACCACAACCATCTATCTAATGTAACTTAGTGTATTACTGTCTTTGATTAAAGTAGTTTCTAGGTTAGCTCTCACATTAAAACAAACAAAAAAAAAGTAATCAAAGAAGCAAACAAAAAAAATCCCAAACGTAACAGTGTTCAGTTTCAAGAAATATTTGCCTGATTTATATTCAGCAGGGATAGTAGATGAAAAAATTATTTATCAATTGAGTGTGCTTTTAAAAAATGCAGTCTACTTTTCATGTTTTTTGAACAGTAGACCTGTTTGTACACTTTTCAGACACCGAAAATCACTTTTATCTACAGTGTTTTTACTAATTGATCACCTGTCAGTCTTATTTACCTGCATTTTATTTTAGATCATTGAGTCCTTTGAAAGCTTAGTGATCTGTACAGAGCTCTAACCCCACATTGCAAGCTCTCTTCTCAGTTGCTAGCTGCATGACAGTATATGAAATATATTAAATATATTAAAACATTTTAAAATATGCATAGTATTCCCTGTACTACTTTTCCATATAAACAGTTGCTTTTCTTGCCAAGGTGTATCATGATTCTAAGGGGAAGTTTTTGACCCTGAGGTGGGAGGAATGACCTAAGAGACAATCTCTCTCTCACTTACATGCAATTCATGATATTCACACCAGGAAGAACTTTTTGAACCAGTACTTCAAAGAAGAGGGGTTCATTAGCTTTGGAAATCAACACACCCGATGTATTATGAATGTCCAAACAGTGCTCATGATCTAGTTTTATATTAATTCTTTTTAGGTTTTGCATTACTGTTACTTCATCATCTTGCTTATTCTCATCACTGTTCAAGCTTTACAGGAAGTGCTGTGCATTTCCCATCAGAATTTGAGGTGGGATAAGGCCACGTTATCTTGTTCTTGACAAAACGACTGTTGTTTTCTGTTCTGACAACTGAAAATTGTGATATGTCTGATCATTTTACAAACACCAGGGACTGTTTATGAGTGTTACTGTGGCTTGGACATACAGTGTGAATGCTAAGCAGAGTTTCAGATGTGTTTGTTAACCATCAGAGAGAGGAAAAGAACACTGCAAAGAAAAGTTAGCTCTGTTGACTGATGTGTAGCGACTACTAAGAAGCAGAAAGGCAGCACAAGCAGCAGTAAGCCTCAGCCCCAAAAGGGTCTGTACCTCAAAGGTTGCAAAGCTCTGAGTGCTCAGGAGGAGATGGAAAATCAAATAACACCAAGTGCACAGTGGTGGTTTAACTGAGGACTTTACTGTCATTCTCAGACTTTGCAAGTCTCCCTACTGATTTGTTCTGCAAGTCGGTTTTCTCAATCTGCGCACCTGAGGCAGAAGGAATCGCTGGAATCGCTGTTATTCTTGAGTTGTCTGCAGGGTATAACGAACAGCAGAAGTCTGCAAGCAGCACTGTTGAGATCATGCCTGAAATTGCATCTCACTCAGTCTCTGTATTAAAAAGAATGTAGAAAATTAGAGCACAAAAATAAATAAATAAATAAATAAAAAGCTCTGAAATAACCTAGTGTAGCAAAAATGCTAAGTCACAGCCTGAAGCAGTGATTGAGCACCTGGTGGAAAGGCAGGGACAACTCCAGGGGAGCTCAGGTGCATTCAATGAATCTGAGTGACCAGAAAGGGTGGAGCCAGGGTCCATCCCTTCCCAGGCCTTATTTAAAGGTTGGCAGTGGTGGTAAAGGTATCTCATTGGTGATTGCAGTGTACCTGGGGCCTTCCAAAGGTAAGCAGCTTGTTTACTTTATTTCTGTGCCCGTGGCTGTTGTACTGGAGCAAATCCTTTCTTGCTGTGGCCTAAGACTTTGCTGTTATTGCTGCGCTTGCCATCGTATTACACCTGGTGTGCTGAAAACACATTTTGTGTGAGTTAAAGAGCAAGATTTATTTTGTTTATCAAAGGCAATGTTTAGTTTTCAATAACGGCTTCACCCTGATATAAGGATATACTCAGGGAGAAACTGCCAATTTCATGACTGTGTGATAAAATCTGGAAGCTACGGGCTTGTTAGAATATACTTGTTAATTTTTAAGGTAGCTCTATTGTAGCTATACTGTAAAGTATTGCAGTTGTTTACACAACATTTCATTTTTCAGTCCCCTCCTTAAGTAGCCTTCTAAAAGATACGTTTGGGATAGCTAAGAGGTACTCAAAAGAGTGCAGAAATCACTGAGGCAACATTTCTGTGCTTTGTAATAGGAGGGATGAGGTGAAGTGTTAACGGTGTTCCTGCAAAATGCCCTTACATGGATTAATTTCTCTCCTAAAACAAGAGTGACAATGTTCCTTACTACATCTGGCCCATTTCCAGTTTGGTTAAAGTAACCTGAGTTGCATGAAAGCGAACAGAATGATTTGCAGCTACTGTAAATGGTTATTAGATAGGGCTCAGTGGTCACATCTGTACTACTAAATAAAACAGGGAGTGAGCTGAGGTACCAGAATGTCCAGTGTTGATTGTGCAGATACTACCTAGCTGTTAGTGGGGTCTTGGGCATGACTTTGCCTAGTGCCAGCCAGACATTACAGCCTGCAGAGCTGAGATACACTAAATCCCCTTACCAAGTGGGCAGTAGGGACAATACTGAAGCTGGGATGAATCCTGCTGTCTTATTGTGTTCCGCCTCTCTATTCTAAAAGGTTTTGCAGTTTCAGACACTACTGAGTTGAATATCACACAGTTCTACCTCTCAGTTTTGAAAATATGCCTGTGGTGAGTGGCAGCCAGCCTTTGCGCTATGTCGTGTATTTGAAGTGGGTGAATATCTGGTGGAACAGGGAAGTTGTCAGCCATAGAAAAACCATGCAAGGCCTGGAGGGCATGGAGAACAAATCTTGTGTAGCATGGATGCGATTGTGGATTTGACTGAGGAGTTTAAATATGAGGCCTTGCCCTGCTGTACTTATCAGCATAGATACGGTCAGCTGTGACCCTTTTGTGTCTGGATGGCTGCTTCTGCTCCTTTTTGACCATCAGTAGTGCTGCAGGGCTCCCTGCTTGTTCAGTTTGTCATTGTTTTTGTGCAGTTAGCCTCAGACAGAAGTCTTAACAAATATGTCTCAGGGTCAGGAGAACAACCTCATGACATAAATGAGTTACCTCCACTCAGCTTAGTATGTTCTTTCACTGTGAAATGCTACTGATACCTATCTTGCAGCAGCTCAGTTATTTCTACTCCTTGTCTGAGACTTTTTTTCCATCTGAAGTAGACTATCTTGAAGTCAACACTAAAACAAAAAGGCAAAACATATCATTTCTATACAGAGCAGAGAGATTACTCTTCTTTAGTGACAAAAGTAACTATAAAACCTTCAATTATACATCTGATTAATGTTTAAAGGCTCATGAAGTCTTCCCTGAATTCCTGTTGTTTTTTTTTTGTTTGTTTTGGAAAGTGTTGAAGCTGAAATAACTCATAAAATGTTCAAAATGTCTCTAAAGAAATTGCAGAAGAGGAAAAAGTAACTCCAGGAATCTGGTAAAATTTCATTATCCCATAAGAATGTTTACTGTTGAGGAAGACGCTGAATTGATGAATGTGTAAAATCCCAGGACACTAGTGTTTTTAAAGTCCACTTTACATGTTCTTTTCACACATAAATACATTATATAATCAGTACACATCTGCTTTTCAAGTTCATAGGAAACATTTACTGAAAATGAGCAATAGAACTCAAGGTCAGAAACCTGTTGGTATTATACTGAGATGTTTTGTTCTTCCTATCTCTTTGTCTTCAAGAGAATATTTTTTTCATTCAAGGTGATATTTTGGAAGTTGAGTATACGTGCATGTGCTCATGCAAATGAAGATCCTGTATTGAATTCCATTCTGTTAATATATTCCAAGCTGAAATGCACTGAATTAATAGTTGGAGCTCCGCTACAGTTAGCGGTTGCCTGGAAAATAGCCACACATCAGAATTCACTGACCCAGAAGTGGGGGGGGACACGGGACAAAACAACAGTCAACCAGTGAGTGACAGTGAATCTGATGAACCTCTGAGCACTGTTAGCGTGGATGGTATTCTCAGCTCGCAGGTTCAGCCTTAATGATGACACCGGTAGAGAGACAAAATTGGAGAGAGAACACTGTATCTTTGCCAGCTCTCTTCCCATGTCCTGCCATCAGTGGAAATGGATCTGGGTAAACAAAATTTTCAAGGCTGGTTTATCTGGAAGACTAGGTTTTTTAAAAGGAGTGGTCTCTGTGCCTAATACCTTGAAGGATATGTAAAATTAAATAGTATCCTCCTTAACATCTTATTGTTTTCCTTTTTTTTTTTTTTTCCTGAGTAATCTTTTTATTTTTTGCCGAACAATGATTTGAGAGAGAATCTAGTACATACACCATAATGGTTTTAAACTGTAAGAAGGTCAACTTAGATTAGACCTCAGGAAAAACCTCTTTCTGATGAGGGCAGTGAGGAACTGGCAGAGGCTGCCCAGAGAAGTTGTAGATGCCTCATCCCTGGAAGTGCCCAAGGTTGGATGGGGCTTTGGGCAACATGGCAGGGGTCTGGAACTAGGTAATCTTTAATTGTCTCTTCTAATCCAAGCTGTTCTATTGTTTGGTGATTTGATATAGCATATGTGTGTATTCAGAAGGTTGCAAAGTGGGAAGATTCCTGCGTCATATGCACATTGCCATCTTCCTGAAAAGGTACCTGCTGTGAGTACCATTTAAATGAACAGTAATGTAGTTTTTAACAATTGTATGTTAAAGCATGGCTAGTGCCAGCAAGTCATCAGATATTAGTGGGGAGATTGAAGAACCGTGAATAATTAAATGACAGAGTTTGACAGTAAAAACAGCATATAAATAATAGCCAGCAAATGCAGCGAGTACTTCAAGTGAGAGAGAAGAAAATGATGTTTGCAAATTAACTAATATGAAAACAATATACGTTTGTAAAAAGTCATATATGCATGAAGACAGCTATAAATTTCTGTATTTCCTTCACCAGGAAAGTAGAGGTTAACTTGCCATATTGTCCAGTCTAATAGCTGACATATAAACGTCATGCATGTACATACAATATTTTTGCAATATCAGTGCCACTGACTCTTCTGGCTCTGAACTCTCATTCATTCCTGTGAAGAGAGAATGAACAGAGTTTCCTGCATTGCTTAATTACTGATGTACTCCACATGCCTTTTTGTTTCTTTCCTTCAGCCTTACTATCTTTGTGGTAAACTTTGAGATGTGTCCTTTTTCCTATGTTGAATAGATGTTAACACAAGATAAATAATAAAAACACACAAAAAAAAAAAGCTGGTTAACTTTGTAAATTCAGTGTAAAACTGTAACTGACTCCAGTATTGGTGAGAGCAAATAACAATTCTCCCTTTCCTGAACTCAAAAACAGTGATTCTTTTGAAGAGCTGAGCTCATCTCTGGTATTTTTCAACTTTGAGCAAAAAAAAAAAAAGATTGAATGAATGCTAGTATAAATGTTTTCACATGAAGCAGTGTATGTGCATCTGCCAGGAAAATGCATTAAGGACAGTAGGTGGCTGAACGCATCAAACAAAATCTGGTTTGATGTACAATGAATTATATTAGCAATATGCTCGCTCCTTATACTGTGACTGGAAGGGGAGAAGATCTATAAGTATGCAAATTGACCTCTTCCTAAACTAAGTATCTTCTGGTAGGCACAATTAAGCTGTGTATGAAGGCTGTGCTCCTATCCAGGTTCAAAGAGTTACTTTGAAGTATTGTGTATTCTGTGAACAGGCACTGTAATGGGTGAGTAGAAGGCAAACATCTGCTGGTGCTGAGCTACAGGGAAAGCAGCTATGCGGGTATATTTTATTAAGAAACAAGTAACAGTAATTTCTGCTCAAATGATCAGATGCTGGTAAACAGTGTTCTGATGTGTGTGTAGAATGTGAAGAGACTAAACCAGGGATATTGATAACTAGGGAGCACTAGAAAATGAGCAGTGCTGGAACGAGTAGTATCAGTAACACCTTAGCTTGCATGGAAAGAGGAGCTCTCCATTCAGAAAGTGCTGCACAACTCTGTTGTGGTTATTTGGACATTTGGGAAATCCTAAACGTGCTTCCACTCCTTGAGTGGTTAATGTGGAGATGAAGTTTGTGGTAGAATAGTACAAACAGTATTTCAAAGGAAACTGCAGAAGAAATAAGTAAAGGCAGCTTGTGCATCACTCTACCCACCTCTTACAAACATAAGAGAAAACCCAAAATCAGACAGCTCTTTGGAGTTTCTCTGGGCTCACTGATGCAGAAAGGCAGACAAGGTATAGGCTTCTGGAGTCAGAATGTTTCTGTTTTGAGAGCCAAGAAAGTATTTTTTCTGAGTTGAAAGGAATCATACCAGACTATAGCAGCTGGCTGGACAAATGAAGCAGTCCACATCCAGAGGCCAGAACTCTGTTTAAATGAGTGGGTTTATTTTTGGATCTGTCAGAGTATCTGACTGTTCTTACACTTTAATCTGCTTTAATGACAGTAGAGCAACTACTGAGTGTCCTCTATTCAGTCATTTCAGCATGTGAGTACATGGCACAGAGCTTCCTCTGATACAGCTATGTGCTTATACATGAGTTCACAGAATCATTAAGGTTGGGAAAGATGCCCAGAATGACCTAGTCCAACTGTCAGCCCACCATGCCCACTGCCCATGTCTCTCAGTGCCACATCCACACAGCTCTTGTACACCTCCAGCGACAGTGACTCCACCACCTCCCTGGGCAGCCTGTGCCACTGCCTTGCTGCTCTTACTGAGAAGTTTTTTCTGATATCCAACATGAGTTCTTTACTCTTTTCTTTTGAAGAAAGAGGTGAGATAGCAGCATAATATGGGTGGCATCAGCTTAATACAATATTTTGCTGCTTCTTTTGGCCTACAATAATCTTAAGAGCAAGAGCTCATTTTATAGGAAGAAAAGAGGATAGCTTGTCCAGCTGTGATTTTTAGAAGTGACGTCTTACGATGCCTAAGATGCTGTGGGAAGCAAACTTTTTGCAGTATCAGGTCAAGCGCAGAGCGGAGACTCATCCCACTTAACTCCCTGCTCTGACAGCCAAGTTTGCTTCTCTTCTTGTAATAGCAATTTGTTTTTTTGGCACGTGCTTTGGGAGGGGGGGGGCTTACCAAACTAATTC
>JAOWBP010000001.1:91648195-91667429 GCA_028571105.1 Tragopan temminckii | reverse complement strand
TGCCGGAAGGGGTGGAGCCTGGCTCCACCTCTCCTAGACCCATTTAAGAGCTGACTACCAGTGGGGAAGGATCTCTTTTGAAGATCTTCTCTGCTGGAGTTCCACAGCAAGCCTAGGATACGGGTGAGCATCCTATCTCTTCTGCTTTCATATAATAACTGCATAGTCAAGCTCTCTGCTTTATCTTATAACATCTGTACATTCATTGATTGTACAGTCGGGAATACAGTTCCTTCTGATATCTGTATTTATATATTGTTTGTAATTGCTTAAAAGCTACTGTGTATGAAATTTCTGGTAATGTTCTGCTGTCTAAGTATGCGGATGCTATTTTCTCCTTATTAATCACGTGGTAATTCCACGCAGAAGATTTATGGCTTAAGATTTCTCGCTGTACTAGGCTAAAAAATTATTCTTAGTAACCTCCTGTCATCTGAAGTAACTTTTTGAGAAAGTTTTAAGGAGCCCTCCAATTTCTTGAGAATGTCAGAAACATGATTCCTGAAAGGACCACGCATCTTTCAATACAACTGGAATATAATTATGTTGCACAGTGGCTTCATATAGTCATTAATCTGTGTAATCTACTCAGTGATCTTGTAGATCAGATCATAGGGCTGCTCTGTTTGTATAAAAATCTGTTTGCGTGAAATTCTTGCGTATGGTTTTGTCAAGCAGTCACTTATGCTAAACCTGCACATTAAGGTGTTTGCTTCCTCTGTTTTTGAGTGGTCCCACTTTATTGCCACAGAATTAAATGATTTGCTGAAAGTTGTCTTGGAAGAAAGGGTTTACCTTCGCATATTTTCAGTTCTGCTCTTCAGAAACACTTTTGTGATAATGTGTTGTTCAGTCTCTGAAAGATTTAGTAGAATGGAGTTTGATTACTGAATACAAGACTTTCACATACAGATCTTGTTTAACCTGGCAGGGAAGGCTTGATGGGATAGTGAAATGAACAGGATTGGAGGAAGCCAGATGTTGTTGTTAAGTGTGTGCCAGACTGAAAGAATCATGTAGTAGGATCTGAATGCACTGAAATGCTGCTTGATCACTTGCTTTTTTTCCAGATCACAGGAAAGAGATGACAAAATACAAGCTCTGGCTTTTGCTAAACTTACTTGCATGATTGTTTAGTTTACCAGAATTTTTTTTTTTTTGAAGTGAAACTGAAAGCATAAAGGAAGTCCTTGGTATTTTCAGTGGAGCAGTTGATATTTGGGATTTTGGCCCTAGTTTAGGCAAAAAAACCTGAATGTATCAGGAGTCTTTTGAAAACTAAGAGATGAATGTGTGGCAGGCTGTTAGACTACCTTCTGTCTTGACCTAAGGGCAGAGAAGTCCTTGATAAAATCTTTTTTATTATGAAAAGCTGATTCTGATGCCCCTTGAATGGGATTTTGATGGAAAAGGTGTCATTCACAAAAACAAGGCTCTAGATTTCAGTTTTAACAGAAAGGCCTAGTGTGGTTCACCATCCAGAGCATTTTACATGACGGCACATTCTACAGGGGACTCTACTCTTTTCCTCTCACTAGGTTGCTTTTCTGTGGAGCAGTAAAAAAAACAAACAGTTGTCTCTTTTTCAGAATGCATGGTGAACCATAGTTTAGGTTGCAACTGTAGTTGGAAAGCATACAGCCAGACATTACTATGTCATGGTATGAAGTAGTTAGCTTGTAAGAGTCTCACAGAAGTCCATGTTGCCTAGACACGTCGATAAAGCTTTTGGCATAATACAGTGATCCCAGAAGTCTAGAGTAATGATCTGCATTACACTAGTTCATGCTTTCAGCTGTATGTATTTTGGAAGCTTCCTTTTGTACCTTTCTTCCTATTTTTGTTGTGTGACTCTCAAAGGTTTCTCCTCAACTCTGACAGTGTTTCTGACAACTGCTTTGTGTAGGCATTCTAGAGAGCAGATATTTACCATTGCAAGGTGGAAAGGGAAGCAAAGAAAATAAGGGCTCAATTCACTGTGGGACTTGGGTGATGAGAAGTGCTTGCTATGTTTTACTGTGACATCAGATGTGGCTGGAGCTTTTTTGTTTTGGCTTTGTATGTGTGTATACGTATATAAATAAAAACGAAAAATGGATTCTTAAGGGGGAGGTAAGGAAAAGAGCCTGAACAGGATTTCTGATGGGTAGGATGAGAAAGGGAAAAAGGAGAGCTTTGGACTGTGTAGAAATCTAGACAGCATTGAAAGAGATATGATGAGAAGAGGAAAGGCACTCAGAGCCTGAACCCCTGGAGAACAGTGTCTAGAAGCCAACTCTGAGCTGGGCACCTTATTGTGAGTGGCTTTGAAGTCTCTGTACTTCATAGTCTGCAGTGGGGAAGGCACACTGATCCTGCTCCCTTGCAAGCAAGAGCTGTGCGTATGGTACTCTACAGCTTGTGGCCTTTGGTCTTCCCAGTGCTGAACCCCATGACCCATCCTGGCTCCTGGTCTTTGCCAGGGAGGAAGCAGGCGCTCCACATAGGTCTGCCTTTGTGCCCTCCGCCTACCTGTACTTAGGTTTTTCTACAATTTGTATCTGCTCATGTTGTTTCAGCTGTGATTTAGGCTTAATGTGAGGCCAACAGCCCTTTCTCCCTCATTATCTTTGTACTTATTTGTATTTATTTGGATAGTGAAAATATTCTTCCTGTCTCTAAAAGTTTATCAAACGAGACAACAGATGGATTTGAAGAAGTGAGGGGGATCAAGGACAAAAAGCAATCCTGTGAATGTCAGTACAGCTGTAGGGCAGGAGGTGTGAGTCCCATCTGAGCAAAGGAGAGAGGAGCTGAGCTGCTTTATTGGGCAGGAGGGAGATAATTAATCCTCAAAAAAAGAAGCTGAGCTGTCAGACTTTCAGAGGAGCTCTGGCAGTTGTGATTTGCTGTTTCACTGGAGGAGGCCACAACAAGCAGATTTAGAACAAGGGGGACTGCTCAGCATGTGTGCCCAGGCACAGCCCCTGCTCCTTGGGCCCTCCTAGGCTGCAGGGTCTTGGTGGTCTCTGCATACAAAGGATAACCTCACAGATATGGTGGGATCACAGCTTGAAGTAGGGAATGAGGATTTTTTGTTGTTTGCTTTCCAAAGGCCTTGTCTTTTAGCCTTTTACCATCTATCCTAGTATGTAGTAAAATCCTGACCAAACTCATTTCTTTCTTCCCCAGTTTTCACCTTCAGTTCGTATGTTAATGTGGAGCAGTGCAACTTTGGAGAGATATGGTAAAGTGCCACATGCATTGGTAAAGTGCCACATGCATTCAAGATGAATTTGTTTTACTAGTGACAGAGGGAGAGGCCTGTTTGTATGCCCTAGCTAGTGACCAATAGCTGCCCCTCTGCTGTGCCCTTGTGTGGCCCCACCTGGAATACTGAGTCCAGACCTGGGCCCCCCAGTATGAGAAAGATGTGGAGCTATTAAAGTGGGTCCAGAGGAGGCCACGAAGATGCTCAGAGGGCTGGAGCACCTCACCTAGGAAGAAAGGCTGAGAGAGCTGGCCTTGTTGAGCCTGGAGAAGAGAGGGTTCCAGGGAGACCTCATCGCAGCCTTCCAGTATTTAATGCGAGCTTATAAACAAGAGGGAAATCAACTTCTAACATGAGTAAATAGTGGTAAGACAAAGGGAAATGATTTAAAACTAAAACAGGGAAGATTTAGATTAGATGTCAGGGGGAAATCTTTCACTGAGAGGGTGGTGAGGTGCTGGCACAGCTGCCCAGAGAAGCTGTGGTGCTCTATCCCTGGAGGTGTTCAAGGCCAGGTTGGATGGGGCCCTGGGCAGCCTGAGCTGGGAGGGGGCAGCCCTGCCCACAGCAGGGGTTGGGGTGGGCCATTGTGTGATTTTATGATTCAAATGTAAAGGCAGTGCAGAGGAAAAGAAAGGCCCATCTGAAGGCACTGTAGCCATAGCAGTTCAGTGCACATTATGTTCAAAAGTTAGTCCTAGTGGATAAAAGTAATTACATCATTCTTACTGCATTTCAAAATACGTTTTTGTAGAGCAGAAAAACACTGAGTTTTAGTAATTACAAAGGGAGCTAATGAATTTTTAAAAATATTTTTTCCAGCTCCATAATAGTAGCTGTTTACTGTTTACTTTTGAGAGATTTTGAGAAGTTTGGATCATTACATAGTGTTTATATTTCAGCTGTGTTTAAAGACAACAAAATGACATGTTTTACCTCTATATAATGCAGCTACTCTTTCCCCATATCATCTCCATTGCTTTCGGTCCTTGATTTGAACACATGTTGGAGAAGGGGATTAAAGTTGTCTGATTACCTAAGCTCTGGCATTTCTGAAGGCCAGTGCATTTGGCCTTGTGCTGAGAGAATTTCATTGAAAATAATTAGTACATATAAAATAGCTAGCTAGTGGAGATTGAAAGAATTATGACATAGCACAGAGCTGCTGCTCTCATAAGATTAGAAAGTGGAAGAAATGGGGAGCTATTCTGCTGATATGATCAGAGGTTGCTGCCACTTCGCTCAGAACTGTTGCCCTGCCAGAGAGCAGCAGTAGAGAGAGGTTTAGAAAGGGGTTTGGGGGGGGGGATCGCAATCATTTATGTTGGTGAGTTCATCAAGACTGTTTATGTAGTCTATCTAGACTTCAGCAAAGCCTTTGACATTGTCTCCCGCAGTATTCTAGAGAAGCTGGCAGACCATGCCTTGGATAGGTACACTCTGCTGTGTAAAGAACTGGCCTGGAGGGCCCAGTGAGTGGTGGTGAGTAGAGTTAAATCCAGCTGGTGACAGGTCATGAGTGGTGTTCCCCAGGGGTCAGTACTGGGGCCTGTCCTGTTTAATATCTTTATTGATGGCCTGGATTGAGAGCACCCTCAGTAAGTTTGTAGGCAACATCAAGTTAGCTGGAAGTGTTCATCTTCCAGGGGGTAGGAATGCCTTACAGAGGCATCTGGACAGTCTGGATTGCTGGACTGAAACCAATAGGATGAAGTTCAGCAAGACCAAGTGCCAGATCCTGCACTTTGGCCACAACAGGCCAAGGCTCTAGTCAGCACTTGAGGTAGAGTTGCTGGAAGTCTGTATAGAAAGAATGGATCTGGGGGTGTTGGTCAATGCTTGGCTGAACATGAGTCAGCAGTGTGCCCAGGTGGCCCAGAAAGCCAACAGCATCCTGGCTTGTATCAGAAATAGTGTTGTCAGAAGGAACAGGGAGGTGATAGTCCCTCTGTTGTCAGCACTGATGAGGCCACACCTCAAGTGCTGTGTTCTATTTTGGGCCCCTCAATAAAAGAAAGATATTGAGATCCTGGAGTGTGTTCAGAGAAGGGCAACAAAACTGATGAGGGGTCTGGAGCACAAGCCTGGAGCTGAGGGAACTGGGGTTGTTCAGCTTGGGGAAGAGGAGGCTCAGAGGAGATGTTATTGGTGAGGTGGGGGTCAGCTTCTTCTCCTGCGTAACTAGTGATAGAACAAGAGGGAATGGCCTCAAGTTGCATCAGGAGAGATTCAGTTGGACATTAGGAAAAATTTCTTCTCTGAATGAGTGGTTAGGTAGTGGAACAGGCTGCCAGGGTGGTGGTGGTGTCGCCGTCCCTGGAGGTGTTCAAGAGGCATTTACATGTTGTACTGAGGGACATGGTTTAGTGGGGAAATATTGGTGATAGATGGTTGGACTGGATGATCTTGGAGGTCTTTTCCAACCTTGGTGATTCTGTGATAAGACTAAGTATTTACTTACACTACAAGTCCAGTGCTAAACCATGTCCCTAGGTGCGGTGGTTATCTTGTGTACCATCCTGTCTTTGACCATGGCATGGTCTCAGACTGTGTTACTAGCTCTATGTTGCTCCCCTGCCATTTTGTTATATTGCGTGTTTTTGTGAGGTGAGGCAGAATCTCCCAGCTTTGCTTTTAAGTTATGGCTTAGAAAGAAACATGCTAGATAGTAGAACAGCTTAAGATATTTTAAAAATGATTTTTTTTATTTTTTAATAAAATTACATTTTAATTAATGAAGTCCACCTATGCTGGTATATGATTTCTTTCTTTGAGCTGGGAATGCTTGCAGGATGGTTGTTCTACCTTTATGCTAGTGAGAAACTAATTTATTTCCTGTTATTAATTTATCTACCAGTCACATTTCTTATTAAAAGCATAAGAGTGCCTTAAAGTGGTATACTGTTGATCTGTCGCTTCACTTCTGGGTTTTTTTGGAACTGGACTCTCTCTCACTACACTTGTGAGAATTTCTGGGCTGTGCACACTGATTGTGTGTAACAAGGTGCCCGGTGTGGAGAAATCCTGGGTCAAACTGGCCCTGTGCCTTAATTGGTTACCTTGTGTTATTAATGTGCAGTCATTCCTAGAAGGCTGAAGGGTTATTAGTATAGCTTTGTAACAGTGGTATAATCAATTTAATTTAGCTCATATTTGAGCCTGTATGATCTGGCATCTTTAAAATGTAAGGAAGCAGCTCATCATTTTGATTTCTCGTATAATATTGAAGGAATTTTTGTCCAATTTCATCTGTAAACGTTACAGTTCATCATGTTTAAATATTTTTAGCATCTGGAAGAGAAACCTATTTGAAAAGACAAAAGGTTATTTTAAAGAATGATTCAATTTATGTAGAAATTCAAACAAAAGACACCTCCTAAGATCTTTTTCACCCAGCATTCTGTTTCCTCCCTTCCTCCTTCCCACACGATCTTCCTGGCTTCCTTCTGCCCATGCATCTCTTTTTCTGTTTAATCTCCAGACAAAAGCGTCATTTGATTGTTTTGATTGTTTGGCTACAGATCAGGATAATTTTCTGGTCTGCTCAGATTTTTGCTTTTGAATGGTGATGTGATTTTTACCAGGAAATCTAGACAATATTAGGCAGAACAGTTCTCTTAATATCTCTTTTTTTTCCTGTTCTTCCCTGCCCTAAGCCGAAAAGCCCAGTAGTGCTGGTTTAGACTAATTACTTCAAACACAGTTTGCAAAAGACCATTAATACTTTGTCGTATCTCTGAAGGTCATCTAAGTGACCTACAGTTAAACATTAATGTGGGAAACTCTTGGGGGAGACAGCAAGGGAAGATAATAATGGAAACACTGTTGGCTAAAATGTGTGCTTATGCTCAAGTCTTCATCTGACAAAGGACAGTGGAGTGTTTCTGGGGTTTTAGAGCTCTTCGTTGCATCTGAATAAGCTATAGTTTGCAGATTCAGCTTCAGCATCTTCCATGCTGAAGAACTGTGTGTGATCCAGGAGTACTGAAAGTGCTCCTTCAGCACTGCAAACCACAATTTCCATTGCGTTTTACGAGGGAAAAAAATAAATCTGTGCATGATCTCTCGTCATTAAAATGTGCTGGGTGCTCAAGGTGTTTCTTCGTCTGTTCCTCTAGCAGCTTTTCCCCTCAAGTGATTATGCTAATTAGTGTTTGATCAGATGATTAAATTATAATTCGATTAATCCTGTGCGCTAAACGCTCTGAATGCATTTCCATCGCCTGAATGCCTTGTGCTTAAGCGTTCATGTTTGCAGCGTGATATGAAGCTCTTGCCTTTTCCCGTACCTAATGGGTTTTCTATTTTAAAAGCACAAAAGTTCCCTTTGACATTAGGAAACAGAGGAATGGGCTTTTTGTTTCCTACTGAATAGGATGAGAAACATGTATGTTTCCTGCTAGATGAACTGAATATTTCTACGGATTAAAAAGAAAAAAGAACAACAACAACAAAAAAAGATCCAAGCTGTTTTTCTGTTAAAATATGCACCTCATGATTCATTCACAATTTACCAAGGCAAAAACTGTGATGCAGCTAAATCTTCTATCTTTCCAATAATTCTCCCCCTTTCAAAGCTGGAATATACGTTGGTCCAGAAGTCTCTCTCCACTGCAGAGCATATTGGAACGTGTGTGTGTGAGAGAGAGAGAGACTGGGAGAGAAGGTTATTTTTCCTTCTGCAATTTACTTTCTCTTCCCTTTTCATCCAGGTTTATTTTCATGTGTCACCTGTACAAGACAATCTCCATCAGGAGTGTATAACACAGAACACATAGAATTTATAACCTTGGTGCCTCTCTGAAGTAAATGCTTAGCAGAAACATTGCTTTCTTTGTCTTTGGGGTCCTGTGTTTTTAGGTTATTTCATGTGATTAGGAGAGGAGAAAAACAACAACTTTTAAAGCAGAGGTATTTCACAGAATGGCCCGGGTTGGAAGGGGCATCAAGTGTCATGAATCTCCAACCCCCCCACCACAGGCAGGGCACCAACCTCCCCATTTAATACTAGACCAGGCTGCCCAGGGCCCCATCCATCTGACCTTGAACACCTCCAGGGACGGGGCATCCACAACCTCTCTAGGCAATATTAGATGTAAATGGGTGTTATATATCTAGATGTGTTAACTGACTTCTCCATTTTTGCAGAGGTAGAATGCTATCTGAAAAACAGTGGCTGAGTTTGGAAAAGGATGCTAAATTTAGTTTATTTTTTTTCCATTCTACTGTGAAAAAACCCACCACCACCACCAAAAAACAACAACAGCAAAAAAGCAGCATAGTGCAACCTCCCTCCCTTCCTTCCACTCCTCAATTTTCCTCAGGGGAAGTATGAGACAGATTGAAAACAAGGTTGCCAAGACCTGTCTAGGGGGATTTGACTTTGCTGTACCCCAGGTGTGGGAAGGTAGAGAGAGGGAGCAGGGATGTAAAGGATGTTTTCTCTCTTCCTCCCTTTGTTTGCCTTAAAAGCTGTCAGGGATTCATACCGATCCTATAACATCTTATTTTACTTCTTTCAGCTTGTTTAGCAAACAGTTTTACCTGTGAGATGACTAACATGTTACAATGTATTATCAGCTATGAAACAACATGGTGTAAATGAGTATCCATAACAGGCGGTAAAGCAGCTTCCTACTACTGGTCTTAAATGCGCAGCCATGTAGCAGTGACTGAATACTGAGATCTCGTCTGGTTTATAGTTGAAGAATACCTATGTCTTGTCAATGAATTGATAATGTCAGCCTCATTGTTTGCGAGCGGCCCTACCCTGTTAATCTGTCTCTCTCCCTTGGCTCTCTGATGCATGATTTTGCTTTGGATAGTTAAACGCATATCCCAGGCAATTGTCCCACTTGCTTACATCCCCCAGCCAGACTGTGGGCAGATGTTCACACTGTAAACATCTGTGCATATTTAAGGAGTTGCAACCTATGGATGCCTACTGCTGCCTGGCTGGGAGGTGTAATAACCCCTGCAGGTTACCCCTAGAGTAGTGGTTTATGTGAATGCTTCCTGTTCTATTTCAGTAACAGGCCAGATTAATGCAAACCTCCTGTTCTAAATTGCAGCTGATACAGTTGTCTGTAAGCAGGACCACGCACATGAATCACTCTGCTGTCATAGCCATGTGGGGTTAGAAACCTCCATCTGGAAAGCAGTGATGAGTAGCTGGAGGCAGTAATGCCTTCAACCGATTCAGATAAATAGATCTGGAAGAGGGCTTGTGTCAACATACCCATTTTAGAACTGAAAGAATTAGGCTAAGCTGAATTAAGGCTCTAATTCTAAATGAAAGTGCTAGCTTAGGTTGCTGCTTAGCTCATTCTTCTTTAAAGTTTAATTTCAGATTCATTTCCTGAGTTTCCCTATGTGGACAGGTCCTTGGACTCTGCCTAGCCTTGAGTAAGCTACTTAAGCTTGTGACCTGAGGATGTTACTGTAAAATAAGCTAAACTGTGTACAAAGCACACTAGGTATTTCATGTGAACTAGTTGTATGCCTACTCTTTTTCTTTATGGAAAATGCCCTTTGTGTGGTCTTCCTCATCAGACAGACATCAGCCTTGTAACAGTGATCTTAGATTAGGGCAAGAATATTCAGGCAAAGTGGCTGTGGAGATTGAGGTACTCCCAAATAGTCTGTACCTCACCTCCTTATCTGTGTGGTGGGAATACCTTCTATGCCCAACTGGCAAACCTGCCTTTGGGTGACTGTAAATATTCTTAGCTCTCCTGACTTCCAGATGTAGAGCAGTTCATATTCTGCAACATCCACACCCTGTTGAAAATGCCATCTCTGTGCAACTGAGTAGTCCTTACTTTCTTTCCCTGGCAAATTCACATGCTGATAATCTAGCAGTAGAGGTCAGTACTGATTTGCATTGGAGAAGCAAATCTAAGGTAATGAGGAAGAGGTAACTTCTAATCTACAGAATACAAAAATACACTTCTTTGTTAATGGTACTCCACTTAAATCCTGTTTTCCTGTGATGCTTTCATATGAAAACTGATAACAGTGAAAAGGATGGCTCCTCAATAGCTGTTGCTGTTCCGGGCATATAATCTTTTCTTAAGTAAATGGAGCTCTGCTTTGAAAGTACCTGGACAGTAGTTTGCCTGGTTTCCCACCTTCAAATAGTTCATCAAATAATAAATAAGTAATAAATACGTAATAAGTAATGATAGGTTTATTTTATTTTTTATTTTTTTAAGGGATTATAAAGGTGGATCTGTCTTGAGGAGCATATAGTTCTTACCTTGTTAGTTCTGAGTCTGGCACAGAAACTTGATTAACTTTCTTTTCCTTTTTAAACATGGCACTGAATATTTCTATTCTTTGTTGCAGGGATATGCTGAAACAGCCTGTAGTACTAGCAGATTTGTCAGACTGTTGGTGTTCTGCCTGACATATGTATTGTCCTTTCTGGGAAACAGTCACGCTTCCTTGACTGCTTCTCTTTCATTCTCCCAGCTTTTCTTCCTGACCTTCTGAATGGATTCGGGTTGGCTGGTTTGTTTGATTAAAGCTCAGTGTGCTGATTTAATGCTAATATCAGCTCAGTGTCTTCAGGTTAGGTTGCCCTTCATATTTGCCAGTGCCATAGTCTGATGGTCAGGGGTGTGTACAGTTGCACCTGGAAGGGAGGAGGAGAAAGAGAACAAGTCTGTGAGCAGGGGCAGCCTCTTCCCTGTCTTGGCACTTGAAGTCTCTGTTAGAACTGGGGAGAGAGACCTCCACCCTGAGATTTCTCCTTGGTACTCCGTCCCACTCACCAACCTGCTTGTGTATCTTGTTTGCATTGGTGGCTGCTCAGAACTTATTCTTTTCAGAAACTGCTGCTCCCATACTGCACACTGAGGTATGTGCTATGCTTGGGTAGTGGTATGCTTATTATCAGTTTGCCTCCTTATCTTGTTCTTATTTGCAAACGTGTACAAGGAGTACCTTCAGGCAAGCTTGGTGAATGTTGATGTGACCAACGTTTAAATGGGCATATGTAGGCCTGAGTACAGCATGATGTGAGCTGCTGCCCTTTGGCCCACTCCACAGTGAATTCTTTTGAGGACTCAAACCAACAACACAGTAAGTTGCTCTTCCCTTGGCCCTAAAACAGTATACGAGCAAGATTTCTCATGTCACAGGCATCACTAGTCAACAGTGGTCTAGGGTGGCTGACTACCCTCTTGCAGAGGGAAAGAAGCTGGGCAGAAGCTTATCAGAAGCTAATAAAGCTTATAGCTACTTTTTTATGCAGTTTTGCTCTTAGCTTTTAGAACTTAATCTTAGAGTGTTCACTTTCTAAAAGCTTGACTGATTTAGTCCAAGTATTTTTCTGCCAGTGAAAACATTTTCTGTATGCTTCTTAAATCATCACAGATTTTTGTTTTTAACTTTTTTTTCCTGCATTCCACTCCTGCAGATTCTTACTCTGAAAGAAATACGTGCTGTTAGAGTCCTGTCCGGTCTTCTTGTGTGGACACTTCCCTTGCAAGAGTCTCAGTTCTCCCTTCTTTTTGCAACAACTGTTTTTTATCTATTGAGAGAAAGTGAGGAATAGGCACTAGAATCAGAAAATGGTTCTATGACACAAACCTGGATTTTTCCCATTTTCCCTTTTTCCCTTTCCAAAAAAGCCTGCATCAAAGTCTTGGAGTTGGGTCCATGAGCAGCTGACTGCATTTACCATGAATGGCAATTAGCAATGCTTAGAAACAGCAACTAAACAGAGCAGAAATAAGACTACCTGGGGACAAGGAAAAAAACAAAAACACTGGATATCCCATATGCTATATTTTCAAAGAGGAATTACTGAATCTGTTCTATTTAGCTATGTATAAATTTAAACATTGTGTACTGCATACACTTCAGCACTATATACTCACTCATATGGAAAAGATTTTCTTGGTTGGAGGGGATTGTCATTTAAAATTTTGTGCTTTTTTGCCTTTTCTTTTCAACAGCTGTTTTGTACCTCAGAAGGGAAGTCAACCACCTTGGGCTGTCCTCCCCTCTCCACCCCAGGATTATCTGGTGCCATCTCATAGCACTTGCCAGTCACACCACGTTCATTTGAAAGCTCGGACAGCAATTCACTTGCACTTAAACTTATTTTTCTCCAATTGTTCTCCTTTCTCTACTTCCCTAGTCACCAGGAGAGTAAATATTCAAAGACGATCCATCCTCAGAGATTATTAAAAGTGAATAAGAAATGTTACGTTCTCTGTGCCAGAGAGAAGCTTGGATTCAAGCACCTGGAGTGACTTACTTATATTCCCTCTTGAAAAAACTAACTTAATCAAAATAAGCGTGCTTCCACAAAGTCAATATTTCTTTCAAGTTCTAAGGTGCTTTCATCAGGTTGGTGTGTGTGTGTGAAGAATGGTTAGAAAGAATATTCAGAAAAATGCTTTCTGGCAAAGGAAGAGATCACAGATCAGATCAATGAAATTTCCACAGAAAAGAGAATTGGAGTGATTTAATTTTATTGACCAGAAATCTTATATCTGGAAACCGTTATGCTTTACTGGCAGCCCCAGTGAATAAACTTATTTGAGAAAATATCATAGAAAAATAATTTTGTAAAACCTTAAAAATAAAGACTGGCATGCGATTTCAAAATGAACACACGTATTTCTACAAATCCACTTATATGAATGACTTTTGATCATGACAGGCTACAGCAAATATAAAGCTCCCAGCAAAGTGGTGGTTAATTTGTTGTGCTGTGGTACATGATCGCAGTGTGCAAATGTATGAGCAAATGTGTCCTTCTGCAACTGAAGTTCTCAAGGGACACATCATGTCAATAGCGTTGCATTAGCAAAATAGTGAAAATATGCCTTTTGTGCTCTTTTCTGTTTCCAGTGTACCCAAATCATTTTATTCCTCTTATTTATGAAACACTAGCAAATTTATTAGGGTTGACTAGAAGTTACTGTATTAGCCCTCAGACCCTTCCTGGTTTAATTTGAACCATGAGAAATCTGCTTCTAGAAGAGTCTTTTCAGCCTGTCCTCCATGTTGGGCTTGATACTGCTCCTTTGCATGAGCTGGATATGAGCTGTTGGTAGTGATCAGTGTACACCTTTTTATGTGTCTACCTGATATTTTGGGATTTACTCCAGGATAAGATAAATATAGGCACAGTTAATGAGCTCAGAAGTCTTGATTTTTGCCCCAGTACTTTGTCTTTGATGCTGTAGCAAGTAGTAACACCTGAAGGAAGTGAGTTAGCGCTTCTGCAAAGAACCTCTACATGTGCACTTCGTTCTTTTTTAAATGAAGCAATACATGCAGCAGGAAATGCTTTCCGGGTCCTATTTGTATGTGAATTTTTGCTGATAAGCTGTCATAAGCCCAGATTTCTTCTGTGCAGAGTGATACATTATTTGGTTCATATCATAAAAAAGCATAGTGAGGGACATAGAAAGCATGATGAAGCTATGTTATAGGTTCTTGAGATCTTTGTAAATAATAAACATTGTTAGAGGTATTTGGTTTGGCAAAAAGCATCCTATATTCCCCACTACAGGTTGCAAGTAATTGCTTGATCTTGACTCTATCTTCTTGGTTTTGTTCTCCGGTTGCATTTGCCGGTACACAAGTGCTTAATTAACTAAGATATTGGTTGGAATATGAAACACTACATTATATAGTATCTACTAAGGGTTCCCATTGCCAGCCTGCTCTTCTTTTTGTTTGTTTTTTAGAAAAGAAAAAAAGAGTGAGCTTTCATTTCATTTAGCCAACAAAATAGAAACAAGAAATGAACAAAAAAAGGCATTGTATGACCATTTTATAAAAATATTAAAGAAAAAACATATAGGATTTAGCAGTTTTGTGTTCATAGTCTGTGATGTAATTTGTATGGCTGAAGAAAAAAATACACACTCTATATATATGTCTATAAACTTCAGAGGCTACTGATATACTTTCAGACATACTGATTGACAAGTCATAAGTAGTGCTCCCAGCAACGTTTTAGTTCTGTGGATTTACAGCTCATTATCACTTGTACTATCTGGTAAAGATTTAAAAGTAGTACATTTTTAGAACCTGCAATAGTAAAAAATGTGACTAAAATAATTACCTCTGAAATGTGTATTGCTAGTGTTATCAAATCCTTATTTTAGCAGAAGTATGTATTAGTGTTTTAAAACTGAGTAGCGATTGACATAAAGTTTCACTTTAAATATTTCTGCATTGATTTTGAAAGCGTGTTTGATCTTAATGGCTCCATCTGAGGCAGAAGAACAGCACTGTGTTGGCTAAGCGTAACAATTTAGAGAGACTTGAGCTCAAGACTGATGCTTTGCTGCATGTCTTCAGATGCAATGCCAGGGAATTTGCTTGTCTTTTAAGAGTTCTGGTTCCTCACCAGCTAACAAGTGCTTTGCCCCAAAAGCACAGATATGATCAGGAATGTAATACATGTGTATGTATCCACGTATAGCTGTTGGATGCTCTATGGAAGTCCAAGAGAAAAAATAATTTATTATTGGGTTAGTCATTACTAAAGAAAGCAGGGCACTGAAGTGCTTATTTTAAGCTATATAGCATTGTTCAGTAGGCAGTTCAGAAACGTTTGATGTGAAGGAAGAAAATGATGCAAGGATGAAAGTAAATAAATTGCCCCTGTGTAACAGTCTGAAAAACCTAGAACACCCTAGCTATGTGCACTCCTAACTGCACTGTTTCGTCATTTGGAAGGAAATGTGTTATTCAGGTGAGAAATAAGCTCCCAGGTATCAATTTTATTTTTTCTTCCTTAGATCAAGGGAGCTCTTTCAAGATAATCTGATTTCAGCATTAACTGTGAATTCCTCTGGCTGCTTCTGGAAAGCAGTGCTCTTGGCGCCAGGCGGTAATTGCGTTAATCATCCATTTTTAAATAACCACATTTGAAGTTAAGTTGAGAATTGCTTTTCAGATCTTTAATTTGCTTTGGAAAACTGAAATAATTCCCACAAGGGCTGTGCTAATCAATATTCCAAAGGCAAGTAACCTTTGCTAATACTTGAACGTGGGATACTCAATATTGTTCTGCTTAAAGAATACTAAGGGAAAAAATATACTCCAATTTCATCTGTGATTTGGCAGGTTAATAACTTTTCTGACTGCCAGGCATAGGGATTTTTAGTCAACAGGAGATTCATCAAGTGCTGAATTGCATTGCATTATCTCCTTTTCATTGTTGTTGTTTTTATTTCAAACCTTCTTTCTAGTATAAATGATGACAAATTGCATAGCTGTAAATTTGAATGTCTCTAAATGGCGTTTTTGTCAAAGCCTTTATGTTGAAATGCTTACTTGGAAAGATTTTAAACCTCAGGAGCCGGGGGAGGGGTTTTAATTATTATGCATCATGACACAATGCATTATGCATCATGGTTGTTTTTCTGCTTTTTAAACACTTGTTATGGATGACGACGCTAATATAAATGGACATACAGTGAGAGCTGCTTCAAAACCTTCTTATGATGTCATATTTTGTTTCCAAGGAATTTCAGCACCACTGTACTTGGAAAACAGAGAGTAAACAAACTTAAACCGGCACTTGCAAGCACACCTAATCAGTAGCTGCCAAGTAGTCATCAAGGCAAAGTCACCTTGTTTTCAAAGGTGCCCTCCTTGTAAACTGGATAACAAACCCATGCGTTAAAAACTAAACATGATGGAGTGGGAGTGCTGCTGTCTAAAACCTGGGTGTATTTGACCCTGCTTCCTTTGAAACCACCTGCAAATTGCTGCTGTGGCTCAACATTTGGTTCCTTTAACTTGATTTTCTCCACCTAGGCATGCGTGGTACTGAAAAATAAATCGGTGGTGGGATTGATTAAAGAGCTGATGGGATATGAAATACTCAGTGCTAAAGCTGATTTTCTTCCTCCCTGTTCTCCAGTTTCACCTCATCCCGAGTAAATGTTGGCTTTTCCCTTGAAACCAATCTGGTATTTTGGTTTTGCAGAGATGGAAGAGGGAAAAAAGGGGAGAATTGTGCATTCATCTCTTTAATAAAACCTATTTTTAATAGTCACTGAGATTGCCTGGGCTGCATCCTCTAGAGATTGAGGGAGAGAGAAGCTGGTTTGTCTGAATAGATATTTAAGGAGTCACAGCAGGCAGTGGATCTGAGAGAGTGAAAAAAATGACTGTACTTCCCCAGAAGGCAAGTGGAATACAATATTTCTTATTTGAGGGTTGGAGAAATGAAATTTCAGTGTCATTGTGGACATTACAGATGAGATCACTCAGTGACCCACAGACAGTTGTCAACTGCATTTGTTCCTGAGACGTTTATCAGGAAAATCTCAAATCCAGCACCCTCTTGCCCCTGATATAAGCAGAATTAATTGGGTTGTAGTTGCATGCACTTTTTTTTTAAACCTCCTCCAAAGGGAAATAAACCCTTCTCTCTCTACGTATGCTGTTTTATAAAGACTGCATTGGTGCTCTATCTTCTGCTGCTAAGGAATGCAGTAGGCTAGTGGAAGGATGGTGTCATCTTCACAGTCCAAGCCTGAGCTGTGAAGCTGTGTGTTGGTATCTGGGGAAGGGCTGCAGCTTTGCCAGGGGCAGTGTTGCCTCATGCTTTGCAGCTGGGAAGTGAGATCTGACTCCAGGCTGAAGCTGGGGGGTGCAACGTGGGGCTCTGCCATGAGATGGGAGAACAAATTCGGGTTGTTTCTTTTTTAATATATATTTTATATATTAACTATTCCTAAATTTGTTTTTACTTTCATGGTCTCGGAAAGATAATTAATTCTCCTCCCCAATTTAATGTGAATGTAATATCTTTAGTGTTGACATTTTAATGTTGCTGCTCTGCTCTGCAGTAGATATCAAATAGAAAATCTTAGCACTTGTTTACTCCCAGCAACCCTGTTAACCCTCTGTAAAGAAGTAGAAAGAAATGGTCATCCTTCTTTTTAGTGCCAGGGCAGTGGTTGGAAGCCCATGCTCAGTAGTAGGACCTGCATGTGTTTGCATATTATCTCACCTGTACTGGGCTAGCAAAATCCCAGCTCTTAAGATGCTATTGTCAACTGCTTACAGATGTATTTACATTCTGCAAGAGCTCTGTTCTTTATCTGAGATGCTTAGAAGAGCCACTCTCATATCAGTCTATATGTTGAGCTCTTGGTAATTTCCACCTTGTTGCTGGGTCAGAATGTACTTTCTTTCCATCTCTAGTTCTTTTTCTTAACACAAACCTTTAAAGCCTTCATTCACATTGCTTCTCTGTGTTCTTCATACAGGATCTCTCTCTTCTTGTTTGTCCTTTTGAAGTTCTTTACCATGTCCTATAAATGCAGCTGCTTGCTCTGTCCGAACCTTTCTTTGTGCTTAAATATCCTGGGAATCAAAGAAGTTCTTTATTTAAATTTTTTACTGCTCTACAGGAACTCCTGTGTACTCAGAGAAACAGAAAGGAAATAGGAGTGGAGATTATGCAGTAAGCAACAGGACGAGGAAATATATCTTTGTTTTATTTAACTCTATTGCTCTGCATCCCTATCTCACTCTGACCTCGCAGCCCTCAATGTCATTATGACACAGTGTCTCAGACAGATCTTCAAAGAGAATACAGGTTCAGTGTTGAGGAGAAAAGATCGGCAACAAGACTTTAACTGTTATGTTTTTTTCCAGTTCCTCTTGCAGCATATCCTTGCTGTTCAAAACCAGCGGGCTGCCAGATGACACTGTAGTTCAGATTGTTCTAAAAATCCTCTTGTGTACTAGGATGGCCTGTCACTTCTGCCATAGTGAACTGTCTCCTGGTCAAGTCAAATAAGCATGCTGTGTTTAGCTAAAATGAATGTGACTTGCCTTTTCCTTGTGGATATACCCACTCAGGTAACCTTCCTTCAAAAGGAGGGAAAAAAAACATTTTCCCCCAAAAGATATTTTGTGAGACCCAAGAAGAGAGTGTAAAGCCAGAATTACTTGACAGAGGCCAAGCAGAACTTGCTCTGTTCCTTCCTGAAGAGCTTGCCCTTCATTTGTGCATGCTTCTTTCCTATGGCCACTGATCTCCATGGCAGTGAAGTACATGGAATATTTAATGGAATGAAGAGAAAACTACAGAGCAGAGCCAACTGCACATCAGTGAAATCCATTCAATTTCAGTTTCTTCTTAACTCTAATAAGCATCAGTTGTCCTGCTGCAGTCTTGCAACCACTCAGTTCTTGAGTGCAGGGGGAGGGGTGATTGAAAGGCACTTGCTTGACTTAGGAAAGATAAAACCCTGGGCTTTCCATGTTTTCCTCTTTCTTGTGGGAACTGATATTTATTCTCCTTATTCCTCCTCTTTTTCACTTTCCCATCTCCCCATTCTGCAGCATGGGTCCTGTTTTATTCCCCTTTCCCTCCTAATAATAAAAAAGCACAATTCAATTCAGTCACACTTTGTCTTGAGCTTTAATACCAGCCAATTTTTCCGGCATATCTGTACATTCAGCTCAAAACTTGTATTTGAATGCAAAAGCAGCAGTATTTATGGATGTGAACTTTCTGCTGATACTATAGTCTAAAATGTGTGCTGTCATAGGGTGGGGTTCCTTGCCCCTCTTCCTTTTTACTATAGTGCTTTTTACATCTTTTGAGATTTTTCAGTGCATCCTTTGCAAACCTGAAATCTACATTTTCAGGCTCTACCAGCTGAACCAAAGGAGATGACAATACTATGAAAATGTTGTGCCAATTTATGGGAAGACTGTTCCCACACAACTGTGCCCCTGCCGTTTCGATGTGTTTTTTGTAGACTGTAAGGAGATTTGAGAAGAAAGGACAATTAGGATGTGTTGCCATGCTGTTTACTCAGATATGAGTGTGTTCAGCACACGCTTTGTTAGCTTGCTCTTGGTCCCATTAAACTCACAAGCTGTGCTGTTTTTCCCTGCCTTCCCTGCCTTCCCTGCCTTCCCTGCCTTCCCTGCCTTCCCTGCCTTCCCTGCCTTCCCTGCCTTCCCTGCCTTCCC
>JAOWBP010000001.1:91602390-91614331 GCA_028571105.1 Tragopan temminckii | reverse complement strand
CAACCTGTCGTCCACCAGGACACCCAGGTCCCTCTCCGCAGAGCTCCTCTCCAGCAGGTCATCCCCCAACCTGTACCTGTATGATGAAACCTGTATGATGAAATTGAGTATAGCCATCTTTTTCTGGACAACTTTTTGAAATTGATCTGAACTCCCCACAGATGTATCAATAAGTAGCTCTTCCTTGGACCTATTTATAATGGTACTGTTTAATTTTATTTAAGCTTAGTAATGAACACATTTTTGATTCTGAGTAGTGATTCCACCATTGAGCTCGATTAGGTGACTGTGCGTATTACCTACCCAACCATTAGGAGGCATTAGGTGGGCAGCCTGGTCTAGTGGTTGGTAACCCTGCCCACAGCAGGGTGGTTGAAACGACATGATCGTTAAGGTCCTTTTCAACCCATTCTATGATTCTATGATTTAACTTTCAGAAATGTTAAGCTTTCTATGCATTCTTCTTCTTTTCCTGGCAACAGATTTTAGTTTAATTCAATACTCCTAATTAAATTATATCAAGATTGAGATAATATTTCAGAATTATTTTTTCTCTGAGAAAACTCGTCTCCAAGAGTATGTCATCACGATTGCTTTAAATTCTAGCGTATTTTAAATTTATGCCTAGCTTTCACTTGGGGCTGATCATTCCACTTTGACTTAAAAGTAGTAAGGCCTCTTTATAGAAACTAATTTTAGTTTCAAAGAAAAACTGTAACAATCACCATAAAAATTAGTATTCTACTTACTCTTGGCATTGCCCTAAATAACTTCGAAAATATCTACAACGTCTTGTTTATGTTGCTAATATTATCTCCTTATTTAAATTCTCGGTTTTTGCTCCTCATCTTTGAACATTCCTATATTTACGAGCTGAAATCTTTATTCATCACTTCACCTAGAAGATCACTGTTTACTGGAGTTTAAAGGGCCCATCATGCTAAGGCAGGAGAAACATGCAACTTGCTATGGCCAAAGGCACACCAGGGAGAGATACAGCTCTCCTCACAACTAATGCTCTTAATTCCTCTTCTTGAATGGCAGGTATCTACTTATGCTAAGACTAACAAAGAATAGACCTCTATATAAAAATGAGGCTTTATTTTTTCTGTAGGAAGATGTCTTCATGCTCTAAGTCTTCTGCTTAATCACGTGTTATTACAAAATTGGTAAGCATGCCTGTATACATCTAGCAGGACTTTTAGCAATAATACAGCATGAAGCTTTGAATGAATATATAATTCTTATAGGATGAGAATTGGAAGGTTAGTCTCTTAATACAAAAATGATTTGTATCTCAATGCTTGTGTGACTGTAGAACAAAAACCACTTGAGTATTTACCACCCTAAACTCAGAATCTGTGACCTTCCATGGAAATAGCACTTCCTTGCACGTGTTTTGAATGAAAAGAAAAGAAAGGCAGACTGGTTTATTTGTTCATAAACGGAAAAACTTTCCCCCAAATAAAGTAGAATGACTGTTTGTTTTAGTAATTCCTAGCAGCCTGAAGGCATGCCTGTGGCCAGTCACATCATTTGTAGCTTCCTGGGTGCATTTGTAAGCATTCATCATAAAAGATCCCATTCATTTTGATACAGAGGAACTTGAATTAAGGAATTCTTTATGCAAGTCTTGAAAAGATGCTGTTGAAGCAGTGCTTTCAGAATAATTATGGTTGAATCTTTGGTCTATTGTTTCTTATCGGAGTATTAATGCATCAACACAGCCACCTAAACAGCCAAAACTGAAATTTAGTCGTGGGAAGAAAAGTGGAAAAGACTGTCCTTCCTTTTCTATCTTTTGGAACATTTTAAAGAGACTATTTGCTACAAACAGCAATACATTTTTCTCCCAGAAGATTCACTGACATCTAAGGGCTTAATCTCAGAGTGCAAGAAAAACAATTAAAAAAAATGTAGCAAATTAATGTGAAAGGACAGTGGTGTATGCAGTTCAGTCTGATAGAGGCATTCATGGCACAGATCCATCTATTTACTTATATAGCTAGTTAATATTTTTGAACATGGAGAATTGCAAAATTTCATATTCCTCAAAAGCTTTTGTACCAATGACATCACTGGAATCTCTTTCAGAGGAGCTTCACAGCTTTTGAGGTGTGTTGTTCCAGTGTCCTCATAGGCCTCATCCATTCTGCATCCTGGAAATTTAGGTAGGCTGAAATCTTGTGTGCTGTGAGGAAATATAGGAAGAATAAGAAATGATGAAACATGATGCAGGCAGAATTAGCTTAATTCATGAGCTTCTGGCAAAGCTGCCTCCAGGAGTGATTCCCTCCCATACTTGCAATACCAGGGGACTTTTGGTTGAAATAAGCCTGATGACACAGTCATTAAAGTATGTGCCTATGATGGGCTGTGGCTTCTTAGTGGCTCAAGAAACCGGAGACCTTTACAAGTCTTTGAACCTGTAAATGAACTGATTACAGAAGTTGTTCCATCAGTAAGTGTGGCTGCAATAGAAGAAGTAAGTTCTTTGGCCTTACTCTGGAGCATATTAGTTTCGCTTGTGCTGTGTTTTGAGCAGTTGATTAATTTTCACATATTGCATCTGGAGTGACTGCAAGGAAACTGGGAGATTTCATTGACATCTGGTTTCTGACTTACTAACAAGGACTTTAGGTTCCATTTCTCGCATGTATTTCTCTTTCTTCCTGAGATCCTTATGTTGTTGAATAACATGAGGACCAACAGAAATTTACAGGAACTGTAAGAGTCGGTCACTTTGAGGTGTTTCTATTCCATTACATTGTAAAATGTATACAGAAAAATCATATTTTTGTGCAAATACTGGTAGAAAAAGAGCTTTCTATTTGATTCCTCTGAGTGTTTGTGTTGGGAGAGATCTTGTTGCATATGTTCACAGAGAGTGAACATAAAAGGGGCCCAAAGATAGACAAAAAATCTGTTTGATTATCTGACAAATAGTTACAGAAACATTTTGCATATTTACCCATCTTCTAAAAGAAACATATTGCTATGCAACAAAAATGTGTTTACTGTAAAATGACACAGACAGTAGTGCTCGCAACATACTTGAAAGAGTTGGATTTTGGAAGCAGCTCATTTGCATAGAAACACAAGAACATTTGAATGCTATGAGACAGCGCTGAGGGATAAAAGACATCCGCTGGGACTGGTCTACATTAACCTTGGTTTAGTTTGGTTTTCTTTTCCTCTCAGGAGTGAATGTTTGTTTAACTGTTAAATCAGTTCATTATAAGTATAGTAAATAACCGCCTTGCTGCCTGATTAGTCTAAATACCTCTTGAATTGATGTTCTAACTTTTATTACATTTCTAGTACTTCAGGCAAAATAAATTCATTCTCACTTATGGGGTAGTTCTCTTTCTCAGTTACAGATGAAGACCTGCTGATTTCTCACTAAGTCATCCCAATTGATGGCTGGCATTCACATTCATCTTTTCTCTCAGCCAGGCTGTGCCTCGGTGAGGAGTCAAACTGAAGCTAAGTTGAAGTAGTACATTAAAATCTCAACCTTGCTACTAAAGAGAATGCCTGAAGTATCAGGCCTTTGACATCAAAAAACAAGATGTTGCAATAGAAAGCTTTTAAACTAGCGAGATGATGAATTTCACCTTTGTGAGCTCTACATAAAAATCTCTACATATCTAAATGTAAGATGTCCTCCAGAACTAATGATAGTGGTATAGTAAGTGTAGATGTTATTATGTAACAACTAAAATCCTTCAATACTATAAACTTCTACAGAGAAGAGGCTTTGAAAGCATAACCAACAGAATAAGTTTCAGTTACTTTTAGCTAATGTGAGCTTAAATGTATTTCCCTCAATTATTTGATTGCAGAAAAGAGACTCTTTCACCTCTGAATAGCCGTGTCAGATCATGTCTGGGTTTAAAGTTGAAAGCTGTTATCCTTTATGTATAGTTGTGTGGCTGCATCTCTAGTATCCTGAATGTTTTCACCAAAAATGTGAGTTTTGGCTACAGGGCTAAGGGTTTGCTGTTGTATTTGATTGTACAACTTGTGGACTTGCAGATTAGAACCTAATGGTGAAAACAGAAATCTGTCTTACGTTAATCTTTCAGGAAGCATCTAGATTCTTCAGTTGTGTTTGCTGAGGCTTGTACTGTTCCTTCTCTGTGCTCTGAAAGTCACACTAGCGTGGTTTGAGGCTACAGAAGAGAACACTGGCTGCCATCCTTATAAAAAGGCAAAGTGCTGAAATGCTATTTGGTGGATGCCCACCAAGAGAAGGCAAGAAACAGCAAGTTGACATTTTCCATCGAAACATTTGTGTTGGCATATCTGATGATACACATACAAACAAAATGGCTACAAATACTGAAGCCTGCCCATCAATGGAGATGTGCAAGAACAAGTTGGACTACTATGTGTCAGTAGTATTAAAATATTAATAGTGATCTTGCTTTGGGATAGGGATGATCAACTGAATTACCTCCCATGTTCTTTTAAAATCATCTTCTTGTGATTCAGACATCTCTACTCACAGTTATGCTGTCTCTCTCAATCCATAACATTCACACTGCACTTAATCAAGATGTCTGGTATCTCTCATAATAAACAATTTACTTCTGGATAAGATTATTGTGAAAGTAAAAACTATAAAATAAGAATATATGTTAACAGTAACAAAGATGAGACATTACTAATATAAAATTAGCCAAGGGAGAGCATTGATACCTATGCTGCTGGTGGCACCAGTGTCCCAACGGATTTTTTTTGGTTTATGGAGCACATCCTGTCTGCAGTAGCAACACTATGTGAAATGGAGTTCTAGCTGAGAGATATTCCATTCAGAGCAAATATTGAAACTTAGCAGATACTTGTCTACAGCTGACAAAGAGCCTCCAGACATGCCAGCCCCACAGAGATTTTTACTTGCAGAATTTTAGCAAGATAAATTAATAGCTAAGCAGATGGAGAACTGGAGCTGGGATAAGGAAGCAATGGAAGCTGCTGGGGATAGGAGTACTGGTGTTGTTCGAAGTAGAGTCCCTTCAGCTCCCCGTGTAGCAAAGGGGGAGCAAGAATATTTATGGTGCCATTCTTCAAAACTGGGGGAGTTTAATCAGCAGAGTCTAGCTCTGCTGTGGAAGAAGGGCAAAAGCCTTTGGTGAATATATCTGACTTGCTTGCTAAGCCAATCTCGTTTCAGCCAGCTCAAACTTATCACCAGTAGTATCTGTGTGAAAGAAATAATGTGATCAAATATTCCTCTATATTCCACTTTTCTATCCTTTTTTCCCTTCAAATTTGAACACTATGCTCAATAGGGAAAATGCTTCATTGTGTAGGTGGAAAATACCAGTTGCAGACTGGATGGCCTACTATGCAAACTAGTTTGTTCAGACTGAAGTATCTTCCTATTCCTTGTTATGTAGAACACCAACCACATGGTGGAGCTGAAGGCAGAAAGGGAAGGTTATAGCTTGGGTTTGGTTAATTAGAGTGAAATTCACTCCTGTGCCATAAATGAGCACCGATGTCACACAGTTCCCAGGTAAATGCAAAGTACTGGTGAATTTCATGCCATGTTTACTGTGGAATAGAGCTATTATTTTTAGAAAGGTACCAAATGAGTTCTTCTTCAAAAGAGTGAATTTCCCTCTCTTGCAAGAGTGATACATTTTGATATGTCAAAAATTGAAGAAGAGTTGTATATTATGGATATACAACTTTATTATATGGGGATTTTTTTGGGCATAAGAACATTGCTATATACCTCAAGAACATGTTGTATACCTCTAGGGCCGCAATAGGAGAGACATTTCAACTCCCTCAATTGAGTTGCATATTGTAAGATTTCTCCACTGAAGCTGCAGTGAAACAAAGGTAGTTTGGTTTTAGAGACAATGCAATAAGCCAAGGTAGACCTTGAAAACATGCTAGTTTCCTGCAGTGCTCCATAGTGTTGCGCAATGACCATGTATGAGGCTTTGTGCTCCTTTTGATGTGGCCAAAAGTCTAGCATTTTTTACAGTCTCATATCTATCACTTCTTCTGTGATCTGAGTTTTTTAGATTTTACATGATCCTAGTAACACAGGTAGGTGGCCTAAGTGCTGAGGGTAATTTCTCTCTTCCAAGTAATTTAAATATTGGCCATTATGAAATGAAATCAAATTTATTTACTATAATATTTATTATTAGTTCATATTTACTATTAGTTCAACATCTTAAAAATGTTGTTTGCCCTTTCCTGTAGTGCTATCATTTCATTCAGCAACAGGCTCAGCGGTCCCACCTAAGTGATACTGTGGTGACCTGTTTTTCAGCATGCCATGTATGTGTGTAAGCGTGTGTGTACACTCACCTGAAAATATCACCATGTTTGGTCTGTGAGCATCAGTAGGAACATAATTCATTCTGTCACCTATGTGAGAAGCTGCTGTAAAGTACGTGTAAAAACCTATTGGATAAATACACTTTATGCCATAAAATTCTATCACCTGCAAAAGCAGGTGTTAATGCTTCAGGAAAACATACATATTATAGACAATGCTGCAGACTGCAGAAAATTGGAGGGTGTTTTGTGTTCTCCTAGCTCTTCCTTTAGCGTTTGATTATTCTTTCAGGGCCAATGTGTTGCTGCTGCTTATCTATATATTGAAACGACTGGTTCCACGCAGAGCATTTGCTTGTGTCTAACTTTGTTTGCAAAGACTATTTCAAGATGATGCTGGTGGGGGTAGAGGCATGAGAGGAGGAGAGAGAGAGTATTTTTAATTAGTTTTGTGTAGGTGGGAGGAAGAGGACAGATGTACATTGTAAATGTATCTTTTTTTTTTTTTTAATATATATATATATTTCTTGTGATATCATGCAGCAAATAGACCAATCACAACACTCTGGTAGTTTCGTTTGTTCTGTTTTTGGAAGACTTGGCACTGCTGAGCATTCTTATGATGCCTTATTGTTGTTCCTGCTTGACATTCCCTGTCCTTGACATCTCCCTCTCCTTGAATCAATGATGACTGCCATCTTAGCCCTCAGGCTTCTGCGCGGCTGCTTTCAACTGAGCTCTCCCTGTCCACTATTTCTTGCTGCCCTACTTTTGCCCCTCACCACCCCGTGCTTAAAGTCTGCGGCAACTTTAATTTGGCTTGTTAGCGTGGCTGCTGAGGAGAGCTTTTTTTCAAAAGCAGGAGGTTTGTGCACTCGGCAGTGTTTCTGGTGGGCTCGGGCAAGTAGCGTTTGCAGAGCATCAAGGGAGCTGGCTGCAACCAGCCTGCATCCTGCTTCTGACACAAAATGGCAGTTTGAGGCAAGCACGGTCACTTGCCTCGGTAATGCAGTTGAATATAAAAGGGAACAATTCATGGTAGCAATGTAGTTTCTCAGTGGATATGGCCATCATGAGGTAATCGCACCCATGGGGGATTAGAAGCGCTCGTCTGTTCTTGATTCTTGATCACACCCCAAGGACCTGATTATCCCATGCCAGTAGTAATATTTCTTGTTATATCTTATTGCTTAATTGCAACATCTTACCAAAAAAGGTAAAAAAAAAAAAAGAAAAAAAAAGAAAAAAAAAAAAGAAAGATGAAGTGAGATATTGCTGAAATCATTGCAAGGGAGTCTGATAGTTTCTGAGCTGCGAGCTATGTATATTAATTAACCCTTCTCAGAGAAAATCCACAGAGGCATATTTTCGAGAGAGATTCCCCCTGCTTCTCACACAAACAGATACGTGGTATAGTCTCTTTCCTGGTATCTCACGCACTGCTTCAGGCTCTTGATGTCAAAATATACTAGCTGAGAATGTAGGATAAGAACAGCCGTAGGCTTTCCTCTGGTCCTCAAGACATTTCAAATCTATACTTTCCTGATTAGTGTAATACCCTCTTTCATCAGGAGCACAAATATTTTTTTCTCCCCCATCTCCAAATGGCAACTTTTATAGGAGTACATGGAAAGACTTAACATAGCAGAAAACTGCAAACATGTAGAAAATTCACCTGGGAACGTAAAACTGCAACCTATATTTACTTTTTTCCATTGAGGGAAACATTTAAACAATTCCTTAACATTTATAACTGCACATCTATTTGAAATAATTGAAACAGAAACGTTAAAAGAAATTACATTTTGCTAATCCATTTACAATGGTATAAATTGCTTCTCATAGCCAACTGCCAAGGCGGCTGTTTTATTTAATAACTTTAATGCTGAGGTTCCCTGAGGCAAGGATACAGTTATCCCACCAACTGCAGAAGGTTTTACTGAAGTGTCCCCTGGCTATTGTCCAGGGACCGTGCGCGAGATCAGCTAGCAAGTTCACTTGCATTCTCCATTTCTGACAAATACAGCTGTTATATGTTTTAAAGGCAAACTAATTCAAAATGAAAGAGGAAAAAAAAAAAAAAAAATGAACAAGGCATCTTACCAAATCAGACTTTTATCATTACACATTTGTGTCTGAGTAGCTAATAATTTGTCATTTTAAAATACGTTGTTATTACATTTTGAGAACCTGGGACTGAGTAATTGTGACCTAACCAGAAGAATCATAGATATGTCTTAAATTTAAAGGACTCTCCAGAAGAAATAATGTCTGGAAGAATAACTCACAAGCATAGTCATTTGATAGTCACTGCTCTATACAATACAACTGCATCTATGGCATTTATTCCAATATCCAGTAGAGTTATAGAAGATAATTCTTTTTCCTGTCTCAGTGATTGTGCTGACTTTCTTTTCAGGCTGTGAGTAAACATGGCTTCACAGGCTATGATCCCAATCTTTATTTTATGTTGGTTTAAGTGGAGTCACCTAATATAGGGAAGAGGAAAATCCCATCCATTTTCCCTGCTGTGAGCTCTGCAGTACTCAATGTTTTGCTCATCCTATGATGCAGTGTTAGGTTCAGGCATGGCTCCTATCACAGTAGTTCAGTATACTCTTAATTGCTTCCACCTGAGATATATTAGAAAAGACCTGGTTTTCTCTAAGAATTGAAAAACTGCTAAGTAACGGACACGAGACTGCTTTTTCAATAGTAAGACTGTACTGCTCAACATATTCAAAAGCTGCACAACATTAATTGTTTCTGAAGCTTAAAATAACATGCATTTTTCTTATTAAGGAGTAGACTGCATGACAACCTGTCAACTGATTTTTTCATAATTCTCAGAAATAGAACACAAAGAAACTATCAAAGTGTATTAAAATGTCTGTGTAGTCCATGTTTTTGATTAAAAATAATTAACCAGTATTGAACATAAAAGAGACATTATCTGCTATATTTACATTTTCAAATTGTATCAATTGTAACTGTTAATCATCTATAAAGTATGTAGAATCATGACTGCTTTTTTTTTTTTTTTTTTTTTTTTTTTTTTTTTTTTTTTTTTTTTTTTAGTTATTTCTCTCAAAGAATTGCATTTTTATTTTCAGGAAAGTTGCCCTGAGGGCAAGATTAGAAATTGTTCTCAAGCAGATAGTATAATTAAGGATTGATTTGCACAGTGGGGAGAAGTTGGATGAATCAGACACTGACATTTCTTTCTTTCCACTTTTTTCTTAATGACTGAAAGTCTGGATTCCACCCAACTAACATAAGACACTTAACTATGGAGAAGATGTAGAGTTAGGAGTTTAGATATCCTTGATTGTCAAAGACAGATAGGTACTTCCAGCTGCCAATTTATGCTATATCTTATCATTGACTTTAGCAGAAGCCTAAGGCGAATATTCTGGTTTAGACACCTTGAGTAGGTGCCTGAGGTTGAGGTGGGATGAAAGGATGCTGAAAATTTTGGTTTGGTTTAGCAGAGACTACTTTTTATCAATTACTTGACTTGGAAACAGTGATAAATATTCACAGAGCAAATTTGCAGTCATAGACGGAGGTCTTTAGCTTGTTTCCAATACCTTGATTCCCTCCCTCATACATGTTTTCAGATTAGATTTCAGAAAAGCTCAGCTGTATGTCAGGAGCCAGGCTCAGGATCTCTACCAAAAGCATGAAACCTTTCATTTAAATGTCTTCAGTTTGATCCTAGCTCTAAATCAAATTTCATGAAGAAATGTGTGCTCTGTGCAGTTAATATTTTTATGCAGCGAATTCCAAGTCCTTAGGGCATAGTATTTCTACATATAAGGATATATAGGGAGATACCTATCTCATGTCTTGTTGCTTTGTGCTGCAGTAGAAAATAGTAGCTGACGAAATTAATCTGCTTTGCCATGTGTGATATTTCTTTTGTTGAAAAATTATTTCCATAAAAAATCAATTAAAGCATATACTTAAAGAGAGACATGCATTGAGAAGAATATAATGGATCTTTCAAAACAGTACCTGATGGAGATGGCTTAAAATATATACCCTGAGAAATAAAAATGGTTGGGGATATGTGTTGCCTATCATGTTCTTTGTGCGCAATATGAAACTAACTATCAATTATATATAATCATCCTGTCACATACAACAATAAAATGCAAAAGGCCATAAAATAACAGCAGAGATGATCATAAATAACACTTACGCAGCTTATCTGACCCAACACTGAGATGATCAAGACAGAGATACAGGCCATTATCTACAAATGCTTATGAAATTTATTTTGGTTACAAAGAAGAGGAAACAGTAAGATAAGTCTGAAAATAAACTGCAATTTAATCCAGGGGTATTTTGTCGATTGACTCAAGACTGTAAATGTGTTTTGCTCAGTGAAGCCTCAATCAACGTTAATCAACTTGATAAAATTGCAGATATTCATGAATTAATATATCTAATTATTGAACTTAAAATATTTTGTCCTTTTCATCAGTGTAACTAAATGAGCATTTCTCTGTATTAATTTCTCCTTTTTTTTTTTTTGGGTGCTATGAGAATTATCATATCTCAATATACTAAATCTCCAAAATAAACATTCATGAAGTACAGCTTTTCCCCTGGATGAAAGGATATAATCTCTAATGGGCTCCTCACGGGATATTGAGAAAGGAACTTTGTTTATAACTTTTTGTTTAGAAATCAAGGTATCCTGAATTTCTTGGTGAACAGTTACGTATATGACTTCAGGAAAATCCCTGCCATTTTATGAAACTGGTTTAACAATAATAGGTGCTCAGACAAATTAGTCATTTGACAGTGTTTACTGATCTACCATTCCATAGCGCAACAGAAGGATCCAGATGTATGCCCCAGTGTGGGAAGCCTTTCAACTACAAGTTATCAGGAGTAGCATGTGATGTGGAGGGAGACCTGGCTTGATGCATGGCTTGCTTCTCCACATCTGCTGCTAGGAAAGTGGCTACTTTCCTAGGTAGGACTCTGTGGGGTAAAAAAAGACTTCTGGTTCAGTTCAGGGAGTTGTTCTGGTCATGTAATTTTTTCTGTAATATAAAGAATAAAGAATAACACAGACTGTGCTGTGACTATTCTGAGATCTGTCAAAGTGGGCAAAAGAAAGTCACAGAATCATAGAATCACAGAATGGACCGGATTGGAAGGGACCTCAAATCTCCAACCCCCCTCCCACAGGCAGGGCCACCAACCTCCCCATTTGATACTAGACCATGTTGCCCAGGGCCCCATCATACACCATCTTTCAGAATGATACATATTTTTTTTTAAATAGCAAAGAAACTAACTCCATCTGAGCTCCATCCAGAATCTGTAGTAGTCACAAAACTTTTAACTGCCTGCAGATAATGCCAATTGCAAGGAACTTTGTATGATTCTCCGTTCGGAAAGATGCTCCTTATCTTTGCTAAGAGCAGAAAGAACTAATGAGAAGTCTGTGTCATAACAGTCTGTAAATCACTTTGAACATTCAGTGTCACTCATTTGGTTACCAGTAGGGATTGGATGTCAGATGTCTTGATGCAGAAGCTTGAGAATCTAGAATATCAAAACAGTCTAAAAGTGATAACAACCTTATAACTAGTGATGGTGAGAGGTGTTGTGTTGA
>JAOWBP010000001.1:91580652-91594605 GCA_028571105.1 Tragopan temminckii | reverse complement strand
TATTTTGCAATTATTCTGCACAGTGTTATGAAAAGAAGTAAGGCTTTCACCTGTCGGCTTTTGTCTTGGTGTACTTTTGTATGTAGAACTGATGACGTGACATAAGAGATGGAAAGAGAAGTTTACCTGGGAACTAATAAAGAAATACATAACCGTGCCAGTTTCTAAACAATAAAATGTTCCTTTTTTGGTGACTCCTATAAATATATTCATACTCTGTTCACATCTCCTCTTGTACAGACAAATTCTTTAAACAGTACTGCCAATACTAGTAATTTGTAATATCTTTTTCTTACACAACACTCCACCTGTAGCTTTCAGAGTACATTGTGAATGAAGTATAGATTCTCAATTGGTTGAGTAAAATGTAGGTGGGATATTGGGATTTTCAGATGTGAATATTGCAGTATATTGTTTCAGAATGTGGATACACTGAATATTTCAATAATATTATATTAAAATTAATTCTGTAAATTTTGTTTTCCAAAACCCGATTCCAAAAACCGAGGTATAAAGAGATTAGATATTTATGGATCCTAAAATGCTAACATCTATTCTTACACAAATTTAAAGGAGCTATTACTAAAAAGCAAGCAAAAAGATCAATTTGGGTCACTTATTGGCAAATGTTCTGTTTCCGTCAATCACTATTGTTTTGAGCGCAATTATTTCTTCACTCTATCCTTACTGAAAGAAACTGAGTATCTAATCAAATGCTCACTTAAGCCTTAAACTAAACAGCTAGGCAGAACTATGAGAGCTAGCAGTACTTTCCAGAGACTATCAATATAACTGTTGAGACAAAGATTACATTTTTAGGGAAAGAAATTAAGAAAAAAATTCACTGGGAAAAAAAAAAAAAAAAAGTGTTCTTAAATATTCATCAATAAATCACCTTCTTGGATGACTGTCAATATATTTGAATGTTCCTACCTATTCAATAAAAATGCCCTACAGTTTTTGGTTTTTCTGCTTGTTTTGTTGTGCTGATAAATTGTCCAGAAATAGTTGGTAATGCACCATTCAAATTGGCATGGCACATGTAAGGGGAGAGTAATCAACTGAAATACTTAAAAAATGAGTTAATCTTCATTCCGTTTATGTCTAAAAAAACATCCAGCAAAATAAACAGCTAATGTTTGGTCTTGTTTCATTATTCTGAGAAATCAAAACTTAAAAAATGGAAAATTTTTAGAAGGAAAATGCTTTCAAAGTCAAATGTAGCAGTCACGAGTGAGTGGATGAGCAGCCTGGGCAGAGCATTGCCAGACATCTGCAAGAAACAGTTTGAGAACCCATAGGAGATGCAGCCATGACAAGGTGCTGGAAGCATATGCAGGATTTGCACCAGCAGTTGTAAGAACAACCTGTCCTGGATTTTGCATAACTCTCCATTCCTAAATGCCCCAGTACACGTAGTCTTACCAAAGTGAGAAACAGTAGTTCAGTTCCAGAAAGGTGAAGGCTGTTTCTTTGACTGAGTAGAGGTGCCTTGTGAGTGAAGGGCCAAGTTGCCTTTCATCGTCCCTGAGAGCAGCATGATCTGCTTGCTCAAGAGACTCACATAACAGACAGACACAGGCATTGCCAGAATGGTGAGGAGAGAGGCTGAAATGATTGCGTCACCAGGGAGACTGAACTGATAGGTAATTTAGAAACTGTAATTATGGCTCAAGCCTTCTAAACTAATGTTTATATTTGATAGTAAAGGAGTAAGTCATAAAGCACTGTTATTCAGGCAGTAGTTCTGCTTCCTTTAAAGTCACTGGGTAAAAGTCTCTTTAATTTTGGTAGTACTGAACTAAACTGCATGATTCGTTCTCAATCTGCTTTTAATTCTTCAGCACTCCTAATGCATAGCTGTATGCTCCATGTAAGGCTGGCAGCAGTGGGGAATGATCTGATGTTACTGTCTTCTATCAAAATCTCAGAGGATTGAGTGAACTGAAGGGGAAGGTGCCTGCACTTTCATGATTGCTACATTTCAATCTCTGGGTTTCAAAATTGGCATCTCCTTCATCGTGTAGCAAATCCCCGAGGGAGAGCCACAGGCTTCTGTTTCCAGGCCTAGTTCTGTCCTGCTCTGTGTTATAAACGGACTCCAAAGCAGGCTCTCCTTTATACGCTGTCCTTTGAATCTTGTGACTCACCTTCATAAAAGCTGTCTTGGTCTTGCAGTGAAATTGCTCCTCAGCTCTCACTTCTGTACTGCTGAGCAGCTGAGAGGAAGGGAAAGACACGCAGCTCTGTAACACCGCTCTACCGTACGCTGTCAAAACCTGCCAACGGTTCCTCACGCAAATGAGCTTCCAGCTGACAATGTATGTTTTTAATTTAGCTCACATGGTTATACATGGGCAGGTGAGAAGGGCCCATTTCCCTTTTTCATTTCTTTTTTTTTTTTTCCCGGTGCTGGTAAATGTATTTCATCTTGTAACTCTAGCTTTGGATTAAAAAGCTGTTGCCTTTGGCACTAAAGCTGCACAGCAGGCTGAAGAAAGTAAAGCTTCCTTTCATTGCCATGTTTGAAACTAGAGGAAGTCATCATATTACTTTAACAAGCAGAAATGAATGAAAATGTTTAATATGATTATGCAAGGATGAGTAGCTGTATAGCTGTGTTCTAACTGCCATGGATTTTGCTCTGTGTGATTCCTCGTGCTGGTGGATAACGTGATTGTCTGTTTTCCACTAGCAGCCGAATTAGTATTTTGTTGTTGTTTGGAGATGTGAGGTCTCTGGTGATCTGTTTCCCTCCTTTTTGGATATACAGCTCCTTAAAAACAGGCTCGTGCTGTAGATTTGACATTGTGCTTTGCTGCCAGTGAGCACCTCATACTACACACCTTGCAGCTATATATTATTAAGCATACAGGAATGAGTAACAGTCTTCTGATTTTGCTTCTGTTGTGGCACTGTGTAGAATGGAAATTAATTCCTGGCTTGTGTCAGAGTTGAGCAAAGCACCCAGAGTATAGTCACTCGACAAAAACCCTGCCACAGAGAGAGAATGGAGTTAGCTTAGGTGCCAGAAGTAATTTTATCTCATGAGCATTGTGTTCCTCCAATTAGTTAGCTCTGGATGTATGACACTACACTGTGCAACAAAACACATTTAAATGCTGTGTGTTTCACCTTGTCATCTGTTTTTGTGCTGATTATAATTGGTGAAGAAGGCTGGGATTCACCTCTTCTAATTTTGGATGTTGGGAGCTGGCTGAGCTTTCTTTGCACTGGAGAGAGAAGGGGCACCTAATGATGTCAACCTCATGTCTATCTTAGCCTAGAATGACTTTTTGTCCAGTGTTGCCTGTTTCTCTCCAGGCTAAATGTATACCTTACATCAGAACACAGAATCAGACAGTAATTACGGTTGAAAGGGACCTCTCAAAATTACCTAGTCCCATCCTACTCAAAACATGGTCAACTACCGCAGGTTAATCAAGGCTATGTCCAGTTTGTTCTGAAATATCTCCAAGGTTGGAGTCCACACTCTCTAGGAAACCTATTCCCAGTTTTTGATCACCCCAACAGTAAAAAAATATAATTATGTTTTATAGGAATTTCATGTATCTCAGCCTGTGCCCGTTTCTTCTTGCTCCTTCACTGGGCTGCATTGAGTGACTCTTTTTTTTTAATACTCCTCCTACCAGGCATTTGATGTGATGTCCCATCTTCTCTTCTTCAGGATTACAGTCCCAGCTCTCTCAGCCTTTCCCCATATGTCAGATTCTCCAGTCCATTAATCATCTTTTTAGTCCTTTGCTGGACTTGTTCCAGTGTGTCCCTGTCTGGATTCCAGCCCAGAACTGGTACCAGTGCTCTGAATATGTCTCAAACAGGCAGATGGCAAGGATCACTTCCCTTGACCTGCTAGCAATGCTCTTCCTGTAGCCCAAAACTCTTTTGAATTTTGTCATGTGACTGATCTCTGTGAATTTTTCTTTTTAATCTTATGCCATTTTTCTACAAATAACCAGTTTCATTGACAACAAAAAGACAACCTAAAACTTGATTAGTCCTAGTAGTACTTTTTCTCATGCTTCTCCTCTGACTCAGACAGACCTAACTTCATGCAGACTCAAAGCTTGCCAGATGTGAATCAGATCATGTCCTTGTTAGTGCAGTAATTAATCCATGGTGATAAGACCTCTCTCTCAGTGCCTCATTAATGTGGCTTTATGACTTTTGGACGGGAGCTGACTCATAGCTGGCCAACTCAGAGGACGGGTAGAATTAGCACAGAGCAGTCTGCATTGGGCCATGTAGATGAACCTCTCTCTTTAGGTTAATAAATTAAGAGAAAGATCATGATATTGAACCATTGATTATAATTGAGACTTGTAGGTGCTAGTAGAGCTCAGACAGCAAATAAAACCAGTGTGCTGATGCTAAAATCTCACTGTCTGAGATTGGACAGTAATTTCGTTAATTAATATTTTTAATTTTATTTTAATCTTTGGAGTATGAATGTATGTGATTTAGTGTTCTTATTTCATCAACTAGTAGTGACTCTCTGAATGAAAAATAAGTATGCTGTGATTTACCCTTATAAGTTTCCCTAATGCTCCACCTTGCTTTTTACTCCTTTAATTTTAGTAACTCACAGAGATAGTTAATAAACTGCAATGTATAAGAACTGGGATTTTTCCCCTTCTCCTCTGCCTTCAGTCCCTTTGCAGAGTGAAGTAAAAATAATCCATAGAAGATATAAAGTAATAAAGAATTGTCCACATATGCTTAGACTGGTGTTATTCAGCTTAGTATACATGTGTAATGCACTGAAGTCAATGTAAAGGTCTCACAAAAAAGTCTATATTCTAGTAATTATTCTTCCGACATCTACTGAGATCTGAAATTGCCATTAAAAAAAAAATGTAGAAAAGGGTATAGGTTTTTATCTGTCAAATGCCCTTTTGTTGTGAGAGAGGAGCTAGTAGTATCAGTTCTTCCAATTAATAGCTTATTCCCATTTTCTATTACCATTACCAGAATAATTGAAAAGTCACATTTGTATAGCTAGGTTCCTTCAGTCTTATAATAATTTATTGTATCATTTGAGCCCTAACTAAGAATCAGGTGTGTGTTATACTAGGCTAATTAGAGAAAACGATGAAAAAGACATTCCCTGTGCAGGAAGCACACAACAGAGTTACAGGGGCTAGTAGGCAGAAGAAACAAAGTGGGTTAGTGTGTTTGGAAGGGCAAGAGAATGTTTAGAAAAAGAATCCAGTAAAAGTTAGTGATCATCTCTTTCCTAATGAATAAAATATCATAGTGACATCATCAGGGTATTGTGGCAGACAGAAGGCCCAAGAACAGAGGATAGTTTTCACAAATCTTGCAGGATATTTGTCCTTCTATAGAAAAGAGAACACGTAAATAAGCATACAAGCATATGGCACAAAAATGGATATATGGATATGTATAGAGAAGACCTGGAGAGCACACAACCAAGATGTTGATGGTTTGCTGACTGGAAGTGAGAAGATGGCCTCATATGCAGGCTTTGTGCTGGAAACAGAAAGGAACTTTTTTTCTTGTACTAGAGACAAATGAATGGGTGTTTCTGTGAACTGTCTTTGGTCGATCATCACACTGAAATGTTCATTTTAAGGGCTCTTTTATGTTGTAAATCTTGGCATCTCTTCCTGTCTTCAATGTGAATAATCATTTCACATAGTAAAATGCCAATAAGAGGTAATTTATTTCCCTAATATTTTGGATGGTAAACCTCATCTTTGTTAGAAGTGATTTTGAGCTCATGTGTTCAGAATATTTTAGCCTTAAGATTCAGGACAGCCTGGTTCTTTATTCACAGAATCTGTGTGTCTTGCCAGACTAGAAGTTGTTTCTAATGATGAAGGATGAGGGTTTCTGATTTAGAGGATTCACTTGTATCTGTAATTTTTATTGCCAAGTACACATTGGCTTATGTAAGTGTAGTCATATGTAAGTTTAGCACCACACTTTCACTTCCTTATTGTAGATGACTTCTTGCTTTACAAAGGTACAATGCATTTTGAGATCAACCAGTTATTTTGTTAATCAGAAGTTTCTAATTAAAAAAAAAAAAAAAAAAAGCGTTGTAGCTCTTATTTTAGATGCAATAATAAATCAAGCACAAAATAGGCTTTCCATGAATCAGTCTTCAGTTATTGGAACCTCAGTGGGAAAAGATGCTTAAGGGACAGCACGGAAGTTCTTTTTTAATATACAACAATGTTTCACAGATGAGTTCTCAGAAACGGGAACTCATGAAGCTCTATCATTAGATATCATTCACAATCTTGATGTTTCTCTGTTTTTTCCCTATGAGGCATAAATTAAGATCTTATCACTGAAATACTTTTAGATGAAGCTCATTGCAGATGAATATCATTGCCTTGCAGAGATGAAATAAATCTTGGCCATTTGGAGAAAAAAATCATGTTCATAAATAATATCAATTTATCCATATATAATAATACAGGATCTAATTTGAACCATTTAGTACCAGGTTGCAAATCTAGCAGCCTGTAAGTCAGTTTTATTTTTTGCCACAACATAAATTACAGTGGTTTGATTTGTTTGGGCTCACATAAGCTGATAGTGAATAAAATCTACCTATTTTCATGACAATATAATTTTTAGATGTTTATTTTTGAAGGAAACTGAGCGTTCAATACTTCTTGATGCCAAGAACATGTGCTCATGCACTGGTAATGTCCCGCAGTGGTATCTTAACTGTGAAATTCCTTGACAAGGGAACTGTGGCCCCAGAAGCTTGGCTTTTGCAGCATACTTAGGTGAAACAGACACTTTTCCCTCCCCTTTATTTACTGCACCTTTGTACCTTTTAGCAGAAGCCCGATTAAGTCAAAGGATTTGTACTCAAGGACACAGAATAAGATGGCACAAAAGTGGAGGGAAAATGTTTCCTTTTTGCCTCGCATCACAATTTGGAAACTGTTCTTGGGGAAATATTACTGTTTGTTAGCAGGGGTGTATTTTAAATTATTGGTAGGACACTGAGGATGTGATGAGGTGTAGGTATGAAACGCTTGCTTTCTGATATCTCTACATAAAAAAAGAAAGCAAGCAAAAAAGAAAAAAGAAGTGAGGGCAAAGAGATGCTGACAGGAGAATACAGGAATGTGATGGAGTGCAAACCTTCTCATACTGTGGATGGACCTTAGCTTCACTTGGTCTGTTAGCTCGAAAAAGGTGCAAGACCTGTATAGGGTTCAGCATGTCATCCTGACTTCTAATAACGAAGAATTCTGTTCAGACTTTGGAATTAATTACTTCAGAAAGTCATGAAGGCAATTCTAAGAGTCATGTTCTAGAGCTTAAGACTCTCTTCAGTTATGAGAATATGAGGTTTAGGATTTCTGAAATATGTATAAAGTTTGAACTGTATAGTGAATCTTGATCTTAGCCCTATTGATTACTAGTGGCAATCAGATTCACTGTTTAGTAAGTAGTTGTGTGATGAAAAATTTCCTCTTAGTAGTTTTAATCATAATCATGGGCTTAGCTTTATAATTTGGTCTTTTCAGGTATGCCAGGCCTTTTGCTTTAATAGATGTACAATCTAAAAAACTATACTGTTTAATAAAATATAAGGGTACGTTCACACATTCACATTTTTCCACACAGCTGCTTTCTCGTCAAAAAAAGGAGAACATGGAAAAAGAGAAATTTAAGAACAAGAAATTTTATTTTAAAGAACAGAACTGAGAGATGCAATTATGTGTTGGCAAATGTTTCCACCTTTGAAGCAATATCAGTGGAAGCCCGAGGCAGGCAAAGTTTAAGAACATTAAAACCACAAACTTTCTTTTTAATAATACATGAAGTTGCCTTAATAAATCCTTATGGAAACTGTAGCAACAGTAGCTAATGACTGGTTTTAGTTAATGACCCATTAACATGTTAGCAAAGCAGCCACTAACCATGATATTTGGAGAGAATCAGTTTCAAAGGGACAATTAATATTAAAATGTGATGATGATTTATTAACCAATAGATTTTTAAGGTATTACTTTCTACCTAGAGCAGTGGCAGTGTTGGTAAAGCAGTAATTTTGTGAGAGCTAATAATCTGTTTTGCTCCAATCAGGCAACAGCAGAAAGAAATCACTGTTCCTCCTCAGGGATGTTATTGCTGAGGTAAGTTTCAGTCTTGGATGGATGGTGCTTTAAAACAACGTTGCTACTGTGGGTCTTAACAGGATGCCTAGAAATCTGAGTCATGCACAGGCAGCAGAAAGGAAGACCTACTTTTCCCTTAATTAGGTTGGGGAAAGGACCTTCCATTAGTTCTTTACCGAGGAGGCCACTATAACAAATGGCATAAATAAAAGTAGGCAGGAAACTACATCAGCTGGGATGCCTAAAACCACTAGTTTTATGTACTTACTTACTAAATATTTTTTTGTGCATGTGTGACAGGCCAAAACTCCCAGTTCTATAATTTTTACCTGTGCTCCTGAACAAAAGAAAACCACTTTCAGTTTGCATCTTTGTGGCCATGCCTGTTGTTGGAGTCAGTGCTGTTTTGGCACAACTAAAACCTGTAACATGCTGTCAATTCTCATTCCATGCATGCTTCCAGTTCATGCCATGCTTATATCTGCTTCTTGCTTTGCTTCCCCCTGGCAGAAGCAAATAAATCTATCCTGTGCTTAGGGGGGGTAGCTAGCCAAATCTATCAGTACTTCTGGAGGAACAGGCTCAACATCTGGAGTGAGCCTTCATGAAATCGCTGTGTTTTGCCCTTAAAATTTGATGTTATTCTACAAAATTTCAGAGTCAGTGATTGAGGTCTTCATCTTCATTGCATCTCAGAACTGATGTTGTAAATCCTTAGGGAAACCTTTTCTCGAGTTGAAACACAACTTAAAGACAAGCATATTCTTGGCACTTTCACTAGCAAGCTTTGCCTGCCTGAGCAGTCATCTGATCTCTGCAGGCGTCCTTCCTTCATTCCTTCCTTCAGAGTGTCAGCTTGAGCCATGTCCCAGATCCCTGTGGCCTTTCTATCAGGAGATAGAACACTTTGCAAAAACTGAAACATTTTTCTCCCCCGACTCTGTAAATGGAGTCACAGAAAGCTGGAGACAGGAAATGTGTGTTGGAGGGCTACTACTAAGGCTTTGGATCCATGCATCTCACTTAAGAGTTCTTATGTTGTAGTTAGATTCCTTTCCTTTGTTAATAAGCAGCACTGTGGCAGGTTTCAGGTGCTCAAACATGTTTCTGAAGGGCACGCAGTGGGTGAAATTACAATATCAGTTACACCACGGAACCAAATAAGAAGCAAGGTCCCTCACATCTATCATGGAGTGCCAGAAGAGAAGGGCATGCCAGTAGGTACTTGCTTGCCTGGACATGCTTAGGCACAATAAAAAATTACAAAGTGGTCAGGCAATAGCCATTATAAGTCAGCTAGCACTCAGACTGGTGTTCTGCCAGAAATGTTTTGGCCACTCAACTAAAGAGAGTATTCATCTGAGGTTGACTGGAGGCACTGTTTTCCTTTGTGGTTTGTGTGTGTATATATGTGCATTTGTGTTTTTGAATACTTTGAATGTTTGCTAATCAGCTTGAGATGCCTGTCTGCTGAGCACTTTATTTCTGAAGCCACCTGACCATGGAAAAGTGAGCCAGCTCATCTATAAGGTGCTACCAGGGCAGCCAGGGAAGATAGAGCTGAAACAGCCACAATTTGTCCATGCAGAGATGTGTTCTCTTGAGTAATCCAAAATACTTTCTACTTCTCTGCAAAACTTCGTACACTAATAGCACCACTGTGTAAAGATAATGATGACAAAGGCAGTCTCATTTATGAATCAATTACTCATCCATCAATTTATTACTGAGCTATTGTTAAGTGACGTTTTTTCACATGTTGATTTTTTTTTTTTTCAGTTTGAATCCAGATGACATGAAACCATGGACCCCAACGAAGGGCTTCTCACAAGCAGCACTGTCTTGAGTTTTGTTTCTTTGAAGAGAAAGCAGATTTATGTGGGGTTATTGCCATGTCAAACAACATTAGTTCAGTCATGCTGTTTCTTTATTTGTACCGCTGACTGTTCCCAGTTGTCGAGAATCACTGTAAAACACTGTGGATCTGCACTCAGTTGATATGGACAGTGTTTTATTTCAGGAGAATGAGGCCTGTCTTTTTTTTTTTTTTTTTTTTTCTTTAGGAAACATTTGTTTGAATGTCTTCTCCAGAAGCTGTCTTCTGTCCAAAGAGCCTTGCCCTATTTCTTGACTCTTTTTCTCTTTTCCAATAGTGAACAGTGGTAAGACACAGCTCTAATAACCCGAGATCTCTGAGATGACAAAGGAAAATGGAGCCAGGGCATGCTTAGATAGTCAAATCCGCATTTCAATTTATAGCAGTAATAGAACCTCAGCAGCTGTTCCTTGTGACAAAACAGCTAATGCTGCCGGGGCTGAGATAACCTTTGCGTGTCAGTGATGCCGCTGCTCAAGACACTGGTCATTCTGTTTTCAGGCTGGAGTAAAGCCTCAAACTGAGCTGTGTATATCAGCAGAGATCAGCGGGTACAGCTGACAGTGGAGAATTTTTCTTTGGCTTTGGGGCTTTCTTTAGACCTCTTGGCCTGGTTAGGTATAGCTGATGTGGCCTTTTCTATTATTATTATTTTTTATTTAAGAAGTGCTAGTAAAAATCACTCTGCTGTTTTTTGGTATCACAGGGAACAGTACGGCATAGTTGCTTAACTGCCCTGAGGCTCTGCTTGATGAGAATTCACAAGTCCGAAGCGATCCCCCCACTCCTCTTGTATGTTTAATGTGTATCTAAGGCAGCTAGGGAGCTGAGTTGCTTTTTTTTTCTCTTTCCGTCTTGGATTTTTTTTTCTTTCTTTCTTTTTTTTTTTTTTTTTTTGAAAAGGGCAAGCAGTGCTACCTTAAGTTTACTTACAACACCTAGCTTGGATGTTCATCTAATCCAGCTCCGATGCTTCGAATGAACAATTTGGTTAGAACCTAAGTGATGCTGGGGCTTGGATAAATGCCAACTTGCTGATCCTCTGTCTGATGAATACTGAAGAAAACAACTGGAAGACTTGGCAGAAATTACATCAGCATCCCTGATGGAGAGTGTGCACCTGCCACTTGCTGTTCAGGTCTATAACTCAGGTCTTTCTAAAATTCCACCTGCTCCTTTCTCATGTTTAGCTGTTGACAAGAGTGTGTTTTACTGTCTGTGCAGATATTTTTTTCTCTGAATATGGGACAAAAGGGCTCAACGTGAAAACTCTTTGGAGCTTCAGCTGGCATAAGCATGAGGAGAGCCTGGCATGACTTGCCACGTGCTCACATTTAACTAGACCCAGATGCTATGGAAAGAGGGGGGAAGATGACAGCCTTGCACATGAGCATGGATGCTGAAAAATATGCTCATCCGGGGATGGGAAGGGCCTTGTTAGCTTACTGAAATAGCTTCTGTTCCAGCTGGCCATAAGATCCAGATATTCCTATCCCTCTGAAGAGGATCTGAATCTAGGAACTATGTCAGAAGTGAGAAAGGATCCTTGGGAATAACTGTAAGTAGACAACTAAAATGTATTTTAATGCACACAGACACTGGGAAGAAGTTAGCTTGGGATGGACTATCTATCCTTATCTACTATCTTCTTTCGTTCCCTCTTCTCTATTCCCGTTTCCTTCTTTTAACATATGTAGATTCAGAATCATGAATACTTAAAATAACAGTATTACATGCTGTTCATTCTGACTGAAGAGAAGGCTGAGGTAATTTTAGGTAATTACAGAGGGCAAAACTGATCCCCAGTTGCCTTTGGTAAGGTATTAAAATAACTTTCACATGAAGATAAGATCTTTCATAAGATCCTTCATAATGTTATCTCTTAGAACTATCTCCTTAACAATATATATAGAATCAGAGAGGTATATATAGTTATACTTGCATTTGTAATGACTTAGATACTTTCAGGAAGAGTGCTAGGAAAATGGTAGAACTCAAAAGCAAACTCAAGAGTATGATTTCATTAATTAAAATTGAAAATTATGTTTTAAAAAATCTCAGGGAATGGAAGAGTCTCTATTGTCTAACTCAACAAACAAACTCAAAAAAAAAAAAACCACACCCAAAACACATCAGCAGAATGCCACTGTAGGACTATATATGACTATGTTCATTCCTGGCTTTTTTTTTGTTCCAGAGCATACATGAAGATGCTCAAGTATTAAGGATGCTAGTAATGTGAAAGCTCTGACTTGTTCCTGGTCTGGTGATCTGATGCACTTATGCTAACAGAAGTATCAGAACAGTATAGAGGAACTATCCTTCCTCATGACAATATGTCACCATGTACCCAAGTGCTTAGAGCACTAGCATAATGGGGTCCACATTCTCTGCTTGCCTTGGAGAAAGACTCCAACTCTTGCCTCAGAGGAAGATAAGGTTACAATAGCACTATATGAATCATTTAAGTAGCCCTTGTCCTTGGTGTGTGAAGAGAGTATGGAAGAGTACTACTTTGGGAAAAAAATAATAGCAATGTTTCAGTCAGCATAGGCAAGTGAGGAAGATAGAGTAGCAAGGGTCAAGGTTTTGTTTAATCTTTGTTAGAGAAAGATTTGAAGCCAAGACTCTCACGACTGTTGAGTGTTGAACAGATGCAGAAGCCAATTGTGTCCACTTTGCATCTCCTGAGAGAGGATAGAACCAGGAATATGACTATCTGATATTTTTCTCCTCTGATGGTTTGCCAAGCCATTTTGATAGTGCTAAGTCAAGAACAGAATATTTGTCTCACTATGGATCATTATTCCTTCTTCAGGAAAGCATATATAAAATTCCAAGGAAATGTTCTGGATAAAGGATTCCTGCTATCCATCCTATAAAAAGAAAATAGTGCTGGTCTGCACAAAACTTGCTGTTACTTTTGTATATTTAATTTATGTAAAAGGCGAGAGGAAGCTAAGTCCATGTTTAGAATCTTACAAATAATTAATTCACTGTTTCTACAATTGGCCTTAATTTGAAAATCTAGTTGTTTTTTTTCTTTTCCCTTTCTTCTAATTCAAACACCCATTTTGTAAGTAATATCAAGAATTAAATTTGTTTGCAAAGCTAGTAATACATTGTTACATGGGGTCTTGTCTCATAGAATACCACTTAATTTATTGCCAGTGAACATAAACTTTTAGTAACTGATTTAGGCGTTAAGAAACAAAGAAGACAATCAATTATACAAACACCTAGGGAAACACCTTTGTTCCCCTTCACAAAGTTCATCTTTACTTCAGAAAAATATCTTCCCTCTTCCTAGTCCCTGCTCTTCTTGTTTTGCTTGACATTACACTCAATCCCTTCACTGACGTGACAGTGCAGGAGGCCAGGCTTAGTGTGAAATGCTGTTGTTGTTTTTTTTTTATTTTTATTTTTTATTTTTATTTTGTGATAGTTCTGGTTTCCTACTCTTTTCTTTCACTGCTGCTTCCTTCTTACTCATTTCCTCTGCTGTCTCATGGATTTATCCATAGGCTGCATTCTCTTTGGGAGTGCTCTTTTCCTGGTGTGACTTACCCACCAACCTTCAAATACAAGCCTCCTCATGTGTCTCCCTTTGTGCATCGTCCTTCATCGTATTTTGTGTGTGTGCTGTCCCGTAGCAGATACTACCCCTTCTTAAACCTGAACAGCAGGACCAGATGCTCTACTCTGCACTGTGAGGCCTCACCTCCAGCACAAGATGTGGTCTGGACACCACAATATAAGAAGGCCATAAAGCTCTCAGAGAGTGTCCAAAGGAGAGCTACAAAGATGGGGAATGCTCTGAGGGCAAGGTGTGTGAGGAGCAGCTGAGGCCCCTCGGTGTGCTCAGCCCAGAGCAGAGGAGCTGAAGGGAGGCCTGATGGCGGCTGCAGCTCCTCACAGGGAGCGGAGGGGCAGCGCTGAGCT
>JAOWBP010000001.1:91557573-91580552 GCA_028571105.1 Tragopan temminckii | reverse complement strand
CGGGGGGGTGGTGGGGAGAGAGAAAATAAAAACAGAAGACTGACAGGACCTGGATCTCTCCCACTCAACTAGCAGAATTAACTACTGCCATGAAGGTGGGCATCATAAATAAATAAAGGTGGAAACCAACTGCTCAAAACATTTCCTCTTGCAGGATGATTAATGACCTATGCCATGTAGCTGCAATTGCACTGTTTTTCCTCCCTTATGATTTTGAGCTTCTTAGGCCTCATATTAAGCAAGAGGAAGCAATTTGCTTTTGTCAAGTGTTTTTCCTATCAGTTTGCTGAGCCATGAGGGCTCTGATGAAGTACACTGACACAGGAGAAAGGGAAAAACCTCCTTCCAGGGAACAAGCAGCAAAAGGATTGCCATCTGGTGCCATAAAACCACCAGCCATGTTTAACTCTACTGAGAAAGCATGTCTAGGTAGCTCAGTCTGTGAGTGTTGACTGTTTTGCTTTGTAGGTTTTTCTGAGGAAGGAGGAGAATGATATTTGTCTAAGCCTTCCTGCATTCAAGTTTTGAGGTACGGGCTAAGACACTTCTCTTCCTGGAGGAGAGAAGGCTCCAAGAAGACCTGAGAGTGGTTTTTCAGTATCTGAAGGGGGGCTATAAGAAAGAAGGGTACAGACTCTTTAGTAAGGTCCATTGTGACAGGACAAGGGGAAATGATTTCAAACTAAAAGAAGGGAGATTAAGACTGACTATAAGGAAAAAAGTTTTTTTTACCGTAAGGGTGGTGAGGCACTGGAACAAGTTGCCTAGAAAGGCGGTGGATGCCTCGTCCTTGGACACACTCAAAGCCAGGCTGTATGGGGCTTTGAGCACCTGATGGAGCTGTGGGTGTTCCTGCTCATCACAGGGGGGGTTGGACTAGGTGGCCTTTAAGGATCCCTTCCTATTTGAAGGGTTCTGTGCAAGCAAAGAATTTGGCCTAGCAAATTGGCAAAGGATCTGGAAGCAAAGGCAGAGACACAGTTTTTCACCTGGACAACCTTATGAGGTCTGAATACCAACACAATGGGGTCCTTCTGGGGGCCAGCAGAGCCCCCTCACGTCCTGCTTTCACCTTACTAGACAAAAGACTTGGAGAGAGTTCACATCTCGACTTTTCCAAATCAGAATGACTGAACTCAGGAAGATACCACCAGTTCTGAAACAAATCATTTCGCAGTTTTGACTTCCGAGGCAAAGATCTTGATCTTCGTTGTGTGCAATATGCTTTAAAATAAACATTTTCTGACTGCACAGTTTGACAGGAAAAAAAAATCTGACAAAGTCCATCAGTGGAAGATGAAACTCAATCTCTGGGTGCTAAATAGATCAAAAGTTTGACCACTACTACACTGTTGTGCATAGTTAAAGGATCATATCCCACCTTGCTGTGTAATGTGGTGATATTATATACTGCTCCCTGAATATGATGTCCTGTGATACAGGGAAGAAAGAGATGGCAAGCTCTAACTGCAGGCATGCCACTAGGAACAGAACAGCCTTATAAAGTGTGTAGAGTACAAGCCTCAGTCTTGCAGGACATATTCCAACAGAGACAAAGCAGCTACATGGCTGGCACGCTGAGGAGTGGCAGGGGACTGAAACAGAGTCCAGGACTTTTAGGATAACATTGAGTTTATCATACTCTGAGATATGAAATCTTTATCAGCCGGTCAACCCATTCATCTGTTTCCTTTTTGTCTGAAATGAGCACTGACGGTGATTCCAGTTTTCCCAAAGACTTTGTGCATTCTTAGAAAGATTAAGAGAGGGAAGCGAATCTGAGTTAGGAATGGTTTGGGACCCCTGTGAAGCAAAGATACTTCTGACACAAGACCTAGAGATGATGTCAAAATATACAACTTTCGAGAAATAGTCAGAAAATAGCAGCTGTTACATCTCTTTCTCTGAGGTTGAACGGAACTGAATCTGTCACCCTCAGACTGACTTATAATGAAAATCTCCTCCATTGGGACATTCAGCAAGGTCCCTCAAAAAGAAACAGGCAGGATGTGTTTATAAATGGTAATGCTTTAAGTTAGCTTTAGATATCATAACCAAAGGCCATCTATTTGTTCAACATTTTAGTCTGCCAAGCATGATTAGATGCTTACTGCAACATCCTTTGGGGACCCTGGGGGAGGGAAACAGGTAACTAAAGCTGGGAAACTGTATTGATTTATGTCCTTCAGGTTACTCTTGAAAGTTCTTTAGAGTTGAGGGCTGCAGTGCCAATATAGCAGAACATCTCAGAGGCCTCTGCATGAAGAAGTTCTTGCAAATGAGAAGATGCACAGTATGGGCAGAAATGGGCATCATTTTCCTCCTAGAGGTAGGATTTGAGATCTTAAAAGCCTTCTGGGAAAACTTTGGTTGAAGAAAATGCTTCATTCCTAGTGCTAGATAATTCTTTTTTATGCAGACAGTAAGTCCTCAGCACTTAAAGATTTATGGTGGAGAACAACCCTGAAGTACAACTGATATGTCAATTGATCTAGAAGGCAGGCTGAAGGCACCAGGGGAACCCAACTTTCTTCTGAAGATGCATACAGACCTCTCGTATCTGATTTAGACTTTGCACAGTTTCTCTGCAGTGTGAACAGACGGATCCTATGCATGGAGAAATGACACTCTGTATGCATGGGCAATGGCATCCCCTTGTGGCCTTTTCCACACTGGCTTAAGGAGAGTTACTGTAGTCATTGGCCTTGGGTTATGCGTGAGGAGATGGGAAATCACTGCTGCGGATCAACACAACCCGGATGGCTGATAACCATCTCCTGAAGTCACTGCAGGCAGAGAGAAAACAGAGTAAAGGTGAGGGAGAATCACAGATCTGATGCGGCCACTACTGGCAACATGACTGCAGGCAGCCAAATTTTCCATTCAGTGTGGCACAGAAAAATCAGTATGAAGAGCAAATGGAGGATGAGGGAAAATTGGTCATACCAGAGAAGTGAATAAGTGCTTAGGAGCTTATTTAAAAAAAAAGAAAAAGAACCAACAGCACAGTTTGCGAGGAAGGCAAGGGCGGAAATTTGCTATGACTCAGCCAAAAAATTCAGGAACTGAGGGAGAGGCACGCTGCTCCTTTCATAAACACATCAGCATGGACAGGAACAGCAGAAGCAGCCAGGGTGAAGAGTAACCTAGCCAGTATAGCATGCTGTAGGGTGCTCTGGGCAGTAACTACATTGGTGCCAGAACAAGATGAAAAAATACATACATAAAAATTAGACAGTCCCACTCTTGCAGTCTGGGCTACAGTGTCAACATGCAGCTGTTTTCTGAGGCTTCATTCATAGAATCAGGGCTTGTAAGCTCAGTGGAGGAAATTAACTCTGGAAAAAATAACTAATGGAAAACACGCTTGAGATGAAGACAGCTACACCAATACGTATATGCGTGTACATACAGTACACACACGTACAGGGAGAAGCTGATGCAGAGAAATCTTTTTGAGCCTCCTATGGAAATACTTAAGAACATATATAAAAAAAAAACAAGGCATCATCAGTCCCATGGGGAAGAAGACATAAAATGTTGCTAACACCTTCAGCTATGATCTTTCCTGTATGTGTGTTTTACTTCAGTGCACAGATAGGACATAACTGTATGTTCAGTCTGATCTTTATCATATGTGGGAAGGAAGAGACACTCTGCTGTAGCTTTGTAGCTATGGAGCTATAAAATCACCCCTATTCATTTTCTTCTTCCTACAGGTCTTTACTAAGAAAGTTGTGTAAGTGCACAGAGCCAGGAACACAAAGATTTCGGAGAATCATTTGAGTTGAAGGTTCCCTTAAAGGCCATCTGACCCTGCTCCCCTCCTGCAATAAGCAGGAACACCTGCAGCTCCATCAGGTGCTCAGAGCCCCATACAGCCTGACCTTGAGTGTCCCCAGGGACGGGGCATCCATCACCTCTCTGAGCAACCTGGTAAAAAACTTCTTCCTTATACCCAACCTAAATCTCCCTTCTTTTAGTTTGAAACCATTTCCCCCTGTCCTATCACAACAGACCCTTCTAAAGGACAGCAGAGATGGCTGGAGGCTATCACCTTAAATTCCATAGGAGCACAAACAAGAATAGTTCACCCACCATAAATTTTTCTGGCAAGTTTTTGCATACATTTTACATTCAGTGTAAAAGACATTTTGGCTTAAAAGTGTCAATAGGCACCTCGCTTGGGATCTTAGGCAGAATCCTAAGGCTAAATCTTCTGCAATATGCTATGTGACTATTCCACTCAAACACCTAACTGCTTAGTATCTTAGTATATGTCCATTTGTATATTATGAAATAATAATCACAGAATGGTTTGGGTTGGAAGGGAGCTCAAAGCCCATGTCGCCCCAACCCCTGCCATGGGCAGGGCTGCCCCCCACCAGCTCAGGCTGCCCAGGGCCCCATCCAACCTGGCTTTGAGCACCTCCAGGGATGGGGCACCACAGCTTCTCTGGGCAGCTGTGCCAGTGCCTCACCGCTCTCTGGGAAAGAATTCCCTCCTAAGATCTAACCTAAATTTCCCCTCTTTCAGTTTAAAACCATTTTTCCTTATCTTATCAATATCAGTGTAAAAAGTTGCTCCCCTTCCTGTTTATAAGCTGCCTCCAAGTATGAGAAGGCTGCAGTGAGGTCCCCCTGGAGCCCTCTCTTCTCGAAGCTTCACAAGCCCAGCTCCCTCAGCCTTTCTTCTTAGGAGAGGTGCTCCAGCCCTCTGAGCATCTTCGTGTCCTCCTGTGGACCCATTACAACTCCATTCTTTCTTATGCTAGGGGCCCTAGGCCTGGATGCAGTACTTCAGGTGGGGCCTCACAAGGGCAGAGCAGAGGCAGACAACCCCCTCCCTCTCCCTGCTCATTACCCCTCTTCTGTGCGGCCCAGGATACTGTTGGACTTATGGGGCGCAAGTGCACACTGATGGCTTGTGTAAAGCTTTTCGTCCACCAGAACCCCCAAGTCCTTCTCCACAGGGTTGCTCTCAATGAGTTCTCCCAGTCTGTACTTGAATCTGGGATTGCTCCAAATCAAATGCAACACCCTACACTTGGAAGCAGCTTTTCCTTGATAGAACACAGCTCTGCTGCTGTTAAATGAAGGAGGAAATACAAGGAGAGTGGGGGAAGAGCATGGGCACGGGGGGAGGGGTGCAAGACAGCAACAGGAAGAGCAATTCCAGGGCTTAATTGAAGTGGTGAGACCCAGGAAGGTGACAAGATGACAGCATGGAGGCCTCTTGCTATTAATTTGTGTGCCTCCATCCCAGGATCAAGAAGGGAACCTGCGTGAGGAGGGCGGCTGGGAAATGACACTTGACAGGAGGTATCATCAGCATGCCAGTCATGAGGCGGGGAGGCAGCAGCAGGGTGCTTTCAGGAAACTTGCCTCTCTTTGCAACCTTTAGCATCCTCATCTGCACACCTCCATAGAGATGGCGGGGACGTGATGGCCGTGCTGATGAGGCAGCAGCCGTGCTGATGAGGTGATGGCTGCACGCTGATCAGGAGGTTTGGGGCTGAGAGGCTTCCTGGCAGCATGCTGATGCTTCCCGTGGTGGTTTGGGAAGAGATGCATCACTCCCCTCCTAGAGATGGCCAAATACAAAAGAAATTAAATATCCAAAATGCATGTCAGGGCAATCCTAGATAGGCTTCTAAAAGCCAAAGAATTCAGGGCTGCTTGCAGCTAGTGCTGTGATTTTTGCCAGCCTGGGGAGAACAGGGGAAAGGGTGATCCCAAGGTCAGTCCTGATCATGGGGCTTTGTGAGGCATTGCTCCTGTCAGCGGGAGAGTGGAGCTGGCAGAGGAGACTTGCAGAGGTTCGGGCCTATAAAAATACATTATTAAAGAAAGTCTGAATGGAATGGCAAACAGTATGGAAAATAGCAAATAATACAGCATTAGAAATTCATTTCAATTGTACAGAATATAGCTTGGGTGTAAATATAAAGCATCGCATTAAAATTCATAATAACAGATTATAGTCTTCTCCCCTATCTATACCACTGCAGACAGTATGATTGCAAGAGAGCTAAGCTGAGCAATTTAGAGGCAGGATTGATAATTCATGTGGCAGTTATTGGTGGCTCCCTCCATTTACCACTTCAAAAGGAACAAGGATGTGTGCAGCACCGCCATCCCCAGCAGCATCACCCGGACATTTCAGCCTGACATCAGGGACCAAATTACTGCAGGTGCTGAGTGACACCGAGAGCAGCCGTGCTGATAAACAGCAGCGAAGATAGAGGCACGCACCTGCCTCAACTGCCAATGACAGCTTTTTGATCTACAGTTTAATGAATGTTTTCCTACAGCTTTAATGTATGCTAATGTCTCTTTAAGATTACTCCAGCTGAACTGGACACAAATCTTCATAAAACAGAACATGCAACAGTGCAGCTGAGATTTTCTCACAGTTTTCCTTGTAGTAAAGCTTTACTGATCTTCCTGCTCTGTTGCTACCAGAGGTTTTTGGTACTGTCTCCCATGTATGAAATAGGAACTGCTTTCTATTGCCTTGAATTTCCTGGAGAGCACCTTTGAAATTGCCAAGGTGAGAGGGGAATGGTTGATATTAATCTGTATGGAGAGTGGTAATGAATGGAGATATGGCTTGTGGCTGTGTTTCCTGTGGCTTCACGTCTGAGAAACAATTACTGTTCCTGAGGTACAATAATGATGAGGGTAACATGTTCAGCAGCCTCTAATGGGACATCATTTTTTAGTCAGTTGACAGATTTGAAAATTTTGCCTGAGGTATTTATTATGTTTGAACAATATTGTAAAATATGTTTTTTATCCAAACTTCATGATTACTGACCTGAGCTTCAAGCTCGTAGGATGTTTCTTGTGAAGCTAATCTGCAACACAAAGCTATTTTGCATTAGAAGACTCTTTTATTCATCAGTGTGTGCAAAATGCTGCTGCTGTAGGGAGCACCTGGGCTGAGAACTTTTCTGAGATTTCTCTCTCCATAAGAGAACACAGAGTTCTTAGAAAGATGATGAACATTTTGTAGTAGACTTGTCATAGGACATGAAAGGTATTGGTGTTGTGATCTGGAAAGGCCTGAAGAGCTCATATTCTGACTGATGTGGGTTAGGGCATGGACATTTTCACCAAAGGACAGAGTCGCAGCATGGAGGTACCAACATCGCAGGAACCTGATCGTTCATGATGGCATCTCATTGGCTCTGAGATAAGTTTTGCTGGTTTCTCATCAGTACACGCCAAGTGCTGTGCCTGTGGCTGTTAGCAGCGGAGGACAGAGCTTTTACAATGCGTCAGATCATGTGGGGTTCTCACTTGGAACTGCCAGTGTCTTGCCTGGCATCACTGGCTCTTGGATGTCAGATGAAGGAAGCTCCATAGAGTTATTTGGTGTCTCATTAGCAGACTGCTAAGGGTGTCTTGAATGTAATGCCTGAACTCTCTCCTGCTATGTTTGCTGTGCCTGCAGGAGGCTTTGTGTCTCTGTGGTAGTGCTTGATATGATAAACTCATATGGATCCATATCAGTTCAGGCATTTTGCCATTTTATTTGCTATGTTCATCAAGCAGACCTCCAACAGGGAGATCTGAGAGTGCCTTTTCAGTGTCTAAAGGGAGACTGTAAGAAGGAAAGGGACAGACTCTTTAGCAGTCTATTGTTATAGAACAAGGATATAAGGAAGCTTTTCACAATAAGGGTGGTGAGGCACTGGAATAGGTTACCCAGAGAGGTGGTGGATAGTCCATCCCTGGAGACACTGAAGGTCAGGCTGAATGGGGCTCTGAGCAGCCTGATGTAGCTGTATGTACCCCTGTTCATTGCAGGAGAGTTGAACTAGGTGTCTTTTAAGAGTCCCTTTCAATTCAAATGATTCTATGATTCTATGTTCACTAGTTTTGTGAGGATCTATTTAATATCATCATTACACTCATAAGTAAAATAGTTATTACTGATACTGAGGGATGTGATCTTCAAGCAAGTGGACAGCACAGTGTTGAGGGAAGACTATGTGCAAGTTGAAAGGTTCGCATTGGCATCATTGCTGGCAGTGCAGCTGGGTGCATTTTATGCTGGACAATGGTCCTTTCTGGGAGACGGAAAAGGAGTCACTTCATCATTCAGGGGCTGTATTCAGCAGCGCACAGTCCACAGTGAGTCATTGCCAAAATGAGTGGCACGGCAGGAAATCCCAGCTGTTGGGAAGGATTGGTTCCCATGCAGTTATGAAATATTCCCCCGCCAGATGAGCAAGAGGCAATTTTTACTATCTGTTTTGTCTAGGTCCGGATGGCTGAATCAAGCTCAGTATTTCCAGACTCTGTGGCTGCATAGAGAGCTTGAAAAAAGGAACAGAGGTAATGTTTGACCAGCGTGATGACAGCACCTGTAGACTGCAGTGAGACATCAGACAAAGCAATAGCTCTGAGACGTACGAATTGCCCAAATTAATCTTTTGGGTCAATTTGAAACTTAAAGTTGGGAAAAGCTAATGTAGCTAATTTCACTGCTAATCAATTTAGCAGAATCGTCCAGTTAATGTGGTTATGTCTTAATCCTAAATCATTTCCCAGACTTTCCCAAGGGCTTCCAATATGCTGTACTTTGATGTTAAAAGCTCTGTTTTCTCCACTTCACTTTCAACTTTGAACACATAGTTCTGCATTTTCTGAGCAAAACTGCAAAGCACTGGTGATATACAGCAAGATAAAATAAACTGAATTTAATGTAGTATAGATAATGCAGTGGATACTGCATTACTGTATTTCTTTTCACATTTAATCCTAAAAAGGCCCCTTCACTGAGCTTATCTGATTCTTCTCTAGATGATATTTTGCACTCTTTTTTCAGAGTTTTTCGGCCTAGTTTGCTGGGCAAGCACAATAACAGGAGGTCTTTGATTATTCTTTATAAAGGAACTATATATATTTTTGAGGACAGGAGTGAAGGTGAATTCATAAATACAGGAAAATCTACATGAAACGTAGTGACATTGGTCAGTCCTCTGGAAGCAGAGGTGCAGCTGGGACAATATGAGCCTTTCTCTATCATTCATAGGTGACAGTGTACAAATCCCCCTTACCCAAGGTACTGATGAACAAACCCAGGTAATGTGGGTTAGATTTCCAGGTCCTCTCTTGCCCTTCAGCTCTCTAGCTGGAGATGCAATAACAGTGAGCTTTTCTTGGTGAAGCCATCCATCCATTCTGGAGTGACTGTACCCACCAACCGGATGAGTCATGCAATATCAATCTGTCTGTGTCTTGGCTTACCGTGCAGCTCCCAGTGCATCTACAGGAACTGATGGAAGGGTCCAGACCCATATCTCAGAAGGTAATATGAGTACATGACATTTTGACTTCATTGTCAGTGAGAAACAAAGGGTTTATTTAGCTGTGGTCTCATGGACTTCTGCCTTTCCTTTAGGGTATGAGTAGAACTATGAGCATGTACAGATTTTTTTAATCTTCATTATGCTTTTTCAACATTATGTTGGAATGGGTAGAGAGAGAGAGAAAATTAATCTGCTGGATGTTTATGTTGTAGAAATTGAGATTACCTTTCTGTCAGCCTGCTAAAATATTGTAAGAATCAAAACTGGAACTTGAAAGGGAATAAGGAAGTATATCATCCTCCCATATTACAGAGATGGGCTAAAATCGTAGGAAATGAAGAGCTGAAGAGCACAATGTGGAATGAAGCAAGTCTTGCAAAGATTGCAGCCTGGGAATTTTCTTTTTGGATGATCAGAGAGGGACAGGACAGAATGGTATGCACACGCTCTCTGAGCCTTAAATCCTCCCTTTTAATCTTTACCAGACAGAACTATTTCCAGAGAATGAAGGCACTTCATACAAAGAGAAGGGTGACATGACACAGAATACCTGTAAGCAGAAGCTGTCATGTGTTTTTGATCTTTTTTTTTCCTGCTGTAAAAAGCATCCTGATGCATCTTGTCTTTCAAGAAATAACCATAGTTGTGTCTCTCACTCTGTCTGGTTCCTTGTTAATGCTCACCGCTCCAGCTCTTTGAGCTTTCCGTCTGCTACAGATGGGGTGAGCGGTGGTGCCAGGCGGCCTTTCCGTGTTCCGAGCTTTCCTATGTGGAAAGAAAGAATTCAGTGGGCTATAAATGGGAACACAGCACAGTGATTTATGGGACACAATAGGGCAGGATTTTAAGTCTGCTGGAAAACAGATATTTCTTTTCTGAGTTTCAGGAAGTGACATTGCAGAAGTAAGCCATATTGTTGAAGTGCACTCTATTTTTCCAGTTTCTTTCTACTACTCAGTAGTTCCAGAGTCTTTGGGAAAGCCAATAGAAATTTACATGTTTGGCAATCTAGTAAGCAAAGTTTCTACACACGTGTCAGTCTATGACCAAACTGCAAACAGTTATGAACAAACCCAAGGAAGCAAGAGCGCACCTAGGACAGAAACCACAGGCGCCATCTATCCTCAGTTAGGAAGTGTTGTCTTCCCTTCTTCCCCATTTTATTCCACTCTGCTCTTCGAATGACTTCCATATAAAGCTCCCTGGTTCCTCCAGCAGATTTCAGTACAATAAAAAATGCCTTATTTTTTTTTCTTCCTAATTATTGTTTATGTGAAATTTTTTTCAGTGATTGAAATTAAGTGTCCACAATTCTCATGCTGTAAATTTCCTTTTTTTCTGATAGGGAAGGGAGACGGCCAATATTGCTTAAAACACTTTTTACTCATTAAGCTGTTTTTAGTGATAAAAACAAGCTGTTACTACTAATGGCAAATGACTGTTCACACAGCACATTCACTCTAACAGTTCAGTCACATGATCACACAGTTCCCAGTTGGAGCTGCAGCTTTGAGGGCAACCGCAACCCTTTACTCAGGAGAAGAGGTTCATACTGATGCCTTCGTGGCATCTGCAGTGTTTGGGAATTCTTTATAACTTTTAGAGGGTCATATCTGCATGTGATCTTGAATAAATACAGCAGACTGTTGGTCCTGGATTGATCAGTTCTTGCAAGCTCTGCAGGATCAGTAATCATAGAAAGGACCCATAAGGATCACCGAGTCCAACCTTGGGCTCCACACCACCAAAAGAACTGAGCGTATTATCCAGATGCTTCTTGAACTCTGATAGATTGAGGCCATGACCACTTTCCTGGGAAGCCTGTTCCATGCCCTTGGCCCTCTGGTGAAGAATGTCTTCCTAAAACCCAACATGATCGTCCCCTGATGCAACTGCATGCCATTCCCTCTGGTTCTATCATTGGTCACCAGAGAGAGTATCTGCAGAGTTTTCCAGTTCTTGAGAAACTTTTGCTCATTATACTCTCAGCATGTCTTCTTTTCAGTGTGGTGTTTTCTTGTAACATTTTTCCTGTTCATACTTATAGGTATAGTACCCACTCACAGAGAAGAAGGCTTTATGACACTGAAGTATTACATTATAAAGTTTAGTGCATATTTTATTTCTTTGCCATTAACAGTATGAAGCAACACATTAATGACATGGAAGTAAAAAGAAATAGCGGTAGTTATTACTTTCATCCATCACTTATGCCAAACACTGCTGCAACAAGGAGCATAAGCTGACAAAATATTTCTTCAAGCTGTGCCATGTCAGTTAAGTTTCTGCAGGTTAGTACTGCAGTGTCATCCCCCTGACTGCTTTCTGTGAGGGGCTGTAATTAGTCCTGGATGAAATGGTTCAGATCAAACAGATAATCCATTCTCTCAATCCTTTTCTCCTTCCTCAAAAAATGAGTCAAAGCCAATACAGTTTTTAAAGCTTAAAAGATAAGAATTAATATGAAATGCTAGATGTAAGCAACAACATTGTCCTCACCTTGATGCTACTCAAATATTGAAAGTGAAAAATTTGAGACTAGACAGAAAAACGCTGTGTTTATTCTCCGTGAATTATGAAGTGAGGACTGGTGTTGCATCCCTCCTGCCTTAGGGAAAACAAATGGCTCCATTTCACATGTGAGCACCATTCAATGTGAAACCACTTTTCTAAGTAGGCATCTCTGACTTGGTGAGACTTCCTCAGTAAAAAGAACGTGGAATCTAGGATGGTGGTAACGTTTAAAATGACGAAGAGTAAGAGACCAAGCAGATGAGTTTCCGTAGTAGAAATACTATGCAAAATCACAGAAGTTTTGCTGCAGGACATAGTGACCCCCTAATCTAGACAAGTCAGGCAAGGAATGAGCAATCCCAGATGACACTAACTGCATCCCAAAGAATACCCAAGATTACTACAGAAACTGAAGACAGGAAAAACATAGGGTTGTTTGTCTGGCTAAAGTGTCTTACCTAACTTGTGTTCTACTCTCCAGCCGAATCCCGTGTGAGGCTTTTGAAGTATTATGAAGAATTTGAAGTTCAGAGTTTTACCATCAGAACCCCAGGAACACTATCAGTCCATATGGAACCTTACGAGCCTCTTCTGGAGTATCCTTCAACTCCTGGCCATGGCCTAAGAGCTCAATTTCAAACTAACCTGGGGCCATCAGTCCCTGCCCTACCAATGCAGAAGAACGCTGATCTCCAGCTCTGCCACAGTACTATCCTGCCTGGACATGGGTTACACTGAGACCTTCTCAGACTTCTGAGACATCTAAGATAAACAGTGCTTGTTCTAGAAATTCTTACAACATATATACACAATGCATTTTCTCTGTGAGGAGGCCTTTGAAAAACAAACTTTCTATCATTGTCCTTTAGATTGGAGTAGTAGGGAAAGCTGTGCTTGTTTACTTTCTGATGAGTTCTGCACGTATCTTCATTGATGCCAGTTGTCCTGTTGCTATGAACCTTTGTCCAGGAAGAAAATCAGGGAAACCAAATGAAGACACATGGTTGGACTGTTACCAGAAGAGGAGAAAGAGAAGAGTGTGATTGTCTGCTATATATGGAAGCCTGGCAGGGCGTCAGCAGAAGGCTGAGGACAGACATGGTGGTAACGCCTGGCAGCAGAGAAAAGCCACCTATTTAAGAAAAGGAAAATGCGTCCACATGGCACAGATCTGTTCTGTGGACATCAAAAGACAAGGTTTATACTGTACATCTCCCTTGAGGTTTGAGCCTCAAGGCTCAAGTTCGTCAGGCTGAGGAAATTAACATGGGCTACTGAAGGTATTCCTGTGCTTGGGAGCCTGGCACTCTGTTATCCAGGTTCCTCTGCCTTGGGGAGTGCAGGCTTCCCAGTGCGGCAGACTGCCACACTCAGGATGTTAGTCTTACACACAACGCATGGGCTATGGGAACAGATGGCCTTACCAACTACGTCCTATGTCTGCATTGGCAGGGATGTTTGTACTATCAATAGCTCCTGGGAAATTAAGCCGTTAGCGAGCGAAATGTGACTTCTCCATTGTTCTGTGGGTAATACAGTCTATTGATCAGATTTCTTCACTAAAGCACTGGTAAAATGTCTAATGGCATATCTGAAAGCAGTGTTTGGTATCTGTAGTCCCTCCTACATTGGACTGAAATGCCCTCTGCAGTCAGAAAATCGAAAGTGCCTTTTGATGGCTGTGATTCTGCAGAAAGATCATGAGTAGATTTTTAATTAAGTCTTTGTTTTGGATACAGAATATTGTTTATTAAATTGGAAAGTAGTAGTTTTTTTCTAGGTCACCTGTCTGTCATTTCAGCTGGTTTACATATTGTTGCTGATTCCTGTGAGAATACTAAAAGTATAAAAGAAGAGATACAAGAATACACACATCAGTCACATTGCTTTTGTTAAAGACTTAAGGGGCTCACCCCACTCTGTCCTTTCCTGCCATTAGTCCCTCTTTTTCTTTATTTAGCCAGCCTGTGTGAATGATCCCCTCCATTCCCTTGTCTTCCTCTACTGTTGGAAGCCTAGTTTCGTATTTCCTCTTCTGATCAATGAGCATAGCCATCTAGAAGTTGGGTTTTTTTTTTGGGTTAAGACCCTCAGTTACTGTCCAAAATCCTTCCTATCCCCAACTCTCTCCCTGTATCTCCACATCCTGGTACATGCTTCTCCTGTAAACAGTGAATTCTATTTGCTTTTATTTTTTGCGTGTGAAGTAGAAGTTGTACACATCTACAAAATTAGTGGTCTCCATACAAAGATCTATACAGAGCTTTTATGAAAAAAGCAGTATCAGAATACAGAAAGTATTTTTTCCTGTGGATCAGCCTTTGGAGTGACTAGAAATGAAAGAGTAAATATCTAAGGTAGTAAGTATGAAGTTACATTACTTAAGATACTGCCAAAAAAGTAACCAGCCATAGAATGAAACATATTTCTCTCTTTTGTATAAAATTGTTCTCCATAGAGAAAACTGAAATGCCAGGCAGGAATATCATGGTTCAGTGCAGAATGAAACAGGGACTGTTTCTCACAGTGCTGCCTCATGATCTGTTTCTGATAATGTCAAGAGGTCCAAGAAGGTTGCAGAACCACATGGTGATGAACAGTCGGGCAGAACCCTGCTGGTGCTTCTTCTGAAGCAAGAATAGACACAGGTAGGTGCAAACGTTGGAAATATTGCACTCATGTAGTAGCTTTCAAGTTCCTGTGCCTTCCCGTTCTGAAGTCCCATTTGAGAAATGGCTTCATGCTGCAGTGAAGAAACACGATGTGCTGAATGAAAGCCATATAATGACAGTGAAACAAATGCTATAAAAGTGGATATGGAGATGTTTGTGAAGGGTTTCTTCTACTCTATAGTAGCATCTGTATGATTGACATCGGATATTCAAAGACGGAATACAAAATGCCATATTTTGTTCTAAAAGTAATTTGTAAGTAAAACATAACAGTCAATTTACAAACTCTGATTTGCTTTTTTTTTTTTTTTTTTGCATCTGCCCTTTGCTGTTTCAATTGATTGTTTAGACTGAAATTGCAATCAGATCAGTTTGAAAGCGCTTAAAAAAGATTAATACATTCATTTGGTCGTGTCTAAGAAACAGAGTAAAATTTCTTTGAAATACTTCTGGTATTTAGATGCAGATATCAACAATCTTCCCGAGATTGCCAATTCATAGGAAAATTGATGCTTTAATTTTCCTTCAGTCAGCTGGTGTTGAGGATAAAGTATTTGGGAAATAAAGTTTAAAAGCCCGTTATGGCTGTATTTTGATTGTAGTAAAGATGATGTCTCCTTTGCTTCGTTGTCGCACCGTCACTATTTTGCTCTTCCAAGTCAGTAGTACGTGAGATTTTTAAAAATCCAAAATAACAATTTTTTGTCTTTTTTTTTAAATGAACACTTTTTTTTTCTAATTAACTTTTTATTATCACCTTGTAGTTCTTAATTTTTGACATCATTTGTACCTTATTTTGAGATACTTGAATTTTCATTACTTAATTCAACGCATTTTTACTGTTCAACTTTAAGCATATTCAATTGGATGCATCCATTCAATGATATAATTGCTATAGCTAATTGAAATTGGTAGTATTTTCTGGTTCACTGTGTGATCCAAAGGTCTGAAATAATAAAAACTCAGAGCGTTTTCTATCTTCTGGTGAACATTTCTGTTCATTACCCACTCCCTCTGGAGGATAGGTTTGAATTCCTAACAATTTCCCTTGGAAAATAATAATAAAAAAAAAGAACACAAAAACGAACTTAGGCTGTAGATATTACTTTAAGTAACAGATTTTTCTGTCTTTCTAACAGTCCTCCTATTTGCAATTCAGTGATGGTACGGATCATCAGTTTTCACTTTTTGCACAGTAGACTGCAAAACAGCTACTCTGTGTATTGAACATTGAAAATTCATGCTGATAATTGTTTTTATAGAGAGCTTCATTTTAAGATGCTGTGCCTACCCACCAGAAATTTCTAGCTCCCCTAATAGTTCACAATTCCTCTATATCCCTATTATATATCCAGTGACTATGAATTGCATTTAGTGTTTGCTTCTGCAAACACTACTCCATTCAAGCACTGCAGGCTTTGTTTTGGATTTTTTCTTAACTTTCTTAGGAAACACAGAAAGGATCTCAACGTTCTTTTTGATACATTCTAAATTTTTAAATATAAGTTTAATTCATCAAGTGAAAAAAGTGTAAAGGTTTTTTTTTTTTTTTTTAATATACAGTAAGACAATTAAATGCATTCCATAGTGACACAGGAATTCAGCAAATGTGGAGCAACCAATAGTTTAAACTGTTGCAACCTTTATCCCTTCTTATGTGAGGGTTGCTCCAAAAGCAATGCCTCCTGTTTTATTATGTTGGCTCACGTTATCAGAGGCAGATATTGCTGGTATGGCAGCAGAGGTTGAACCTTCCCACCAACATCCCATCACATGTTGTTGCTATGTGACAGATGGCAGCAGAGGGGCAGTCTGACAAAATAGTGTCTGACATGGAAGCGTGTATGAAGCAAAGGTGTGTCACTGAATTCCTGCATATGGAAAAAATGGCACCCATTGATGCTTGCTGAACTTGATGGAGACTAACCAGTGGATGTGAGCATAGTGAGGGGCAGGTGGTGCATTTCAGCAGTGGCAGTAGCAACAGTGAGTGCTTCATGCAGGCTCTTGTTCATCACTGGCAAAAATGCAGAGCTAATGGTAGTGACTATGTTGAAAAACAGTGTTTTGTAGCTGAGAATTTGCTTTATCATGTAGTTATGTTGTGTATTTGCTGTAGTTTCTTGGAAATAATTAGGAGGCTTTACTTCTGGAGCAACCTACATGTGTTTATGACTGTGCACACACACACACATATAAAATTGCAGAGCAAGAGAGGGAAGGGAGTAAACTAATTTTACTTCAGATCTATTCATTGAGAGACAGACCTAAATATTTGCCAGTGATAGGAACAAAGTCAAGGTCTAAGGAAGTGGCCACCAGATAGACCTGATATAGGGCTTCATCACCATTTGCCACCTGTGCAAGTTTCTAAGTTCTCACACCAGAATTAGTAAAGAAAGTAACAGCTTTATATAAGCAGGGAGTCGGTGATAATTTTATTGCTAAAATCAGAGCTGATGTTTCGTTACCTTCCCATGGCTGGATAGAAGCTGAAGACAGCGGGCAGCTGTCAGGAGGTGCTGACAAATTAGCAAATTAGGTGATTTCTGGGAGAAGTGAGTGTCTGGCCCCACTCTGCAGCCCTCCTGTCATTTCATCCTGCCAATGCTTTGAGCGTGGGAAGAATGCAAGGTGGACATCATCCCTTGCTCCCTTGCCTAATGTCCAGTATTATGAACAGTGAGGGAAGGCAATCCTGCACCTGGACTACTCTCCTCTCCATACTCTGTCCATTATCTCCTGGGCTCAGCTGTATCAAGGAAGCAGTGTTGCAAGCTGGTTGAGGGCCTCCAAACTGAAGTGCTTCTGAGACGCTTGTGGAAAGAGACATAGGAGCTTCATGAGAGATGGAAGACTGAATATGACAAGCACAGCCCTTGGAAACAGTGGTTGACATCTCCCTTTGACCTTGCTTTTTCCTCGCCACCTCTCTTTACTCTTGACTACTCCACTCCATTGGATATTTCTCAGCAATTGTTACAAAAATGGGGTCCTATCAATGTGAGTGAAATGGACAAAATCAGTTGTTTTCTACCTTATACTCACAATAGTGAATAACAAATAATCAGTGTTGCATATACTAACTACAAGGAAGACTTGAGTTGGGTCTGTCAGCATGATATGATCTCCATAAATGTTACATGGATGAAAAGCTCAAGAAGCCATTTCGAATGAGCTTCATCTATACCTTATTTTACCTAATTCACCTAACCTTATTTTAAGCCACTTTTACACATAGCTAATACTCCTGAGTGCAATTTATATAGCGTAGGTTTTTTTGCCAAATGTATATCAACATTTAATACTGTACTAAAATGTTCGTGTTATCTTATTCTTGTAACTAAAACTTGTTCTTTAATATTAACCAAATACAGCCTACTAAGCACTCCACACATTCAATTAGAACAAATGTCCCAAATCTTTGTTCTTTTTGAAGAAACAAGCAAATTTCTAAGGCCTCACTTTCCTCCGCCTGCATATTTGCAAAATTAAAACAACAGATCCAATCAAACCCTTCGCTTGCTTGTGTAGTATTTTCTTAATCTTCCCTTACACTTGCATTTACCTTTAAATTAAAGAGATGCACACAGGACAAAGTAGTTCAAAATTAACTCAAATACAGGAAGCTTGCTGTGTCTGTTCTTTTTCTCAAATTATAGATAAAGTAGCTTTCTCAACAGTTCTATTCACTGCAAAAATTGAAATCAGATATCCCTACAATTTTTTATCAAGTGTTTCACTTGATAATGAGTGTGTCCCATCTGCAGGACATTGCATGTTCATTTTCACATTTTTCCAGTTTATATTACTTTATACTTCTTTTTTTTTTTCCTTATGCCAGGAATAACACAGATAACTGGTTTAAAAACCTTTACATTACAAGAAGACATCTGAGAAAGTGGGGCATAAATGTCCAGTGCACATCAGCTTCTTGTGCTTTATAAATTGATTCCTTCTGTCAAGGGTAGACTTCAGGACACTGAGGGCACTAAAGGGCTGAGTGGCCACACCTGGGACCCCTATCACTTGCCCACAGGCAAGTAATTCAAAATGCAGCTTTACAAGGAGGAGAAGTAAAAAATCTTTTGTAGTGAAGAGTAGAGATCTTGCCGTTTGATTACAGTGACATACACTGATTTTATAACAATCATGAATTACTGAAGTAATGTAAACTGCTCTAGTTCAAATATTGCACATTATCATTACTGTAACACCCAGAGGTGGGACAGTCAGGAGTATGAAGGCCTTTCTCAGGCCTGAATGGCTTGCTGCTGGGGAACTTGTCTGCTGGGAGCCACAGGAGTTATCTTAGGTCCCTGAGCTTAAAGAAAGTCACTGAGAGAACACAGGAGATTTGTTGTATTAATTCTTCTTCTTTTTTTTTTTTTTTCCCCTACTCTAAGTAGATTAGGGTTAAGACAGTGCTTGCTCCTGATTTGTCAGGAAAGCTAGGCTGACTCTCAGCTTTTTCATGAACCTGTAAGGCCTGTCTGTGACAATTTATCAAAAAACTGCAGTAACCTGTGATAGTGGGAGGTATGAAACATTTGCTTTTGTTACATGTTTTTGACTGTAAGGTTTTGGTTAACAATACACTGCACGGATTCTGCTGTCAGACTTATTCCACACAGAAAAACATGTCACTCAGTCTCGACACTTAAAAACCTTCCACAAAACACTCACTGCTGTACATGTAAATGATGCATAACTACCAAATTTTAAGAAGTTTCACTGAGTTACCCATTACTCAAATATTAAATTAGTCTAGGATTTCTTTTAGAGCTTCACTGTTCATTAAGTTTCCACTGAAGAACTTCCCTTGTTTTTAGATCTCTTCCCTATATGGCCTGGGAAGGTACAGTGGCTGATCTGAAAGTAATGCCTGCTGTTTTATCACATTGGCCCATGATGTCAGAAGCAGATGTTGGTGGCATAGCAGTAGAGGTTGAGCCTTCCTGCCAATATCCAGTTACATGTTGTTGTAGTGTGACAGATGGCTGTAGAGGGGCAGTTTGACAAACTAGCATCTGACATGGAAGTGTGTATGAAGCAAAGGTGTGTCACTGAATTCCTCTATGCATAAAAAATAGCACCCATTGACATTCATTGATGCTTGCTGAATATTTATGGAGATCAAACAGTGGATGTGAGCACAGTGAAGCAGGGTGGTGCGTTTCAGTAGTGGTGACAGCAATGTGAAAGACAAACCATGTTCTGGACAGCCATGCACAGCTGTCATGATGAAATAAAGAGCATCTCCATCAGCTCATCTGCGTGAATCAACAAATTACAACTGGGGAACTGTGTACAGAACTGAATGTCAGCTTCAATGCATTGGAAATGATAGTAGAAACATTGGAATAACTCAAAGTTTGCACCAAGTGGGTCCCACAAATGCTCACACAGGAACAAAAGAACACCATATGTAAGTTTGTCAGGACCTACAAAATTAATACAAGACTGAAGGTGACAGTTTCCTGGATCACATCATTACTGGTGATGAGATGTGGTGTCACCAACACAAGCCAAAGACAAAATGACAGTCCATAGAGTGATGGTGTGAATTCCCTGTCAAAGAAAAAGTTGAAGACAGCCCTCAACAGGTAAAGTGATGCACACTGTCTTTGCGATAGGAAAGGGGTGATCCTTCTGGATTTCCTGGAACCTGGATTACCATCAACTCTGACTGCTACACTGCAACTCTGCCTAAGCTGGAAATGTGAACTTCCAGAGTCAGGCCCAAGAACAAGACAACCTTTCCCTTGTAAGATGATGACGCCAGGTCCCATAGCAGTTTGAAGACTGTGGAGTACATTGCCAGTCTTGGCTGGACTGTCCTGCCACACCCAAAATGTAGTCTGGATTTGGCACCTTCTGACTTCCATCTGTTCATGTCGATGAAAAATTGGCTATGTGGGCTATTTTCCTAGCAACAACGCTGTCATAGCAGCTGTGAAATAGTGGGTCACCTCTGCTGGTGTGTATTTTTATGAGCACAGCATGCAGGCTCTTGTTGTTAATCTCTGGCAAAAATGCATAGCTAATAGCAGTAACTATGTTGACAAACAACATTTTGTAGCAGAGAATTTGCTCTAGCAAAAAGTGTTATGCTGTTCCTTGTATCTGTTGTAGTTTCCATGGGAATGAAGAGAAGGCATTGCTTTGAGAGCAACATACATATATCCATTACTCCTGTTCTGGCTCAAATCAGGAGTCCCCTGCTAGCACGAGTCAGTCAGTGATTTGCCTTTCCAGGTGGGAGTGGTTGTTAGTGCCAGAGGAGTGGGAATTGGTGTTCATAGATAATGAGCCTAAAAATTTCCCTGCTGCTGTAGCAGGATAAAGTTTGAGTCAGCTCTGGTGCTTTGGTGGTGGTGAACTTAAAATTTTTATGCTGCATATAAAGAACATGCACTTTAAACATGAAGAAAAGTAGTTCAGAGTGTTGTGATGTCTTATTGTGTTCAGGATATATTTTGACAAAAAGGGGTAGTTCTTGCAGCAGGAAAATAAATAGAAATAACTTAAGTTGTAACACGCTTCTGGAGATAAAGTTTCTCACCTCAGCAGGATGAGTCAGGCTGAGTCCCACAGAAGAGACAGTGATTGGGGCAGACCCAAGCTGACCTTCTGGAGCTTATTATAGTCATGCTGATCCTGCTGGGACTCTGCAAAGCACAACTGATGCCTCCTTGTCTGCAAATCCTCCTGCTGCCCTACCTCCTTTCTTGGCACTGAAGGTTGAAGTTACCAGTGTTGTCAGTGTCACAGCTGGTGGAGGTGAGTCGGTAGGTGTTGCACAGGAGCTGCTTCACCTGCTGCTGGGGAGGGAAGCAAGTTGTGATTCTCTGTTGTTGCTGGTCCAGCATTATTGGCTTGGTGGAATGAAAAGGGAGGAAGGAGTACATGGGTCCAGAGTCTGGAAGTGATGGCTTGAAATCACCGCAAAGGCTCCTGTTCAGCCTCTGGGCAGTACCCTTGGCTGCCTGCAGTCAGTCACTGCAGCTTTGGTGGCTGTGTTCAGTAATGTGTCTCCTCCCCTTAAGTCTCTCCTTTCCTTACAACCAGTTCACTGCTCCGTCTGTGACCCTCAGGCTTTATGTTTTATTTGAGCATCCAGTGTTTTCTAATGAGAACAGAAAGCTCTATTAGCTTGGTAGATTCACAGCCTCGGTTGCTACCATCACATTGGACCTTGCTTTCCACAAGCAGTACATTCACTTTATGAAGAGCCAACAAATGTTATGAGAAAAGCCAATCTGTTCAAAGGTACACTGATATACAGGAATGGTTATTTCACATCTGGGATCTCTCTGCATGGAAAGTACACAAAATTTTATAACTCATCAACTCTCAGAGATGCCCAAGCATGCTGAAAGTAGGACCATAAATTTCTAGGAGATAAAACATTTTCATAGAAAAAGAAAATACCAACAAAATAAGCAAGGTCTGTGGTGTTCTGGAATGCATTAGAAAAACATACTAAAACAACAACAATCCTGCCTTTGAATTTATGTTTAAAAAATGAAAAGATTCCCAACTTCCAGTAAAAGATAAAAGATTAAAAATATACTTCTCATTTCATAGAAATGCCCTGTTAAATCTGAAATTTAAATCATAGTGGTTGATTATCAGTGCTCACCAAGAGGATTACAGAACAGTCATTAAATCTTATTACAAAGCGAAGTGCAGAAAGTAATTGCACATATTTGTAAGTAGCTTAGAATTGATTAAAAATGCATAAAGAAAAACGGCAAAGTTTTCTGCTGGCTCAAGCCTAGTAGCCCCGCTGGGTAAACACACACCAGCTCCTTCTTCCAGTAACCTTCTCTGCTTCCTCCCTGTGTGGCAGGAGGAGGATTTCTCCCCGCTCTAGGGACAATGACACTACGCATGATGCTTGGACTGCTGTGAGCTGTAGGAGATAGGGAAGGCCTGCATTCATGCTGAAGTTAGGCAGCTTTAGGAGAAGCTCACCAAGTTTAATTTAAGCCGTTCCTCGGGCTAAGCCTTTCTTCCCCCACCCCCTTCCTCCTCTGAAGGCTGTTTTAAAGCTGCGTTTTCAAAGCGATGTATGGGGAATTAAGTGCTTCGGTTCCACAGCTGTTAATGTGATTTTGTGAGCAAATACCCTCTACTCCAGCACTGCACAGAAAGCCATGCTCTGCTATGAGGTTTTATACATTCCCTGCATGCAAAGCTGTGCCAAATCAAGGTAACTTTGGAAGTGAGTTATCTCTGAGCAAATTACTGGCACATGGAGTTTCTTGCTGTCTGTTTGGGCTAGGCAATGAGGCAGGCCTTCCCTGCAAAGGCTGAGCAAGAGGTAGGACTGAGTAAATTGTGTACGCCATTCCATGCTTAGTTTTGCTTGGTTATTGTATGGGAATTGCTGAATCACGGCCTGAACCTCTGATTGATCACCTGGGGCAAGCAGTGAGTCAGCCACGGGAGCACAGGTGAAGGC
>JAOWBP010000001.1:91534451-91556993 GCA_028571105.1 Tragopan temminckii | reverse complement strand
GGCAGGGGGGTTGGACTCGATGATCTCTGAGGTCCCTTCCAACCCCTACAATTCTGTGATTCTGTGTGATTCTGTGAATGGTACATATGCAGTTATGCCAATATACCTGAGGGGGCAATAATGCCTTGCTGGGAAGCTGGTAACAAGCAGCTAGGAGCAGGAACTTGTTAACCTGCTGCACCTGTGGTCAGAGGTATCTGACTACAGCAGTTGGTTTTATGTTTCTGTGATAAATAGCTTGCCAGAAGCACAGAGCACAAAGTGAAGTTGTCATGCCATTGGTACAGCTGCTGCAAGTACCCATTTTGCTAAAATAACTCTGACAACTCGAGAAACTAATCCTTACATCTTGTTAACTACTTTCTTATTTAGTAGACTATCTCCTTTGTTTAGAGCTGTGAAAATAACTTCTGGTGTGTGCGGAGATAAAGGGATACAACAACAAGGCCCTTGAAATTAAAAAGAAACCCTGGAAGAGAAGAGTTTGCTTATGCATTTTTAATAGGAAGAACAAAAATCATTAGGCAAAGTGAGAGAGTGGTTCCCCTCTAATATCTTATTGATCTGGCTGCTTACTTGGCATGTGGAAAGCCCTTGTTTGAACGTCCTTTTGACTCACATCAGGGAAGAGTACAGAGTGCTATGACCCACTCCCCAGGAGGATGCCGTGCCCACATTACACAAGCTCTAGGGTGCGCTTCTTTCAATTCCCTCCCCCTCATCAGCAGCAATTGTTACAGTCAATATTTAAGCACTTTACAAAGAGCAGAACTTTTAAACCAGGGAAACTGAGCTCTGTAAGATAATTTGTATATTTATTTCACATACCAGACAACTACAGGCAGAGAATAAACTTTTCATGCCAAATCTCTGCTTTCAGTCAGGAAAAGGATATCAGTCTTAAACTACAAGCATACAGGTAAGTATGTTGCCTGTTGGACAGCCGGCCAATAGCTTACTTATTACATTTCCTGTGATTTGCACTTCCTACCACTGTCTCTTCTTGAAGCCATGACAAAAATATTAAATTTGTTCACACCAAAATATCTGGGATTTATTCCTTTGCTTTAACCTCCTCAGCGTTGTTCACTGTATTCAACCAAAACTTATGAATAGCTTTTGTTCACTAGAAAATGTTGCTACAGTTACTCAACGCTCAGATAAATCCCACCATGTCCCTGCCCTACTTCTAAAGCCTACTGTATTTCTAAAGAAAGATGCTTTAAAACATAATTAAATAATGACATTCAAAAGCATCTTTTTTGATATAAATAATCCTGATGAATTGCATCCATTCTATGCAACAATTGAGCTTATATTTGGAAAGTAACTGCTTGTAGTCGTAGGCTCTTCTACTTCACAAACGCTCTGTTTTGAATGAAAGGACTGATTTTTGGACTCTTAATACCTTCAATAGAAAAGTATTGAATTAAGTCCATATTTCTGAATTGCTTAGAGCAAAATATACGCAGTCTCCACACTATTTCTGGCACATTTTCACATACGCACCTTCTGTCTGGATTTAGACCTCATTTTTCCCACCTCCCTTCCTGTTCTCTCATCTTCCTTTCCCTTTTCTGTTTCCATCAAATCCATCCATAATTTCTTAACAGAAGTACACTGGGAAAGATTCTGCTCCCCTCAAGTCAAAGACCCTATGACTTCCAAGGCAGACAAGGAAGATGACACTCCTTTCAAAGATCAAATGGTTATTTAACATGAATTTAAAATTTAAAGCAAAATTAATGGCATTAGCTTACCAGGGATGTGCGAGCTATTGCTTGCACAACAGCACTGAAGACTTTCTGGGGCAGACGGAGGAGGGTGGTCCCACTGTCTACTATTGCTTTATCAGCATTGTACTAGAAAGGAGGAAAAAGGGGAGAAATTACACACTTCAGTTAATGTAATGCAGATTAAACTGCTTCATAGCAATGACAAGGTTGTTCCTTTTTGATAGCTGACTTCATCAGCCTGTATGTCATACCTTTCAGCAGTCATAGAATCATAGAATGGCTAAAGTGCCTTCATGGTTAGCAATGACACAGGATAAGCACACCAAAGCAGCCTGCATGTATGTCTAAGCCCTGCATTGAGGTCTCTGCAATAATGCAAAGTACTCACCCTAGTTTAAATGTCATATAGGAGCTTGCTTTTAATGACTGTTGTCTCTCACTTGAGAAAGATCAGAGAACATGAGTCCTCTTTACATGTCATGTTTGGTACTGACTCAAGAGTATGGAAGCCAAATGCACACCTTTCTTTCTCAGGAAAACCACAAGAACACATGCAAAAGCAACTACAAAGAAGTCTGAAAATTTCAATCTTGCCTCTTCAAAATCTGTGGATTCTTTAGAAACTATGATTAATTGCAAAAAGAAAAGTATGCAACAGTGACAGTCATTGGCATTAATTACTTCCTAGGTATGGAAAGTACCAGCTAAGGCAGCAGGATCAATATAACTGAAGAGTGATGTGTGTATGGCATAATCAAAAGACACAAGGAAACATACAGTATAAGCTTTTCAGGAAAAGATCATATGGGAATTAAATTCCAAATACATTGGCTTCCAAATACAATTTTTTTTGCCAAACAGCGCTGAAAAAAAAGCAAACAGGAAGAGCGCTGATAGGCACCACCTGCCATTTATCCTATACTCAGGACCACTTCTGAAGAGGTGAGAAAAATATTAAGGCATTTAGAAACACTTCTTAGCCTATTTGCACCATAAATATGCAATGGCCAGCAACCCTGAGAGCCACTCTTGGAAATAAGTAGGTGGGAGGCACAACTAAGAGGGCCAACCATTAGCATAAAAACATGTAGAATTCCTTTCTTATGGATTTCCATGTGGTGTACAGTATACAGTCAGCATGCAGTAACTTCTTGCCTTCTCAGTCTTGCTGGTTAATATTTAACAGAGCACCAGTGGCAGCTCCCTGCCTTCTCAGCCCTGTTCTGCCAGCAGCACGGACACAGCTGCAGTGCAATACTGGACAGATTCCGAGCAATCAAGTGAAAGGGACAGCTTTTTCCTTTCAAGGAAAGGAGTAGTCCCTAGTGACTGTTACAAGAAATGTTCTACTTCCTAGAAAACAATTAGGAGACGAGAGGGCACACAGTTCATCAACACAAAGTTGATGCGTTCTCAGCAAACCCGTAATTAGTTAACTTTTTATCATTCTAGCCTTCACCTACTACTCTTCTCCTGAAGTTTTGCTGGGAGATATCTTTAAATCAAGAAAGACATTATGCCTTTTGTAGTACTGACTGGCACACTGTACTGATACGTCCAAGGTGAAAGCAAACCATGGCTCAGAAGAGTGACAATAACAGGAAACTTTCATAACACTACTAGATTTTTAAGTGAGCTGTTTTTTGGAAACAGCATGTATAAAACAGTTGGTCCAAGGCCTCCTCTTCAAAACATGTTGATGTTTTTTAAGATTGGAAAGAAAAGCAAACACAAACATTCTTGTTAGAGGCTCAGCAGTTCTGCATTGCTAACAATATAATAGGGAGGCATTTAAATAGACCTTGTTCTGCTTATTAAGTAGATTGAAGATGGCATCATTCATTTAAAATACTTTCTACAGAAATATGACTTTCGTATTTTGTATGGCAATATGCTTATGCTCATAATCTTTTTATTGTTAATTTCATTTAATATGTATGAACTATAAAAACTTCAGAATTATCACATTCTACTGATTTCCAATGAAGAGGACAAGTGACGGGTAAGACAGGGTGTCTAATGAAAACAGGGCATGAAAATCATAGAACTAAAATCAAAACATGAATAGCAACAAGCAACAGCAAGAACCAAATGAAACACACACATACACACATATCCTCCAGAAAAACATAAAACAGCTTTGGAACAAAAAATCCAACAACACAGTCTTATTAGACTGATCCAGAGACAGCAGAAAATTATTTCTAATAAGAACAGAAAACATAACCATGAGGAATAATAATTAGCAAGGCTGAAGTGAACAAAGTTTGGTTTTCATTTCTTTGACCATGGGATTCTGTTTGAGAATCAGCATCTGTTTGGGAAAGATAGGATGCACCCTAGAGGGGCAAACACATTTTTACCAGGCTAACCTTGTAAAGAGGGCTTTAAATTAGGAAGGAGCAGGATAGGGAGGAAGCAACCAGAAGCCCAGTAAAGGAGTGATACACAGGGCTGCTGAACAAGTGGCATGGAGTGATATGATAGGGAGGGATCACAAAGTCAACAATGTGAGTCTTGAGAGAGGCCACCTCCAGGTCACTTGTAGGCAAAATAAGGAAATGCCAACAAGGCCACATTATGGAGAAATTCTCAAAACCATTTTCTAGGAACTCAGAATGTTTGGGTGCCCCTCTTAAGTGCCTGTACACTAACATATAAAATATGGGGAGTAAAAAAGATGAGTTAGAGAGGTGCTTATCCTTGCAGGGCTATGATCTTATTGGCATCAGGGGGATGTGATGAGATGGCTCCCAGGACTGCAGTGTTGTAATGGAAGAATGCAGGCTTTTTAGGAAGGACAGGTGGGGGAGTATGTTGCCCTCTAAGTCAGTGACCAGTAGGAGTGCATTAAGCTTGGCCTGGGGGATAGATGAGGAGCTGACTGAGAACAGATGGGTCAGGATTAAAGGGAAGGCAAGCAGAGGTGACATTATAGTGAGGGTCTGCTACAGGCCATCTGATCAAGAAGAATAAGTGGATGAGGTTCTCTATGGCCAGATAGGAGCAGCCTTTTGTTCGCAAGCCCTGGTTCTGATTGTGAACATCTACCACCCCAGTATCTGCTGGAGGGACAACAAAGCAGTGCATAAACAATCTAGGAGTTTCCTGGATTGCATTGGTGAAAACTCGAAGCGATAGAGGAGCTTTTTGAGCGAGGCGCTCCACTGGACCTCGTTCTCACCAAGGAGGGACTGGCAAGGAATGTGAAGCTCAAGGGCAGTCTTGGCCACCGTGAGCATGAGAAGATGGAGTTCACCATCCTTAGGACTGTGGGTAGGGCACCCAGCAAGCTCACAAACCTGGACTTCAGGAGAGAATATTCTAGCCTCTTCAGGGATCTGCTCAGCAGAACACCACTGGATAAAGCCATAAAGGGAAGATGGGCAATGGACACAAACTGGAATACAAAAATTTCAATCTGAACATCAGGCTTCTTTAATGAGCATGTGGTGGAGCAAAGAAAAAGGTTGCCTAGATAGTTGTGGAATCTCCTTCCTTGAAGATTTCCCTTCTCAGAGTTCAAGAAACATCTGGACAGTGCTCTCAGAAATAATGGTTTGATTTTTGGATTGTCCTATGTGGAGATAGGAGTTGGACCCAGTGGTCCTTGTGGCTCCCTCCCAGTTCAGGATAATTCAAGATTCTGTGATCTTCAAAAGCCATCTGAACACCTGCTGTAGGTGGCACTGCTTGAGCAGGAGGTTGGAGCAGATGACCTCCAGAGACCCCTTTCAACCTTAACCATTCTGTGATTCTGTGAAAAGTGAACTTCAAAAATAAAAAAGAAGCATGAGACTAGACAGTCTGGGAAGCTTCCACAGAAAATACCTGCCAACTGCCATCATGAATTATGTGCTTAGATATCTCCAGAGTTCATTGCAAAATATTCTCTTTTCTCTATTTGACCAGAACTGTTTTAAAAATCCTTTGGTTTGATTTTACAGACTATTACAGAAAGTCTTCTTAAATCAGTGCGCTATCTTCAGTTTTTAGATATCTTCAGTGCATCTGAAACTAGTTAAGGGACTGAGCCCTTCCAAACCACAGCAGCTTTCTTTTTGGTGAACTGTTGACAAAATAATTATAACTTGATCCTTTATTTACTGCAAGTACTATCAACAACTCTGAACTCCTCTTTGAAGCGCTTTTATCATGTACATGCCAAATATATATTTTAGCATGTACATACATTTCACATGGTTTGTTCATTTCCTTTCAAAGTTACTATGCAGCCTTAATTCTAAGAGGAGCTTGCAAGGACAAAAACGATCAGTTAGATGCTTTTTTTAAACAAACATGTTTTATATAGATAGAAACAAATTACTGCAAATACCTCTCTGCAATCCAATTCAAGATTCTGTCCTCCAACCTCCAGCTTGAGAATTTCAACCTGATAATACCACTCCTCTTTGATAGGTGTGTACCATATATTACCCTTGTAGAGACTTGGTTCAATGCCACCTAGAACCTGAGTGAAAAGAGAAAGAAATTCACATGCTTTAGAATGACAGGTGTTTACCTTTGGGGTAAGTACAGGAAAAAGGGGAACACTTCACTGTGATACAGAGGGCATCAAAATTTTAATTTAGCACCTTTTCCAGTCATTTTGCTAACAAATTCTTTACCAATAAGAAAGCAATTTGAAACATTTGGAAATTAAGAAGATACTGCTTCAGTACACCAAAAAAATCCTGTAATGGGGCAAATTTCCAGCACCTTCTACAAATTCACAGATTTTCTTATGAAAGATCTATGTTTCAGATCAAAACCATGCCTTCAGTCGTTTAATCTAGGCAATGTACAAAACCAGGATGAAATAGTAAACCTGCATATCGTAAATTCAACTTTATCAGATCAAAATAGCTTTAACACTGCTTAACAACAATTCATTCACATAAAAGAGGGAATATGATCATATATAATTGCTATCATCATTAGCTTCTGTCAAGACTTACTTTGAAGCTTGTGACAGCATACCAGACTATCACACTTTGAACTCTACTAGCGTAAGTTCTCTTAGGCTTTATCTATCTCAAATGTGTTAACATTTATAGTAGTATGTGAATTTACAGCAGATTATTTACAATTAACTCCTGTGCTGATATGCTTATTTCAGCATAACTCAGAAAGAGTTATTCCAAATCATCTCAAATAAACAATATCCAGTACTCTGAACCACTAAAATGGATGCAAAAACTTCCCTGATTAACAACAAGGGGAAGATCCAGTTCTCAGATTTTATCCTTTGCTATGCTACGTGCAAAAAAGACAAAGAGCCTTGATTCCTCTCCCCCTTTTCACATCATATAAAAAAGTACTTTCACATTTTGATGAGTTTGAACAAGCTTAATAGCTGAATAGAGGACCACTCAGCTTGAGAAAGGTAGCACAATCTTTCCTGAGGAAATACAATTGGTAAGGAGGTACACCACAATTTTTTTTTTCTGTATTAAAATTTCAAATGCAAAAGTTTATTCAAACTCAAGAGATTAAAAGAAAGTAGAGAATGAAAATAACAAGACGCTTGAGTTTTGCCTAAGTGCTTAACTTCATCTTAAAAAATTATAAAACCTTTCATACATTTAACCACTAAATTTGGTAGTAGGATAATCATAGAAAAAAAGGGAGAGAGTTTAACAAAGATGCATCTTCCCTCTCAGATTGACAGATACCCACAAGACTACCTCCGTTGGTACCACTTCCAGAAACAGGCAGTCCAGCACCGCACATCTGCAAGGAGAAAATGTTGGGGATCTTTGCCTGCCTCACAAGAGAATCAAAGAACGTCTCCACAGAACTTGAAGGCTTGAAGGTGTAGAAAAACAAAAAGAATTGCAGAAGTATTAATTACAAATTTTCCTTATAGTAATGAGCAAGTCATTTAAACAAGACTACTTTTTGCAAGTAAACTGAATTTCTGACAACCAAGTGATGAAAATCCTAGATATTATATATCATTAAAAAAAAACAACACCTGTCATTTCTCTTTTTCTTTTGTTTTTTAAAAGCAGTTTTAATCTTGACCACTGTCAAAGAAATCTCTAAAGCATGAGAGTATTTTCCAACTGCAGTTTTGGAACTCAAATACTTATTTCAGTTTCACGTAGAAGCTCTCATCAATACTTTCTGTCTGGAAAAGGATTTCAGCTATTAGAATGCTCAAACATGACTTTCTCCTTCCATCTCCTATGGTTAAAAGGACAGATTTTAAAGTGTGGAATTGCAGTTTTTAAACATAATTTAATTCTAATGAACTTTGAATTTGATGGCTTTATTTCCTCTTCTTTCTTCTAAAGAACTTTATATTCAAGTTCAACTGATTATTGGCTAGCTAGTTCTTTGCTACGCTGTATGCCATACTTGCCTTTGCAGTTATTGAAGTACTACAATTTCACTGTAATTCAGATTTCTGTGCAGTTACATCTGATGACAGGCAGGTCCACTGACTTGCGAGGTGCCAACTGCTCTTACAACACAAAGCATAGAGCAACCTCAGAAGCCAACAACACTGAAGTCTTCAGAAGAGGAGAAAAATAAATATCCTGAACACGCTATTTGCCCAAAAGCAGAGTCTTAGAAGCAGCTCTTCTTTGTCTGTTGACAATGTATGACAGCAGCTGAGGTAAAGTCAATAGAATGATCACACAGCTCTTGAATAAAGCATTTTAATTCCAGAGTTGGCAGACAGTACTGAATCATCTGTTCTAAATGGATACATCTCAGTTTATGAATTTCTCAGACAGTTCTGTGTAGGTTGAAAGCTATGACTATGTAGCGCAACAATTACAATTTCAGTTTTAGATTACAAGCTTATACATTTTAGGTTTTAATTTAAACTTCTATCTGAATTTCTTACCTCATAAGAACAAGATGTATTTGGTTATATGTTCATGAAAACATGGTAGCTAACATTTGTACTGAAACTACCCATATATACCCATACCATTTGTACTGAAACTACCTGTATCTCAACTTTTACTTGATGAATGGGGAATGTCTTAGAATGAACTTCCAAGGGCTTTTACAAAAGATTCAGCAGTCTGCTGACAAGTCTTGAAGGAGATTATCAGAGCGCTAATAAATGCTTTCTGCACACACACCAGAAGCCTTATAACTTTTACTCCCATCCTCCGGTATTACAAGCTCTTAAAAAGTTTATTTATTCCAGATGCGTTTAAATTAGAACCTTCATCACCAGAAATGCCTAAATCCACATATGAAACTGGGATACCATCACAACCCAATTTATTCTTTCTGGATTTTAACAAATCTGAAGGATCTTTAGGAAAGAGTCATTGGAAAGGATGAATCTCATGCCGACAGATTATCATCTGTCCTCTTTATTTTAATATTTACATTTCTATTTTTTTGTCATTGTGTCATGGGGAAAAGATGACTTACCTTGGCTAAGGTGTCATAGGCAAGACCAAGAATTCCATGCCATTTAACCCCTGGTAAGAAGAAATTCTCTGATTCAAGAATGGTAGCGATGTTGATGGTGTAGCTGCCATCAATGCCCTTTGGGATAGTAATGACATCTGTACCCAGCACTCCAGTCCAGCTTCCTTGACTATACTTAACTGTGACTTCAATCCCTTGTGATTTGTATGTACTTGACCTTTAAAAGGAAAAGATACAATTACGTGTGAGCTGCTTATTTACAATCCAAGACACCAAAACATTGCCCAATCTTAATTTTTCAGATAGGAAAAAGAAAGTAAAATCTGTAAAGTCAATCACATACACACACAGAAGAACGGGGATGGACTTTAAAGGAAGTAACAGTTGATTATAATAATAATTAAAAACAAACCCTTGAGTCCCTGTTTTATCCTGAAGCCTTAAATGGCTCAAATTTCCTCTCCCGTTTTTTTAAATTTAATCTAAGGTTTTGTGCCATCTAGTGCAATGTGTCTCTGACTCAGACTGGTCCATCAAAATAGGAGCAATAATTTTTAACTGGAGATGGAACATACTAAGTGGTGGTAAGAAATAAAAAGCTTGTGAATTCAAATCTAAAATTGAAATACCACGATAACCAGATAGCTGTAGACTAATATCTCATTAATATTATTAAAATTCCATTTTAGATAAATGAGAATATTACTGTGAGTTAACCAGTAAGACACACATCTAAACCTGCAGTCTGGCCTGTCCATAAAGAAGTTAGTAGATCTGGATGTAACTAACAAATGATTCACTATCTTGGAGAATGAAAGGGAGGATTTCCTTCTAGACCAAGATAACAAAAGCAAAGGAGCAAAGAAAATAAATCCTGGTTAGAAAGCTTAGCAAAAACATTACAAAAAACATGAAATTTTTCATTTAAAAAACCTGTAGTATAAACATAGCAATCACCCTCCATCTGCATCGCAAATAAGGAGCAACAGAACACCTAGATCCCTTACAGTCTATTTTTGGTCCCATTCCTTGGCATGCAGTTTCTCCTCCTAAAGAGACAAACGATCATGCTTGCTTCATAGGAGCAGACTTTCAGCTTGACAGCCTTTTTAAAAGTAAATCTAAAAAAAATTACGTGCGTGTAACACAATAGAAAGTGGAGGTCATTTATCAAGTGCGGACAGCTTTATCCACCCAGCCTCAATCTAACAGCTGCTCTGACAGAAGCTGCCATGAAGCCTTGAAGTCCTTGACTGCAGTGCAAGAGATGAGAGCTCACTGACAAGAGCTGACTTGGAGAGCTGCTTCTCCTGGCCCGTGAGCTGCCACTGAAAGCTCCACAGCCACCCTTACCTGAGCCAGCCAGAAAAAAGACAGGAGAATTTTGCCTGCCATGGGGAACACCATTCAGATGGGTACACAGATAACTTCCACCTTTTTGAGCACACACAGCTTGTTGGGCAATTTCACCAAATGCCCATGCAAGTGATCCTCCTCCAAGTTAATGGAGGAATAAGAGGCCAAGCTATAATCACAGAATGATAGAGTGGCCTGGGTTGAAAAGAACCTCAAAAATCATGTAGTTTCAACACCTCTGCAGTGGACAGGGCCACCAACCACTAGACCAGGCTGCCCAGAGCCACATCCAATCTGGCCTTGAATGCCTCCAGGGATGGGGCATCCACAACCTCTCTGGGCAGCCTGTTCTAGTGCATCACCACCCTCTGAGTGAAAAACTTCTTCCTAACATCTAACCTAAACCTCCCCTGTCTTAGTTTAAAACCATTTCCCCATCCTGAGTAGCTCTTGATATTCCCAGTGCCTAGCCCTTCAGGGAGCTTCAGGACCCAGTGGCTTGTAACATCCAAGACAGTAGAAATAAATGAGACAATAGGCTGCACTGATTATATTTCAGAATGCACAAATTCCAGAGTTCTTACTACCTGTATCTGGTCATTTCTACTGCTGTTTTAATGTTCTTTGTAATTCTGCTTTTCTGTGATGTTTACATAAAGGGACATCTCTGCTCAGTCAGGGTCTTCAGAGCATTACTGTGATACTGGCAGTACATTCTATAAATCAAAACAGAGTCTGAATAATTAGCAACATAAGAGAAACCTGTGGGAGAACATGGAAAAGGAAGGGGAAATACAGGCTGGTCATGTTGAAAAGTGTCTGGCTGTGCAACAGAAGAAGAATCATCTGAAACTAGAAAGATAGGTGAGTACTGGAACAGTAATACAAAGCCAGTCTGCACGTACTGACTCTGCATGACAAGCAACAATAGCAGCACATATCTGTTCTTCCATGAGCACTAATAGCCTCATGGATTGAGCTCTGGAACAGGATACAAAAAGACTGGGCTCATCACCCAGTACTGTTGGTGAATTCTTCTGCGCAAAGGCAGACAAGTCACTTCCTCACCCTCTGTGCTTCCCCTCCTGTAGAAATGTGTATGAGGATGTTTATCTCACTGGTAAAGCACACAAATGTCACACTGAAGAGGAAGCCTTATTAATTATTTCAAGGAGAAAAATTCCTAATGTGGGAGGGATCTGACATCGTCCTTGTGGCAGTAATTATATTCTGTTCTGCAAAAACATTTCCTGCTACATCTTATTGACTGTAATCAGCCCATGCTTTTCCAACTCACTGATCCGAAAGAAGAAAATGGCTTTAGAGGTCAAAACTAGAGAGTTGTTCTAATTCACAGGCAGAAAGTTGTAAAACAAACACACAGCACATACAATTCCAAACAAGTCATTTTGGCTATGAAACAAATACAAGAAATCCAGCTTTTTCAGTGGGATGGAGTTGTCCCCGTTTCAGATAGGACAGAGTTGATTTTCTTCATAGTGTATGGTATGATGCTAGGCTCTGGCTTTAGGAGAAGAACAACGTTGATAATGCATTGATGTTTTAGTTGTTGCTGAAAAGAGCCAAGAACATTTCAGTTTTTCAGCTTCACACACTGTCCTGCCAGTGAAGGAGCTGGAGGTGGGCACAAGGAGCTGGAAGTGGTCAGAACCTGGACAACTAATTTAAACTGGTCAAAGCGTATTCCATACCATATGATATCACATGAAAAAGTTATAAAACTGAGGGGAGTTGGCCAGGGGACTGCTGCTGCCAGGGGACTGGCTGGACATTGGTTGGCAGGTGGTGAGCAATTGCTTTATACATCACTTGTTTGTGGTGTTTGACTGCTTGCGGGGTTACACCACAAGGGTGTACCTTTGCAGGATAAAGGCCTACCCAGAAGGTGGTCCTGTGGTACTACCATTCCCTTCACCCTCTCCTCAGCAGTTACTGTCTTCTCTCCAGAGCAGCCAGCAGAAAATTCTCAGACCTTGAATGGCTCTCCAGTCTCAGCTTAGAACTCTAGTAATGGGTTCATTACCATACGTAGTTAATCCTCAGTACCAGCCTACAGCACTGAACAAAACATAGTCAAAACATTATTTCTCTGGTCATTCCACATTTAAAGGAAGCTCAACAGAGCAACAACAAAACCACTATGCATAAAGCACTGTTTAATTTTGGCCTCGCCAAACATGCAACTCCTTCTTCATTTCACGCTCTCCCATTGCTATTCTGCATAAAACAAGCCTTTAGGTTTTCCTGCCTGCCCTTTTTTTTTTTTTTTTTTCTCTGAAGAAGCAAATAATTTTTACAACCAGCAATGGCGAAGAAGAGATGGAAAATGGCAATTGACCTAAAGATCTGAACAGAAGTTTTCATTCCCTCCAGTGACAGATAGATGGCACAAGACAAGTGATTCAGAGCCAATGACTTTAGGACAAAGTGAAAAAAGAATACTGAGCAACCAAACTAGTTGTCTATAGGCTATTCCACAACCTATATTACTGATTTTTAACCAAGGAGCCCCACCTAATTTGAAGGAGTTCCAGAACAGGTTTCTAATTCACCTGAACCATAAAATATGCAGTGTATACAACCAATCTTGCAGGGCCATAATGTAAAGCAGAAGCTCACTTTTGCCAGCAGGTATATAATTTATTGCATAATCTCTATTTTTTTCCTTGTAATCTTCTTCTTCTTACCCCACCTAACTCTTGAGCAGTTTTTTCTTTAAACTTTAGACTGTGAGGCAGTGGTACTTACACTGAAATAAAACTGGATACTAATGCTGAGTTCTGACAATCCAGGTATGCCATTCTTTTATGTGCTGTTACAATGCTAAGGCTGATTTAGTTTTAAGTCTGAAAACCACTTTATAAATTTGTTCAAGTAGCTCTTTTATCATAAGTAGCATATTCAACAAAAACTACTTATTATTTTGAATAGTATGAGAAACAAATGCCATAACTTTTTTTTTTCTTTCCAGTTTATGAGGCCATTTCTCAAAACATTATATATCTTGGTGACTTATGAAGTATGAACATCAATGACAGAACTTTTCACAGCAGAATTTTGTAAGAGCCACTCAGAAATCCAAGTCGTTAATGAATTAATGAGAATAGCTCTGCTTGTTTTGTATGTAAAACCTGAGATAATTAAACAGTGCAACTATATGACAAGAAAACATAATATGATTAAACAAATTGGTTACAAAATTGCTCAAGGAAGGTTGTCCTGAACAAAACACATGCCAAGTTCCTTAAGACTCTTGAAACAAAGATGATACCTTTCCTATTCACTCTCCCCAGTTTCTGTTCAAAATCAATCATGCATTTAATTTAATATTTTGATCATTTGAAAAAAAATAAAATAAGATTTTGGCAATCGGGAAATTCATACTCATCATGATGTTTCTCCAACACAATATTCTAACAAGTATATACCTCTAACTCAGTCCCAGTAATTTTACTAATATAACAAATTACTAACCCTTCTTTTCTCTTGCCTTCAATTTGCAGTTTATGACTTTGATATGAAAGCACTTTATGATGAGAAAGGGAAAAACTACAGGAATAAATATTAGATGAGAGACAATGTCTTTATTTAATTTTCAAGTGTCCTACATAGAATAGAAGAAAAGTGCACATAAACTATTTGCTTCACTTGCACATGGGTAAAGGTCACACTGGAGTCATTTTACAGACCTAGCTGACATAAAAGCAAGGTCCCTGCCTACTATTTATGCAAAATCATTGACAATCAGGGAAAGTGATCTGATTGCCAGGAAAAGGCTATCATAAGGCCAGTCTCAAAAAGAGAGGAGCAATGAGTCTATAGGCCCAGTGGCTTCACCTCAGCTCAGGAAGTGACACAGAGAATCGCTTGCTGGAATCCATTCCTGAGCACAAAATGGTCAAGAAGGTAAAAAGGGACTCTGCAACTCTGCAAGGAATTTCACAGGCATACCAGGTCTGAACAACCTCAGTGCCCTCTACACCCAGATGACTGGCTACATAGATGAGGAGACAGCAGGGGTTGTAGCACGTCTTCACTTTAGTCAGACTGCTGATACCACTTCCCACAGCTTTCCCATTTGGAAGCTGAGGATGTAGAGCTGGATGAACAGACCACTGGGTGGCTGAAAATGGGCTATACCTTCAGGCCTAAAAGAGTCAGTGATCAACGGCTCAGTGTCAGGTTCATGACATATAGAGTGCATGACATCAGTGGGGGGAAAAATTTTGTGAAGAACTGACATCATGGGCAGACTGCACCCTCAAGCAGATTTTCACAGGACACTACCTTAAAGAGCGTGTTGAATGGCAGAGCTTGAATCCAGGGCAACTTTGAAAAAACTGGGAAGAGTGGACCAACAGAAACCTCATAGCATTCAACAGGGAGAAGCATAAAGTTTTGCAGCTCAGACGAAACAACTCCGTGCACTGGGATAGGCTGAGAAGCAACAGAAAGGAACCTCGGGTGATGGTAGACACCAGAATAAGAGCCAGCAGTATACCTGCACTGTGCATATAGCAAACTACAACAGACTGCATTTGGAGGGCAACAGTCAATATATCTAAGCAAGTTTATCATCATTTTCTGGCCAGCACTGGTGAGACCGCAACTGGAATATTGTAGCCAGCTGTATGAAGCCAGTTAAACAGGGATGTGGAGAAACAGGAGATGGACTGGTTGCCAAATAGGTAAGGGACCTCAAGAAAGGAACTATGAGAAGTTAAGTGGACTTTGGCTTCTTTTGCAAATGAAGCTAAAAGGTGAATTCATAGCAGCTTACAACCACTTGAAAGATGGCTACAGAAATGACACAGACAACTTTCTTTGTCAGGGTTAACATCCTTTTGTTAAGTACAGTTTGGATATTAGGAAGCATTTCCTCTACAGGAGAGCATGGCACATGAGTGAAGCACACTGCCCAGAGTTCATGAATTCTCCACTCTCAGAGGCTTACAGGACTTGGCAAAAATCAGCCATGGCTGATCCATTCTAGTGACAGCCCTTGCCTCAGTGGGAATATGTAACAGGTGACCTACAGAGTTTTCTTTCAGTCAGTATTTAAATGCCTTACTGATTACAATGGGGCCAAGATGTGCCCCAGCTGACGTTTATGCCTTAACTACCTGAAAGGAAAGAAGCTTGATGTAGCTGGGTTCAAGCGTGCTAATGGCTGCACTTCATTCTGAGCAAATTCCAGTTCTGCATCAATCCAACCCAAACTAGGAACTGCTATAGCAATTGCTTTCTGCTATTACTGAGTTCGAATCACTTGATAAAGTACCCTTAACTCTGCAGGGCCTAATTTTCAAGGTTTCATCATTAATTTTGTATCAAAGTTCTCAAAACACAATGTACACAGAGAACACTGGTAAGAGGCTGTAACCTTCAAGTGATTTCATAGCATTCTCAACACACAGCCTCTGTTATTGTTACTGTTTGCCATGGTGTGTGGTTCTTTTAAGAGAGACCTTGCCTGTCCAGACAAAGTAACCTCACTGAAGAGAAAAGGGAGGAGGAATACTTCTGCTTTTAGTTCCTGACAATTCAGTTTTCTTGTAACTACAGCCACTACCTATGGAAGGGGATAGCTAGCAAATAAAATTCTGCAGTAGTGCAGAAATAGCACTCAAGTGCTAATTCTGGACTTTTCAGACTTATGTCAAGCATTTCTACCAACAGCTGAACATGTGACAGGAGGTAAGGTTATTCTACTAGGCAGCATGGAAATACTGGCTTTGCCTCCATCACTAGTGCATCTTATTAGAAAAAAGAAGCAATACCCTATGGTAAAAAGACATCCTATCCCACCACAGCGTGCAGAAAGATACTTACAGCTCTGTATTGAAGTAGGAGGTGACATCAGGATCAGGCACACCTGCTACAGCAAAATTACTGCTCCCAGTGTCAACCAGAATATTTAACTGCCGAAACAGAAGAAAGGAGAGGTGGTTTTCATATTCAACTAAACAAGCAAAAAATCATTAAAGTTTTTTTGTCTAAACTACCTTTAGTTTAAAAATGAAGGTAAAAGTTGCTCTGAAAAATAAATACAAAGTGTTAACCTTTGGGGAAGACACGTTGCTGTGGCCCCTCCAGAACAGCTGATTATAACGCAATGCTTTAAAATAGTCATGGTCATGGAAGGGAGAACACCCACCAAGCCCGTTTTGCACAGCAAATGAATTTATGACCACCTCAAACTTCTTTTTGGCCCAATCCATGTGCGCCAGCAACCTGCCTTGTCCAGGACATGTACTGCTTTGTGGCCCATTTAAAGCACTGCTTGCTGTAGGGCTATGAGGTTTCCAGGTGGAGGGCTGAGTGCCAGTCAGAGCAGAAATAAGCATAAACATGAAGTCTGGAAAACATAAGAAGAAAGTATAACTCCTTCCAAGCAGCAGTACCCTACCACAGCCTTCACTGCCTGGGAACAGGAGGCCAGATTTATAAGCGCTGATTGAAAAGCACTGACTGGAAGGCAGCCTTAGAGTGGGCCACTTGAGCAGTTAATTGGGAGGATAATTTATGCCAAAAATTGCGTAATAAAGACACAGAAAAAAATGAAATCCTCTCTTTCCCCATTTGGCTCAGGTAACCAGTCTGGTACACCACAGCTGTGGGAAAATGCTTGTATTAGCACAAAGAGGAAGGTCACAGCTGTGAATGAGCTGAGATGCGGGATCACCTTGAAACTACAGCTTGGAGTGCCATTAAATGATAATTTAAGCCAGAGACTGTACCACTACCAAAACTGGTGGTCATGCTTTTGCCTGCTTTTGGCTGTATGTTTCCCACGGCTTCTTGGCACAAGTACTAGTATCCGTGTGGTTGTGTTGCAAATCAGATCAGTTTCCTCACCTATAGTTACAAAAAATTAGTTATCTGTCAACTCAGACAGCTACTTGACAGGAGATGGTAGGAGCAGATACTAGAAAATGGTGATTGCCTCCTTTGGTGACAGTGTGGTCTCAGATTGGCCCCAAAATGATTGTGAAATCAATGCTCTAGGCAATAGCGGACACCTGTCCCTATTACAATGTTAAGGAATTAAGAATTTTCCAGTAGGAGGGAGAAATCAGGACTGGTTTGCCTGTGCTTTGAATACAACTTGAACCCACCACTTCTGTAGCCCTCGTCAGTACTTAAGACTCAAGACTGAGCACCAAAAGCGGATGTGGGAAGAGTAAGAAAGATACAGTAAATGAGCTCAGTGTTGACAAAAGAGCTGGAGAAACAGGATCAAGTTCAGAAAGGAGCATAAAGACAAAGAAGGATAAAGCATTTCGAGAAGACACGCTGAATACTTCTTTAATAGATTTTACAATGAGCATAGACAAAAAAAAAAGTGTGAGCTGATGTTTAAAAACATTTTTGGTTTGCACATGGATAGGAAGGAAATAGCGGGTTGCCCTTGTTTGACCTAGCTAATACAATATGGGACTGCAGAGATCTGAAGAAAACAAACTCAAAACCAGCTAGTAATGTGTGGGACTCTCTTTTGAACTACATGCACTTGTCATTGGCATTCCCAGTCCTAATCATGCAAAAATGTTAAGAATAAATATAAATAAAACCATGACCTTAGTCAAGTTATTTACCTACCTCACTGCATCTCAGATTTTAGTCTAAGTGGAGACAATACATTAAAATTTATTTTGCAATCACACACAAGCTAGACAGACTTTTAAAAACAAAAGGACATATTTAAGTTCACCTGGCTTCAGGAACTGAGGCTCTGAAAGAAAATGAGAACCTCTGAGGCATGACTTGCAATAAAATCCACAGTTTACTTCATACATTGTTTTGTTGAGATTAAAATCTAACATTCTGTCAACTACCTATGAAAGTAAGAGTTATTCCTTTCTTTTTTTTTTTCCCCTTTCCCCTCTGGGATAGAAATCATATTAAAAATAAATAACAAAGAGCAGTTACAATGCATGCATCTATCAGGACCAACAAAAGTTGCCTCAAAGGGGTGCTGCAGGGCTTAAATTAATTAGCATTACCAAGGCAGTCCGTGATGTTTGAGTAATGGGCACTGTATATCAGCTGCATAAATACATGTAGGTGTTGCCCTAGCCTCAGTAATATGCATGACACTGCACATGGAGGAGGACTGGAAAAAAAAACACATGAACAAAAGCTCAATCACTAACTATGACACATATGAAAGATATTTCTTCCCCCCCCCACCTTGTATAAAATGTTAACATCACAGAATTCGCAAATAACTGAGAAAAAGGGCAAGTTTACTGCCCACAGGACAGAGCGAATCAACATTTCCAAAAGCAAACTGATAGCCCCACAAGAAAAAAAAAAGAAGAAGAAAAAAAGCAAAAAAGAAAACACAAAGACAGCTAACCATGCAGGTCCCAGCCCACTCGGTTGCAGCCAAGCTCACACGACAAATCACTATTGAGGTTGACATTCCTGATCTGCATGTTTGTGCATAATGAGACGCGGGCGGCCAGGGCAGACACAGATTTATTGTGAACCTCACAATGGCAGCAGTGATTAACAGATCATTTTGGGGTGGGTATAACTGACTGAGCACTCCTTCTCTTCCCACTGCCCTTTGGCTCTGAACTTTCTTTAGTGCCTCCCCATCTCATTAAGAGCCACTTTCATGTTGTCGCTGCCAGAGCCTGTGTTATTCTGTGCCAATTCTCTGCCAGTGTAACAGGGATGCTGGGCAGCTTCCAGACCAGCTCTGGTGAGTCACAGGGCAGCAGACAGAGTTCTTGAGGCCCAGGGCCTGCACTGCTCCATCTCCAGAGGTCGCTGGGCCCAGATCACAGCAGATGGAAGTAACAGCTGTCACATTTCACCATCTTGCTTGCCAATGAATCCTCAACTCCACAGCTCCTCTGCTTGTCTCTTCACCTATCTGCAGCAGGGAAAGAAGGCACTGATGCTGAGGGAGATCCAACAGTGGTGGAAGCATTCTCCTCAAAGGCCTCCTGGCAAAGCACCAGAGACCAAGAATCAAAGCTCTCCTTGGCTGGCAAAGCAAATCCACTGGATTCACGGCAGCCACCTTGAAAGAATCATGTCCTGTCTCTTACAGCAGATTATTTAGCCATTGCCATGTTTTTTCAGAAACTGTTAGATGATAATCAAGATCAGAGAGGCAGGACTGAATCATAGAATAATCCTAAGTTGGAAGAGACCCACAGGGATCGCTCAGTCCAATTCTGGGCTTCACACAGCACTCAATATCTGAGAGCACTGTCCAAATACTTCGTGAACTCCAGCACTGAGGGCTGTGCCCACAGCTCTGGGCAGCCCATTCCATGCCCACCGCCCTCTGGTGCAGACCCTTTCCCTAACCCCCAGCTGTTCCTCCCCTGACACAGCTCCATGTCGTTCCCTCAGATTGAATGAGGCTACAAAGCAGAAAACTCCCAAATGCTGCTGAGTTATCACATGCCTAGCATTAAAAACCATGTAAAACCCTTTTCCTTTCACTTCCTGAGGCACAAAAGGAAAACCTACCATTGTAAGCTGTTTTTTTTATTTTTTCTTTTTTTTTTCCATTACCAAGTTCAGCTTTAGACCTATCCAGCAAACTTAAAAGCCTTTTTTTGCTCCAAAGGTCACCTTTACTACAGCTGTTGGACACGAAATCAGTACCTCATATCATACCTGGAGATACTATTTTGTGAATAGTATGTTTCATACAGAAGCAGAACTAATATGATTATTAATAAGAGATTCACAGAGGTGCCTGGGTATAGAGTGAGCAAGACAGGAACATCCACCTCTGCCATGCAAAACTTACAGCTGAAATCTGGCACGCTATCTACACGCCATTAAGTTCTGCTTAAAAAGACCCAAACAACTCAAAACCTGTTTACTGAAAGTCATGAACACTGAAATGCATCAACAGGGAGGCAGAAGTCTTCTTAGGCCATATATCTCATGCACTGTTTTTTACTCTGAATGGGTGGAGACACTGAAAAAAAAGAACAGTTGTAATGATTCATTTCAAGTGGAAGTCAAATACATTGTCTATACTTCAAGGATCTCTCAAACTTTCCAGTGCTTGATTCAGCACCAGCATCAAATAGCACTTACTGTACACTCACTCAACTTCTTCAATAATTTAACTCATCACTGTGTCTTCAGTTTTTTTTTGTTTGTTCATTTATTTTTTTTTTTTAAGTTTTCCATTGCCGAATATTGTTGTATTTTGGTATCTTTTTTCATTCAGCAAAGCTTCCTCTGTCTATGATTCAGGCTCATGCCCTGCCTGCTACTGCAAGTGCTGTTAATATAACATCATCAGCATTAGGCATTATCTATGTCTAACTTAACTGTCTGGAGAGAAGTAACGTGCAGTTTGCTAAATGCACAATGCATTCAGAAAGTGACTTCACTATCTCTGAGTAGGGACAAACCTTGCCTCTGTTCTGAACTAGACTATATTCAGGCTTAGGGAAGTGTTTCTTTCCTGTTTTAGCTTGAGGTCAGAAGTTTTTGGTCATGTTCAGAAAAACACACAAAACCAATCCCACAGGCTGCAAGGTGCATAACTCATTTCTTTGAAACAGTTCTCTGCAGGGGTTTAGCATCCACAGTCTTTGCCAGGTGTGGAATCCTAGGTCTTGCATGCAACCTTGTTGCACGGTTGTTTCTGATGTGATTCTCTGGGTAACCCACACTGAGATGGCCATCATCTTCATCCCCATAAAAGACTGGCCCGCGGAAAAATCCAGTATAGATTTTCAAGTTAACAGACTTGATAGTTTCAGATTTAGCAATGTAGATTCTTCATAGAATCATAGAATGGTTTGGGTTGGAAGGGACCTTTAGGGTCGTCTAGTTCCACCTCCCCTGCTACAGGCAAGGACACCTCCATCTAGACCAGGTTTCTGAAACCCTCATCCAGCCTGACCTTGAATGCTTCCAGGGAGGGGGCATCCACAACCTCACTGGGCAACCTGCTCTAGTGTCTCACCACTCTCACAGTAAATAATCTCTTCCTAATATCTAGTCTAAATCTACCCTCTTCCAGTTAAAAGCCATTTCCCCTTGTCCCGCCACTACCCGCACTTATAAAAAGTCCCTCCCCAGCTTTCCTGTAGGCCCACTTCAGGTACTGGAAGGCCACTATGAGGTATCCCAGAGCCTTCTCTTCTCCAGGCTGAGGAGTCCCAGCTCTCTTAGCTTGTCCTCACAGGGGAGGTGCTCCAGCCCTCTGATCACCTTTGTGACCCTCCCATGGACCTACTCCAATAGCTCCATGTCCTTCTTGTGTTGGGAGCCTCAGAACTGGATGCGGTACTCCATGTGGGGTCTCACAAGAGCAGAGTAGAGTAGAGGGGAAGAATCACCTCCCTCAATCTGCTGCTGGTCACACTTCTCTTGATGCAACCCAGGATATAGTTGGCCTCCTGGACTGCAAGCACACATTGCCAGCTCATGTGGAATCTTTCATCAACCAACACCCAAAAATCCCTCTCAGGACTACTCTCAAGCCATTCTCATTTCAACCTCTGTCCAATCTGTGCTTGGGGTTACCCTGACCAGGTGCAGGACCTTGCACCTGGCCTTGTTGAACTTCATGAGGTTGGCATGGACCCACCTCTCAAGAGTGTCCAGGTCCCTTTGGATGGCATCCCTTTCCTCCAGTGTGTCAACTGCACCACTCAGCTTGGAGTTGTCTGCAAACTTGCTGAGAGTGTACTCGACCCCACTGTCCATGTCGCCTACAAAGACGCTAAATATGACCAGCACTGGCACTGATCCCTGAGAGATGTCACTCATCATTGGTCTCCACCTGGACTCTGACCAGTGACCGCAACTCTCTGAGATCCAGCCAATTTTAGGTTGAACGTCAGGGGAAAGTTCTTTACGGAAAGAGTGGTGAGGTACCGGAACAGGCTGCCCAGAGAGGTTGTGGATGCCCCGTCCCTGGAGGTGTTCAAGGCCAGATTGGATGGGGACCTGGTCTAGTATTAACTAGCCTAGGATTAAATGGCGAGGCTGGTGGCCCTGCACGTGGCAGGGGGGTTGGAGATTT
>JAOWBP010000001.1:91518627-91534351 GCA_028571105.1 Tragopan temminckii | reverse complement strand
CATTGGCTGAGTACTTTAGGTTCACAATCTTCTCGACGCTTCACTAAACATACAAACACTGGACAAACATAAATCTTTGCTGGCTAAGTGTAAACTTCTAATTAATTAACTTCTGACCCTTATTCCACACTTGGTCATTGTTTCTGGATATCTGCTTGTCCACCCTTGCATAGAGGTGGACACCTCTTCAGAAGGAGGACAGAGGGGAGTATCTTGATGCCTGCCTGCCACATCCCAACCTTCTCACGGAGTGAGACAGTCCGGCCTCGTGTGGAGGCCCTAGCTTCTTTGACGTTTGTTAAACCTGTTTTTCTTTTGCTGGGAGTTTCTTATCCTAACAAAACAACCCTACAATATGTTTTCTAATCCCTAACACTATACCCACGTTGTTTAGAACATTTAACAACTATTGCACTTTTGCAAGAAAGAATTAATCACATTATTCAGTAATTATGTTTCTAAAACATGCTGCTAACATATACAGTATTTCTACTTTTTAGATCTAAGGATAAGTTACAGAATTCAAATACATTATGTTCTACTTCTTCAAACCAATTGCCCTTTTTAATATCTAATGCAGAAACAACAATCCATTCTCACACATGTTAACAATGTTATTCCAGATTGTTTTACCAAAACCAGCTCAAAAAACATAGTGGCTTCTTCTGAAGAGAAATTACAAGTAAATTAGTATCAAATAACTTATTTTATTGCTAGTGATTTTATATTACAGGTTAGAGTAAGTTTTATGTTAGTTTATAAGGGGAACCAAAAGGAAACACACGTTAAAAATAAGTAACTAACAAGTTACTGATGACAATGTACAATCACTTTCAATAACCCTGATATTTTACAACCAACTGTCTAAGTATTGTAATTTCAAACCAGAGCATTTTATTACCACTTGTCATCAAAATATCTATTTGTTTTCAGATTAGAGAAAAACCTCACAAATGAAAGCAAGGGTAAAAACTGTACATAAGACTTATTTTACAAATGCTGTTCAGGTGCTTATTGGGCTCTGGATGCAGACTACCAGAGTTATACGTATAAAAAATATAGAAGAATCTTTGCTAAGGAGGTATGCATTTGTTTACATCAGGTTTCTTGGGATACAGCCCTCTATCTGTATTTCAGCTGGCCAGCCACCATATCTATTCTTCTCACTGTCAGAGTGGTTTATCTGTTAAAAATAAAATAAAATAAATCAGTATTTGTGTTTACCAAATTAGTTTGTCAAACCTTCTACAACATAAAAGAGAAACTGGGAAGCTGAATGGTATGTTAGACATCTTATTCAATACAATGAGTGAAGATTCCACCAATTTCTCTTATGCTCTGCCTAAGAAATTCAAAGTCTCAGATCTAAAGCAAACGACACATTAAAGAATTTGCTTTGCACAACTGAGGCTGACTCTACAGTTACTACAGATATCCCACAAGACCTGCACCTGAAGGTTACACCAGATACAGAAACAAATAAAATTGAAAATAAAATGAACCTGACCTTTTCTCTTTCGATATCATCTGGAAGCTTGAAGCCTTTGGCAGCTATAAAAGCCCAGCTTGACCTGAACTTCATATTTTGTATTTCTTTACTTCCCAGAGCTTCTACTAACTTTTTGGCGTTGCTTTTCAATCTTTAAAAAAAAAAAAAAAGTGAAAAAAAGTATTAATAATATGAGAAAAAAAGCTGAAAAAGAACACATTGGCTTTATGGAGAGGAGTGACTGGTGGAACTGGGGTTGTTTACCACATTGCTCTCTGCAAGTAACTGAAAGGAGATTGCTGTAAGGTGGATGCTGGTCTCTCTCCTCAGTTCACAAGCATAAGACATGAGGAAATGGCCTCAAGTTTTATCAGGGGACATTTAGGTTGTACATCAGGAAGAAATTTTTCAAAGAGAGGGCGGTCAAGCAATGGAGCAAGCTGACTAGGGAAGTAGTGTAGTCCCTATCTCTGGAGGCATTTAAGGGATATGTGAATGTGGCACAAAGGGACACGGTTTAATGATAAGACTCATGAGGTCAGGTTGATGGTTGGACTTAATGATCTTGAAGGTCTTTTCCAATCTAGATGAGTCTATAATTCTATGGTTTACATTAATAGGTCAGCAGAAGAAATAATGAGAAGTTAAAAACTTCCCGAGCACTGTTTTAGTAGCATGCCATTAAACCTACAGAACAAAATTCTGTCTTTGAAGTCCTCTTCTCTACACCCCTGATGTTAATACCATCTGTTTGTAACGATGCAGCAGAAAGAAAGACATCTCAAACACTACATTTGTAAAATTTGACATTTTATCCCTTTTCAAATATGGACAAAAGCTTCAAATGTTTATCAGCCAAATGATTAAGACTGTCCGTGTTTAATTATGGTATCATGACTTCAGACCAAGATAGCATAAGATTTGAAAGGACTTGAAGAATCAGGTTAAGATGTAAGAAGGAATGCAAGCTAGGTATGTTCTAATTAGAGCTGTGGATACCTTTTTAATAGAAGACTGTGACCCAGAGATAATAACACTGCCCTTTATGACGATAACTGGTGCTTTTAAACAAGCATGATACTCTCCTTCCACCTTTGGAAGCATCAACATACATGACGTGGGTAAGCACTGAATGCATATATAATCAAAACTTTTAAGAGAGGAAATGACTATACAATGAAATAAATCACTCCTTTAAACCATTGTAAAACAGCAACTGCCAGGCTATTTGTTGCTGTGTTTCTCAGCCTGTCATGAACAGTTTCCTTACCGGGAGCTTCCATCATCATGAGTAACCATGAAAAGCAGGGACCCTTGTGGTGCACTTTCAACGAAAGCCACCATCTCTTCTGAGTGGTCTGTTGAATTAATTACACAACTGATTACTCCCTCACATACACATGATCACATTTCACCTACTTTCCATTGCATTCAACTTCTTCTCACTTTTTGACCTTGCCTACTCAAAATGAGACCTATTTAGGCAATCTTTCTATGCACTGGCACAGGACTTGCCTAAACCCTGAAGACGCAGAAAGCTGCCAGCTCTCACTGAAGACCAGAAGAGCAAAGGTTGGTCTATAATTCCCAGTTGTAAAGAAAGATACTTCTGAACCTCTGAAAACAGATAACATTTACACACAAGATGAGATTTTACCCTGCATAACACTCCACCAGCAGGCAAAACATGAAATAGTTCGGAAGTCACTGATACTCTGAGCCTTTATTTTTGTGTGCTGACTACCATGCTAACTGTAGATCTAAGTAACACACCCCACCGTACATCCATTTTCATTAAGTGGCAGCCTATTTGCAGCACTAAGATATTTATTTGTTCTGCAACTGCTAAGGCATACATTATTTTCTATAGAAAGTAAGTGTATTGTGTGGCAGTAGCCTTGGAGACATTGCAGTCCATATACCATATAAAAATCTGAAGCCCCATGATTAGACCCAGTGTGACTTCTGTTCATGCATGCAAGGTCATAAACATTCTTAAGTGGTAAATGAATTGGCTGCAAGTGCCTCATAGCATTCTGTTTCTTCTTAGAAGGAAGTACAGTAACTAGCATCATCCTAAGTCTGGAAAACGTATTAGAAGCTATTCTTAAAGTAGATCTTCTGTTTAGACACATAGTAGTATGGAAAGACTAGCTTATTACTTATTATGATTTTGCAATTAGAATAGAATAGAACAAAATGTATCAGAAAAAAGGTTTTGCTGAATAGATGTAGTGTCTGCTAAGTGCTGTCCTTCCCAAACTGAAATGATGGAGAAAGAAAATAACAACTAATCACAACAAACATTAACTAACTCAACCAACAGAAAAAAAAAAACCCACATCTTTTCAGGCAAAAATTGTTGTCAGAAGATCTAGCTATTGCATGTTTAAATGAATACAATTGCTGTTTGTTTCTAAGTGATCTTCTTCAAAGGGAGAGGCACAGTCACTTAAAGAGTAGGACAAATATTTTAATGTTTTTATTGAACACTGAAATGTTAACAAAAGCTTTATTGCACTCTTTTCCCTACCTCCTTCCCACATGTCAAAGAAATTTGCCGATGTTAGTGTTCCTGTTTCATCTGTAAGAAAAGATTAAAAGTGCAAATATGAGCAAAAACGGTTACATTTAATCAGCATGCACAGCATTTTCAGCAAAAGTGAGGCATCTCTTAGTTTTGGTATTGTGCTTGCAATTTTTTGTTTGAATTTTTAAATTGGAAGAAATACAGAATAATGTAAATTTGAGATTTGGGGGAAACATTTTGTGTAGTCGCTGCTTGTAGTCAGCTGAAAAAATTGTTCACAAATCACTTCTGTTACAACACAGACCTGCAAACTGTCAGAGGGAAATCACACTGGAAATAAACACATCCTTCTTTAAACAAAAGCCTGAATATGAACATCACTAATGACTAAACCATCATTATTTTTGTTTTAAGGGAGAAATTCAGTTTACTGTGCACACCCAAGTTTTTATACATACATATACTACATTAGGTCACAACCATACACAATAGAAGTTGATTAAGCCTGATTCTATTTGAATGACTCCATTCTGCGCAGTGTTTCAGATTCTTGTCTACAGTAATTGAGCCCAGCAACTCAAATAAAATCATGCAGGTTCAGACAAGGCTAAAACTTTGCTTAACAATAATGAGACAAGAAAACTGGAACAAAAATGTTCTGTGATCAAAACTAACTTGTCAATGCACCCCTTGCTTCCTCTCCCCCACAACATTTACCAATCATTTTTCTAAGGATCCATCATTGAATGCACTGCATTTCACCACCATACCTATTCATCTAAGTTAAAATGGTGCATGAGACCTGGAATAAACTACAGCATCAGCTTTCCAACAGCTTCTATTACAAGCACTTTTATACTAATCAAGCTTCGAGTTTGTCTTTCTGTCCACTGACCAATTCTAGAAAAGGTAATTGTACCTCATGGTAGAACTGCAATTCTCAGGTACTGTATCTTTTTATTTGCTTATATTGATTATGTACACGTTTCTTTCATTTATCCAGAAGACTATTTCTCTCAAGCAGTAATCTGTCCTTCTTACATTTAACATGAATCAAGTTGAAACTTCTCCTTTGCTTCCATACTAGCTACTAAAAACACCCCAAGCGTTTGTATGTCTCTAACATCTTTAATCTTACTTACAATTGACAATGGCTATGTTTATACCTCTTCCAACATTACCCTTTTCTTCACTTATAAGCCTGGAATTGAAAAGAAGTGCTGTATCAGTAGATTTCATCCTTCCAGAGACTCTGATTCAGATTTACCAATGCTAAGTCACTTCCTGGTGCTCACACTTCCTTCAGTTATCTAATTCAAGAGCTAGTAGTAAACAAGAGCTATGGCTTTAAAGTCTTGCATGTTATACCAGTCCATCTCCTTCAAAGATACTTAATGAGTTTTGCAAAAGGAACCAGATCAAGAAAGTGCTTTGTACAAATCCAGTCAGAAAGATAAAAAAGAAAAATATAACAAATTTGTGGGTTCATTTTTATGACAGTAAGCCATGTGGCTGTACCTACTTGAAAGACCACTTTAAGGATTTAAAGTCACTTTACTTTTCCAGTCTGAAAAATCAGGAACAAACCTGACTTTCAGAAGGTGCTGACCACTCAATGTATGTCCTGAATGACTAAAACTAAAAATCATAATTGAAACCAACAGCTGAAAACAGCTTATCTACAGGAACAAAGAAACTAACCTGAGATGTATGTAATAAAAAAAAAGTTAAATATTGTCAGATATATTCTGATGTTTATCACCAATAAAACATCCACAGTTCACAAGTCTTTCAATCTAGGTCTAAATGACTCAGAAGACATGCTTCTCAAGACCTCATATTACATCTACCTGTCAATAAAAAAGTTATGAGTCAGCCCAGGATATGAAAGAAAGCCAATCAAGCAGCCTGGGTACTGAGCAAAGGCAGGTATACTACATAGAAACTACAGCGTCTGTGAGAGGAAAATACATCCTTCAGAAAAAACAGCATAGACACACGGCAGCAATGTGCTATTCCAAAGGCAGAACACACAAGAAGAGGAGAAAAATTTAAGACAACTTTAAAAAACGCATTTATAAGCATATATTCAAGGTCACTATCTCCAAGTTATCTTTAGCTCTTCTATCACTGTTGGTAAGTTTCTACTTTAGGCCAGAGTTCCATGGAAATGAATTGTCTTGGTTTGAATCATCACCAAAAAGCTCACCGGAATGAAGCAGAGAAGAAAACTGTATTTAAGATGGACTTCACGTCATGCTGCAGAAAGAGTGTCATAAAAAGGAAAATAGGAACAGGAGGAAAAACTCACTTGTTCCTAAGAGACCTAGGGCATACTTATTAACACTGAAAAGGGAATATACAATGGCGACCTTTTTCTGCATGTAATTTTACTAAAGAGGTCTTTTCTTTCCCTAGCAGCTTACCTGCTTGTGAACCAAAATGAAAGATCCTTCTTTATACTACAAAGTATTTACATATATTAAAAATCAGTCTGGTACTTACAGCTCATCCTCAAAACAGATTTTAGCCAGCTTTTCTTTGCCACCGCCACTAAGAATCCGATAGGCATAGCTCCCAGGTGAGCAGGGAGACCAGTGATCACACTTCTGCCTTCTGGGGAGTGGGGCTACAACAGCAAAAATGAGGAAGTCTTCCTGAGTGCTACATAAACCATTTCTACATGGAAAGAATCACTTAGTGCCAACACGTTAATATATAAGCTCACACTTATATATACAGAGGCCAATACTGTCAGTTTTCCAGCATCGTAGCAATGTTCTCACAGATTTGCTTGGGTTTTGGGCTATTGTTGGCTTTCAAACCACTGCTAGGAAGAAGAGCTAGCTTGCCTAGAGAAAAAAATTCCATACACTCTCGATTCAAATCAGATCATACTATTTTGTACTATTTCCATTAAAAGCAAACAAGGGCTATACAGGTAAAGAATTCCTACAGATAGCTTGAAGCTGACAGTTATAATTCTAAACTTTTTTCACATAATAACAGTCATAGAATGAAAAAATGTGTACATTAAGTCACTCCATCAGATCAGAGGAAAAAAAAAGAGAACTATACAAACTTTGGCTAGTGATTCAACCAGTTATGGAAACTCTAAAAAACACTCAAGATACAGTCAAAGCTTCAGCAGCAGCTTTGCAGATTGCTTATGCTTACATGCTAACAAACAAATAAGGTGTTATTAGATTACTAGTCAATTATTAATATTTGCATACTGGCAAATATAAAATGACATTATGTTTCTTCAAAACAGTGTATAAGAAGTAGTCCAGATTTGCACTAATTAAATGAATTCACTTTATACAAACAACATCATTCTTATAATAGCTTGTTAGCTAACAAGAGGACAAAAGGTAATGGCCTTAAGTTACACCAGGGCAGGTTTAGGTCGGATAATTGGAAAAATTTATTCTTAGAAGGAGGAGTGAGGCAGTGGCACAGGCTGCCCAGGGAGGTGGTGGAGTCACCGTCCCTGGAGGTCTTCAAGAACCATGTGGATGTGGCACTGAGGGCCATGGGCACTGGGCGTGGTGGGGGTGGGCTGATGGTTGGATTAGGTGATCTTAGTGGTCTTTTCCAACCGTAGTGATTTTATGATTGTAAGCCCTTTTTAATATAACAAGTAAATAGAGAACATTAGATAAAAGGAAAAAAAAATACAACTACATACCCCTTAACACTGGTTTCTTTCCAATGTCTTGAAGATAAGCTATGGATGTTGACAGTGACTCTTGTGGCACATGAGCAGCAAATATGTATCCCAAGTACCAAGCAAATGATGATGCCAACAAGAGCCCTGATAACTTCACAAAATCTGCCAAGAAGAAAAACACAGACATAAAGATGTACCCACAATAGCAACACAAAAAATCATGTATTTTCTCTGGCACTGCTACAAAAATGGCTATTTTTTTCTACTACTGTGTTAACCATTGCCTTTGGTGATGTGGTGACAGAGCATTGGTTGCACACTCATCTCTGACAACTCCTTTCATCTCGAAAACTTGATCTTTGAGAAGAAAACCCACCCCCTCCTCTGCACCAGATCCCCCCAACTCATAAGTATGATACAGCAAAGAGACATGAAGTTCAATTCAAAAATAAGTACCAGATATCATACATGACTATGCAGGTTGTATACAGTTACTGTTGTTTTTGTGTGATATACAGACACTAAAATAATGGTTTAAACCACAGGTGTCCAACCTTTTGGACTACTTGGGTCACACTGAGTGAAGAGAAATTGTCTTGGGCCACATATAATATACATAATGTATATAAGCAACAAAGCACATTTTTAATATACAGTTTTTAATGAAACAAACAAAAAAAAAGCAATAAAAACATAAAACTAGTAGGATATGTGACCTTTTGTGAAAATAACACATCAGTCTGGTTCTTGGCAGTCTTGAAATCTGTTCTCAAATTTATCGAAATGGACAGCAAAGCTGTGTATTCTTTGCTTTTCACAGGACTGTGTTTAGCCAGTGTATCAAAACGCAGTGAGTTAGAACTCACTGCACCCTCCCCGTGCCCTGGTTTTGGCCCCAGCAGTGTAGACTGCACATCGCTGTGAGGCTGCTGTGAGTGATGGGTGTGTGTCTGGGGCCAGGCTGGGCCTCTCAGTGGGGCAAAGCCACCACCATGTCAGCATGGGGCAAGTGTCCAGCTGCAGTGCAGGCTAGGCTATGCTGTTGCAACACAGTCATCCATTTTTACCATGCTTTTCCCTCACACTGACTGGCACAGCCGAGGAAGGCTCAAAAACTCCCTTTTGCAGGCAACTCCAGCTGTGGAGGGACCAAGTGACAGACATCACTGATGGGTCTTGGTGTGATCACTGAACCGGGCTGGTAAACCCGCGAATCCCGGTGGCAGGGTCCATCTGGATGAGCACACTGAAGATGCATTCCTTATTTAGAAGGGATACATTACCTAATTTATGATGTTAAACAGTGAAATATTACAGTGGAATTGGGAAACCCTGGCTTTTACAACTGTTAAGACTTCTGTCCCTTGTCTGCTTATCCCCTCTGTAGAATAAGGTCACGTTCTTCGCTCATTCTCCTCAAATCTTTTTTTGCAAGTCTTACCCCTATCACACTGACTCTGCTTGACTTGTCTGCATCTGTTAGTGCAGAATGGACATGGTAGTACAATGTGCCCATCCTGGAGGCTCTGCTTATGTTTATTCACTCCAAAATGAAGTTCTGACATTTATCTCAAGAGTAGAACTTACTGCCTCAAGTTCAGTTTATAATACTACACAAGAAGATCTTCTCTCCTGCAAAGCTTCGACTTCTCTAGCCTCTATTCTCTATCAACTATTGCATGAGATCATTCCTGTATTGTACCTAAAAAAACCCCAACCACAACACACAAAAAAAAAAACAAAACAGAAAATAGTGGTAACACTAACTCTAAATATTACTAAAAAGAATCACAAACACACCCTATTCTTCATAACAGCAACAGAACTAGGAAATCCTGAGTCAGAGGTGTTAGCTTAACACCCGAGCTACAATTGTACTTCAACCCTTGAATCTCAATGAGGAGAAATGAAGATCATTATGAACGTTTAAAGTTTTTCTGTACATAAACCCAGTTTCTCATCTGTTTTTTAAATAAAAACAAATAATAAGGACAGTACATCATCTTTTCAAGATACTGCTGGTCGGAGCTTTTAAAACGTTCTGCGTCATTGTATTTGAGAGTTAATTAAGACAGAGAAAGTTATATAACGTGAATCTTCAGAGAGAGAACACATTTTGCAATTATTACCTCAGGCTAAGTAAAATCATAGAATCACAGAATGATTTAGGTTGGAAGGGAGCTCAAAGCCCACCCACCCCAACCCCTGCTGTGGGTAGGGCTGCCCCCCACCAGCTCAGGCTGCCCAAGGCCCCATCCAACCTGGCCTTGAGCGCCTCCAAGGATGGAGTTCAGAAAACTGTTGTAGAACATTGCCAGTGAACTTCTGGCTTTGCTTCTGGGGATTCAGAAGCCAGTGGCGGACCGCACTGAAGGCATCCGTGGAGTCCACTGGGTCTTCACTTACTGAGGTCACATATACCACGCATATTATAAATTCCCCATACAGAAATGCATAAAAACCCACAAGCGGCTAAACCATACACTCAAACTGAAGAGAACTTAGGACTTGCTACACACAGCACTCATAAAATGAGAAGCTGGGTCTACATTCACAGAAGCAAGGCTGCGCTTACGCTGAGCTGAAAGGTTGTGGTTCACCGTGGCTGTGGCACTCAGAGCTGTGTGGGAACTGCAAGCCACAGAGGCACTTGGCAGCTCCTGTGGGTGACAGAGAGTTGCTCATGCCATCCTGTGACAGATACTGAGCAATATGCCAGACAGCTGAAGGGGCAGTGATGCGTAGGGAGGATGAAAACCCATGGAAAAATGAAGTGGTGGTGGGGAAGGGCACGTCGGAAGACCTCGGAGAAGACCTGTCCCATTTTTTAACAGCTCCTGTTCCTTTCTGCTCAAGTGCTCACTCGTACCTTGGCAGCAGCTTAAGCACAGCATACCTCAGTTTGTGCTTAGCTGACTTAAAAACACGCGCTGCCACGCCTTGCTAACACATACCCGCCGCTCTAAGGCCGGCATTCAAGGGGGAAAAAAAAGACACCTGGAGGCTTAAATTCTGCCTATCTATAAATAAATAAATAAATAAATAAATAAATAAATAAATAAATAAACCGGCGTGGATTCGTAAGATGTAAGATGCTTCCCAGGGGCTCGTACCGCAGGCGGGGGAAGCTGCTCTCTGGGGGAACCAGACAGAGGAACGCTGAGGGGCAGCTACTCACAGTGCCGCCTCTGCCACATCGCTGGGACGGAGGTGGGCCGCCCACCCCCTTGCCCGCCGCCGTCCCCCGCTGCTGCTGCTGCTCCTCCTCCTCCTCTCTCCTCCTTTCTCCTCCGGCCGCGGGCACAGCCGACCCCCGCCTCGCCGGGCCGTCAGCAGAGTGGCGGAGCGGGCAGGGAAGCGGCCGCTTGTCCGCAATGCCCCGCCTTGGCACGGCCCCGCGCCGCACCCTGTTGCTCTGGGCTACTTGCTCGCTCATGGGGAAAAGTGTAGGCGGTTTTCCTGGGCTGAGGAGATGACCATAAACTAGCCTTGCCCCGGTCATCAGGCGTTCCCGTGGATGGTGATAGCTGCCGCCGCCATTTTCTGAGGGGGCTGCGGCGTCCTGCTGGCAATGGGGCTCGATCCTGGCGATATGGAAGCCTTTCCTCTTGTCTCCTTGGCAGGCGCAGCGAAGAGCCCGATGCTCTGAGAGCCAAGTCTGCTCTTGAGGGCAGGAGAGGACTGTGAAATAAACTGCCTTTTGAGCTTGTAAAATACAGCTGTAGCTCTAATCTAGAAAAGCCTCCAGCAGCTCGATTGTTCAGTCTGGGGAAGAGGAGGCTGAGGGGGACCTCATTGCTCCCTACAACCACCTGACAGGAGGCTGTGGTGAGGTGGGGTTGGCTTCCCAGGTAGCAGGAATAAGTTTTGCTGGGGAGATTCACGTTGGATATTAGGAAATATTTCTTCTCAGCAAGAGCAGGGAGGCAGTGGCACAGGCTGCCCAGGGAGGTGGTGCAGTCACTGTCCCTAGAGGTGTTCAAGAACTGTGTGGATGTGGCACTGAGGGACGTGGGCAGTGGGCCTGGTGGGGGATGGGTGAATGGTTGATGTAGGTGATCTTAGAGGTCTTTTCCAACCTCTATGATTCTGTGGTTCTGTAATTCAGACACACTGCAGAAGAGACGGTGCTAGAAGTTATTATCTGCAGAAAGAAAATAACTTGCTCACAGGATTGAAAGCAAGGCTTGTGCCATACAGAAGTCCATCTGAGAAGCTCTTTCGCCCCAAATCTCAAAAACATTCTTTTTTGAAGTCTTGGTTGAACCCAACTCAGAAAACAGTACACAAGTGAGAGCTTTTACCTGGTGATGGTGTTGTCCAAAAAGCAGATGCATAACAGCAGGTCAGTAATCACACACTCAGGAGAGACATTGCTTATTTAGTTCAGATTTGCGCTGATTTGGGTGTTGAGTAGTTCCCTACAAATTAAACAGGAGTATCCATGCTATATTTATACACAAAGCTTGAAAAGTCAGTACTTTTCCCATCTTCTTTAAGATGATTGGTCAGTAAGTTATATACAGTTATAATATCACTAGCAATCCTTTTGCAACTATGCATGCTTAAGGGGCAAATAACAAAATAAAAGGGTCTGTGGGAGTGATTATAATGATGGTACTTCAATTAAGGGTCTCTTAGTTTCCCAGTTTTCTTGCTGAATTGGCAATGCTCATAAAACATCCTGATTAATGTCTTTCTCCAGGCCTGCTTGCTCCAGGATGTCCTTGGTTGAAGGATGTTAACATCTTCAGCTAGCGAAGTTTTTATAGCTTGTCTTCAACAATGGCATGGGTCTACATGGTTTATTAGCTGACGGGACCTGTGCTCTGGCCAAAACCATGAGTAGGACCTCACTGAGGCCTCCTTGCCCCTCCATTGTGGCACCAGATAGCCCTACCACGGGCACCAGGCCACCAGAGTGAGCTCTTCGTTCACCTTTTCCTGCTGTAAGCTGTGCTGGTGCTGAAGACAAGGCATCACACACCATTGCCTGGATGTTTCCTTCCTGATGGGTAACTTGGTCAGTGCCTAGCTCTCATCACCTTGCTGAAAAAATGAACACACCTTCTACTTCCAGTGTAGGGCAGCAGCAGGACTGTGGAGCTATAGCACCATGCTGGTGATGCTTGTTTTCTAGATGCTTGTTTTTGGAGCGTTGCCCAGCTGGAGCCCCACACCATGGGCTTGCTGGGTTTTTAATATTCCATTTTCCAGTAGGTTTGTTAATGGGTGTTTGCAGGTCTGGGTGGGCAGAGAACCTCAGCAGCACCTGTCAGTTCTGACTTTGGCCTTCCTGCTAGGACACCTATGAAAACAATGGTTCCAGTCACTGGAGAAGAGGCATTTCTTGTCCTCATCTGCAAGTCCTGTAAAGGTAAAATCTGAAGGAGTAGTTGCTGCTTGTTAGTTAGCAAATGAAAAGCAACATTCATTAAAACCTAGGCGTGTAAATAATTCAAGTGGTAGTGTGGAACGAATAAACTTAAGAAATGAAAAGCATAGAGCAAAAAGGAGAAGGAGCTATGAGTGGGCAAGAAAGAGTTAAAGACAACACCGTTCTGAATTAGTTTTCCAAATATATAATATACAGTTATTTCTGTAGGAAGTGTTACTTGGTAAGAAATGAGTGAAACTATTACAGGGGATATTTCTTGTCTTTAAAGTAAAAACAAGGAAGCCTTAAACCCCAAATGCTGCAGTTAATGGTGGCATCAAAATGAAAAATTCTGCAGATTTTATTAAAACGGTGAAAATTTGCTAGGACTTGGGATAATTTAACTTTGCAATGCATTTATTGTATGACCAGCAGCAGGTCACAAATTTCACTGATAAAAATTTCAAGCCTTGAGGTGCTTTGTCACAACTGTGACAAAACATCATTAGCAGTTGGTGTAAATTGGGTGACAGCCAGTTTACCTGCTTTTAACCAGAAGAAAAATGTGTCAGTTTATTGCTTTTTCATTAGTGCCTAAACTACATTGACCTATACCCAGGTGTTTGCTACAAAACAGGGCGACACTTTAATTGTTCTGGTTGCCAAAGCTCAGGGATCCAGCGATTTCTGTCTGAGGGGGGAATTTTAAATTTCAGAGGGCTAGGAAGCTTAAAGAAGTTTTACTTCAGGTATTTCAATTTTGTGTCTGTGAAAGCAATGTGATACTTTTCTCTCTTAAGTTACTATTCAAAGATAAGGGATGCAGAACACTTCAGAAATATAATTATTGGTGTTCACTCTTCTGCCATTCATCCTGTAATTTGAAAGCTTAGAAAAAAAAAAATCAAAACATTAATCTTCGCTTTAGATGTTCATGAGGAAGTGAGACGCTTTGATGATAAGCAGCAGCACAGGAAATCTATTCATGAAACAAATTGCTCCTGCAGACAGTAAATGAAGCAGATGTGTGTATGGGCAGAATGCCTATGCGTTAGGCCACAGTTAGTGGAAAATGTTTATAGGCATTTGCTAATGGTGTGAAATGACAACAGAACAAGTTCCTGCCTGCCATTTGAGTGGCTGTCCTCCGGAGTTGCTTTCTGCACCCATCTCACTTGGCCAGTCTACTACTGTATGTGTCATCCCAGTTCTCACAGCTATTTAATTTCAAAGTTCTCTGCTCACCTGCAAATGGCCAATGGTGTATTTTTAATCCTCCTAGGATGAGGTACAAAGTGCAATGCAGAAGAGCAGTTCTTTAAGCTGCCATAACTCAGCTGTATTTCACCGTGTGTTCTGTGCCCATAATTCAGGTGGAATCTCCGTATCCCGAGTTGTGGTAACATGAAGAGCAATGTGGAGAAACAGGGATTTTGACATATATTTTAATATAAGAACATTTATTTCTAGTATACCTTGAAGGTCTGCAGGAAACGGAAGCTTTATATATCATGTGGATATACTGCAATTTAAACACTCCCAGAAATGCAAAACCAGTTCCAGTAACAGATGGCAAAAAGTGAGTAATGATCAATTCCAGTTTATAAGCTAGAAAACCTGTAAAACTAGTAAGTCTAGTTCCAGAATGTTGCTGATCTATTTAGAGGTTTGCTTTATACCTGATGTCATTTAAGGTGGGGCATTTTTTCTCTGTTTTTCCCATACTTTGTTAATCCAGAGATACACAAGGAAAATAGACTCATAACTCTTCATCCAAGTAGACGGGAATCAAAAGTAGATCCAAGTAGATGTGCTCTTCAATCCAAGTAGATGGGAAAGCCTCAATACATTGTGGGCCCAAATCTAGTTATCTTGAATAGTCACCTAGATTCCACGTTACAGGAGAGGAGGGAGAAGGGCAAAATTAGAGGAAAAGGAAAATCCCTCCCTTGGAGATGGATGTTTTGATATGGCTTTGCACAGGCTCTCTGTGGTCTGTTCTCTGGAAATTCAGGTGTCATTGCAATCGTTAGGCCTACAGGTTCCTTTCGTGCAGTCCCATGCAAGCAAACAAATGTGTAAGCTCACTCAGTCCAGCAGATACTTACCATAGGCACCTGGTCCCTGCTATCAGCAATCACAAGGCACTTGTGGCATGTCCTGGAGTATGTCCTCAATCCACTTTCTCTGTGCAATTTCTCAACAGGGATCCAGGCTGACCTGCTGTGCCAGGCTTAGGTCACCTGAAGGCAAGGCTGGAGGTCTGCAGGAGCAAAAATTCCACAGTAAAGCCAAGTCCTTGCACACATGGGGAGAGCTGGATTTCTTTCAGACCTGTCTTGTGGAAAGGGGGAAGAGAGGAAAGGGATGTCACCTTACCTGTGGGGCAGGATGGCAACAGATGTGGGTGGTCACAGAAGGGTTGATGCTGGAGGACAGAGTGGGAAATTGGTGGGTACGAAATAGAAGGGCATACATGAGCAAACTGAAGGCTGTAAAAATATATCAGCACATAAAAATCACGGAATCACAGAATGGCCTGGGTTGGAAGGGATCTCAAGGATCATGAATCTCCAAGCCCCCTGCCACAGGCAGGGCCACCAACCTCCACATTTAATACTAGACCAGGCTGCCCAGGGCCCCATCCAATCTGGC
>JAOWBP010000001.1:91508251-91518527 GCA_028571105.1 Tragopan temminckii | reverse complement strand
ATTCCCCAGACCCTCTCACTAACCTCCAGGGTCTGGGATTCCCGAGGGAGAGCTTTTTCACTGAAGACAGAAGCAAACATTCTGTCTTCATTCAGTATCTCTGCCTTCTCAGCATCCCCTGTTACCAGAACACCCCCCTCACTTAATAGGGGAGCCACATTCTCCCTACTCTTCCTATCTCCACAATACTGAGAAAATGCAACCTGTTTGGGATTTATCTACCCTCCAGCTTGTGTTCCAGCATATAGGCATGGAGGCAGTGCTGTGTTTGAGACCATTTATCTGCAAAACAGGGTCGGTGCAGCTGTGTTCTTCCCTGCTGCCCTGGCAGGTGCCTGGGACGGCTCACCTATGCCAGCATGGGCAGCTCTCTCCTGCATAAGGAAAGGCAGAAGGTCTTGGTCCTCACTGTTCCTATTAGCACTGCCTTCCCAAAAAAAAGATCTGTCTGTTTGCTAGTGTAGCTCTTATAATGGCTCGGAAGCCCAGCATAATAATTCCAGAGTCCTACACCAAAGATTTGCGTGTAAGATAGGCTACAGAAGAGAACCTTCGCGTAAGTTGGCAGATAAAACTGACTGTTACCTGTTGGCCACTGTCTTGTGGCTGGTTCCCCGTGGTCACTCTGGCAATTTCAGGAAGATCAATTAGTGTCAGGTCTGGGACATCCGGGGACCAGATTTCAAGGGAAATTAGTTCTCCATTAATGTTACCATCAGTGCCAGCCACTATGTCTTGGGCTGCAAGGTAGAAAAAGGAAAGCAATGAATACAGGCTTCAAACTCTGCGTCGAAGTGTAAGTGAAGTGGGAATATGATGACTTCAAAAAATATCTACTATCACCTAAATTTCTTCTAGGCATGGCTTTTTTTCAGACCCAGCCATTAATGTAAATCCATTTCTGCAAAAATCCATGAAAATTGTTATGTGAAATCCCTTTGGAGTGGAAACTGCAGTATTTTACAGAGCATATACTAATGGATTGTCATACATGAAGACAAAATACACATAAATAAACCATCACAAGAGCAATAGGATAAAGCATTGGTCAGCTGCAGAAATTATTCCTCAGCATCAAGGTACTCTGTAGACTTTAATTAATTTTTAGCTGCCTTTAAAGACCAATAGGTGTTACTCTATATTCTCCTCACATTGATAGTGAGGTTGACAGATCAGCCATTTTTCTCCAGGTTGTGTATCAACAATAATGATGGAACCAACACCACCACCACGTGGAGCAAGAAAACCCCATTATAGTTTTCATGAGAGATTTTATCAGCTACGTAATTAGCTTACTCAAATCATACCAGTTTCTTCGCAGTTTGTGAAGGGTATATTGAAAACCTCTAAATAACATATTGAATAACTAATGAAAGAACATTACCATAAAATCATTAAGGTTGAAGAAGACCTCTAAGATCATCTAGTCCAACCATTCGCCTACACCAATATTGCCCACTAAACCATGTGCCTAAGTAGTACATCTATACCCTTACCTTAAACACATCCAGGAATGGTAACTCCAGTGCCTCACACCACTCTTTCTGAGAAGAAATATTTCCTAATATCCAACCCAAACCTTCCTGGTGCAAACTGAGGCCATTCCCTCTCATCCTATCACTGTTATCTGGGAGGAGTGGCCAACCCCTACCTCACTACAACCTCCTTTCAGGTGGTTGCAGAGAGTGATAAGGTCTCCCCTGAGCCTCCTCCAGACCTCCTCTCAGCTGCTCCCCATCAGACTTGTGCTCCAGACCCTTCACTGCTTTGTTGCCTTTTTCTAGACACATTCCATGGTCTCAGTGTCTTTCTTGTAGTGAGGGTCCCAAAACTGAACACAGTACTCATGATGAATATGATGAATAGCAATGTTGTAGAGCTGTCCTACACAAGGAAATAAGAACAAAGCCACTTTCACATTTAGGGCAAGTGCTTACTACACTTTGGGTAACAAAATATTTTCTCGTACTGCATGAAATACCATAAAAGTAAAACTGTGACATGGCAGTGCGTGAGGCTGTGGTTACAACAAGCTCTGTATGACAGAAGCTCTGTATGCCCTCCACTCTGCCATCTTTCAATTTTCTCAAGAATGATAGGCTTTCCAGCCACAGACACCACATGCATTTTCTGAGCATTTGAGCTGACATCATGAATCACTTAGGGCTTTGCATGCTTACAACTTGACAAACTTCCTAAACAAGACAGATAGCATTCAGCTGAGCACACAGCCTCAGATTTTGTCAGATATCGTGGACCATCTTCTTCACTGAAGCAATAATTAGCAAAACTCTCTTGCAATGCCTCATCTTCTTAAGCTCTACATTCAGTTCTTGGTGGCTGTAATCCCATTTGTTAGTCTGAGGACTGTTTCTCAGCCTAAGAAAAGGAGAGAAAGAATTCAAAGGAGATTGTGCAAGGGCAATACGCTACAACTTACCTTTTCTTATTGCTTCCTTCACCTCTGAGGCATTCTGGAGTTGTATTTCCATGTTGCTGTAATAAATTACCCCTTTCCATTCTGGTGGAGTTGTTATTTTTTTCAGTTTGAGTTCCAAAGGACAGTGAGTAATGACATCTACAGTAGTGCCAAAGACAGAGGTGACACAGTTGTTATGCACAATAGACAGTGTGTGAGTGGACTGGGTGATGTGCGCAGGGTTGCCTAATACTACATGGAAAGGCACAGAAAAGTTTGAAGAGCCAAAGGGCTCTCATCTGACTTCCTTCTCTGTGTCAACAGTACTATGTGAGGTCAGCCATGTCTTGGCCAGACAGTTTTAGCTTGCAGGCCTCCAAGAATGGAGATTTGTTCTTCTCTGAGGGACCTGCTTCAGTGCAGGTCACTGCACCTACATCTTATGAAGGCAACGCTTTTCCTGGACTTGAGGTCCAGACTGAAAGCCTAAATGTGCTCAGGTACTGCCAACCAATACAGAACTCACAGAACTTGGGCGTGCGGATATACACGTACATACACGTTAACACACACATAGAAAATGAATTGTCCTGAGCTGTAAATACAGTCTTTGAACAATCTAACATTCAAGGCACACGTCTGTAAGAAAAGATATTTGTACATTTTCTGCCAAAAAAAAGATTTCTGTAAGAAAATTTTGATCTAAAAAGAGCAACGCAGAAACAAATTTCAAAACTAATCTTGCATATGGAATCAATACATTTTGCTGGGGAATACAAAGACTTAGCTGATGCTGCTGCCTTTCTGCCTGCCTACAATTTGGATCAAGTATGTTACGTTACATACTTATTTCTCCTCCCTTGTCCACCCAGACTGTGCAACCTGTTGGACTGACACTGAAGTGTCCCATTTCTTCTACTGGAAACCAGAGATGGGAAAGCTTCCGGAGTCTCATGGTTTAGGTATAGCCTCAGTTATAATGTTATCTACTCCTAAACACCAGGGGGGAAAAAAAATAAATCCCTTCTACTTCACCAGTGTCAAATTCAGATGAAAATCTGAGAAGGTGAATGCATACCACTGTCCCTGGGAAGAGAAACACCAGACAAAGCTTCAAGGACAGAGCTTTTCCCAGAGTTCTGGTCTCCAATCACTGCGATTGCAGGCAACGTCAGGTCATTTCCTATACCAAGCATTCTCAGGCTATCAACAAGGTCAATGCAAGGTCGGATCTTTTTGTCATATTGGTTGTGCAAGGTGTGTTCTGCTGCCTGTTGGAGTTAAACTTACAATTAATTTCACGTAGTTTTAAAATAAGCTGATTCCAGAAACAAAAAAATAAATATCAAAACAACCCACCCACCCAAAACAACTACAAAACACCTTCTAGGCACCTTTTCATTCTCTAGTAAGCTCTTCATTCTCTAGTAAACCTCATGTACAAGCACCAGTCTGTACTTCATATCACTGTGCATCCTTGCACCTTCATGCTATAAACAGATGGATATAACTGTGATTAACTCTGTTGAGATTGGCTCAGTGACTGAAACAACCTTGGTAAAAACAGCCAATTTTCTAAGCTGTCCTGAAAGGTGAAACGTAAAAAGAGACCTCAACACTAAATGTGCTTTGAACATTTTTTTTTTTAAATAACTGTCATTTTCTTCCACTCATACAGGTGCATGGAAGGACACACATGTAAATAGAGACTGGCCACAGTGATGAGATAATTTAGTACAGAAAGTTCATTAGATCCTTTTTGAAGTTTGAAGATCTAGTTGGTAATCAATCGCCAAATTGTTCTGCTGTAGTGTCTTTAATCACAGACTCACAGAATCACAGAATAGCCCGGGTTGGAAGGCACCTCAAGGATCATGAATTTCCAACCCCCCTGCCATATACAGGGCCACCAACCTCCATAGGTGGCTAAAATCTGTAGTTCACATCTTTCTTTGCCAGATCCTAGCTGGCCACCACCATCAGTTCTGTCTAAGAGTCACCTCTGAAAATATCTCTGTCTGACATAATCAAAGAGAACAATTTTTTCTTTCAAGATAAGAAAGGTAGTACACATCTCTGCCAGCAGGTGTTTTAAATCTCTTGATATTCTGATAATTGATAACTCTTCCATACTACCTTTATTACAATGTTTACTGCCTAGTAAATCCCAGCCATTCTCAAGGAACCCCATTAACTACAACACAGATTTAGAGCTTGCGAGGGGTCTGGCCTTGTGGGGAGCAGCTGAGGGAACTGGGATTGTTCAGCTTGGAGAAGAGGAGGCTCAGGGGAGACCTTATTTCTCACTGCAGCCACCCGAAAGGAGGGTGGGGTAAGGTGGGGCCCGGCCTCTACTCCCAGTGATAGAATGAGAGAGAACGGCCTCACCAGGGGAGGGGCAGATTAGATGTTCGGAAATATTTCTTCTCAGCATGGTGAGACACTGGCACAGACTGCCCAGGGAGGTGGTGGAGTCACTGTCTCTGGAAGCATTTAAGGAAAGGGTATAGATGTAGTACTTAGGCACATGGTTTGGTGGGCAACGTTGGTGTAGGTGGATGGTAGGACTGGATGATCTTACAGGTCTTTTCCAACCTTAATGATTCTATGATAACCTCTCTCAGTGTTAAATATACAACACAGATTATTGGCAACATTTCTTTATGTTTGTGTTGAAGTTAACAAAGCCTCAAGGAAAAAAAAATCCAGATTTTAGAATTCCCATTTAATGATGTTTGCTAATTGTTCCTAATGAATTAGATATTCATTACAGATTGCACTGGCTGCTAGGCTACTGCCACGCTGTTTACCACACGAGCAGTTTTTATGCCAGCAGATTAACGATAGGCATACATCTTCCTAGCTACACAAATGACTTCTTGACACTGATCCTAAAAATTCTCCTCTACTTCGACCTAAGAAGTCCCCAAAGAGACAGAGGAATTCATTTTGAGGTGCAATGTAAAACCCAGGGGTGAATTTGGAGAGTATCTGTGCCTTTCCCTGCCACCTGCCTTACCTTGTCCTCGTCCTCTTCACTGTCATTCAGCTTCTTGGATACTTCCTGTTCACATTCAGGCTTTCTGTCACTCAGTTCTGGTACACAGGAAGCCATCTGATTGCTACAGTCTGGTGGTGATGGTGGTGGTGGTGGTGGAAGCTTCCCAAAAACTAGAGGTACTGGTAAGGAAGGTGGTTTGTTCCTATCCAACTTTGGGATCTGATTGGCACATCCGAAAGGTGTGTTGGAGTTTTGGATCTGATTGGCATATCCGAAAGGTGTTTTGAACGTGAACCCTGCATTGTTCATGTTCTGCTGTTCTTCTGGCTTGCTCTATGGCTTGTCTGTATGTACCACACGGAGCAGTGATTATTATCAACACCAACCACTCTTGACAGCCTCTGAAATCAACATTAACCATAGCAGAGAAAAATCAAAACAATGTTTCTACCTCCTGGTTCAAGCCCTTAACAGAGATCAAGTACCCAAACTATTCTCAAATTATTAAGATTGATCTCCAGAGAAAAGACTTGAAACACTTCCCCCAGCATCACTTATACCTTTTTTGTATAAGAAGTAAAAGAATTTGCCACAGGATATTCCCAAAGTATTCTCAGTCTCTGTTATGCAGACTAAACAAGAAATTTTTGGGGCAGGGTGGATGCAGTGGTTTCACAACAATGGCTAGCTCAGCTCCACCACGCCACTCTCTCCTTCCCCCTCCTCAACAGAACTGGGGGAGAAAATGTGATGAAAAAAGGCTCAAAGATTGAGATAAGGACAAGGAGATCACTCACCAGTTATTGTCAAGGACAAAGCAAACTAAGAACAGGGAGATTAATGTAATTCCTGTAATGTAGTGTAATAAAAGCAAACTAAAATCACTTTTCCCCCATCTGTTCTCTTCTACCTCCTCCCCTGAGCAGCAAAGATGTTGGAAAAATTTCCACTCAAATAGAAATGTTTTTCTCCTAGAACTAAAACATAGCATCACACCAGACCCCGAAGAAAACAATTCCATCTGTACTGAAACTAGGACAGACCCTTAAATCAGAACTGAATACAGAAATTTTATGGATAAGTCTTTAAACCTGCTCTCTTCAGAAACAAGTTCTGTTTGAACTGTAAGAAAACAGACCGGGCCCATTTTCCTGCAATTCCAAGGGATCACTATGCTCAAACGCCTTGTTCTTTATTCTCTAAACTTATTTAAGTCTGTTCCTAATATAACAAAGGTACTAATTAAAATGAGTTTATTATCTGGCATTATCAAGTACTGTTTGCTTCAGCTTGGTCATCCTCATCCTCCAGCCGTATCGAAAATCTGTAGCTACAGATTTAAGCACTTGGAGAGCAGCTGCTGGCAGGCATTGGGATGATCCCAAATGGGTTGCCAGTGCTTTTGAAAACACAAGATCTGGCAAGGACCCAAGTAGTAGGCAGTAGCAGAGGTATTACAAGGGTTTTTCTTAGGATATAATACTGGCAAAGACCAGAGGGGCTTAAATGCTGGCACGGATTTACAGGTAATGAATCTCGGGGAGGAGGACATCAAGAATGTCCATATCTGAAGAGATCTAGGAAACCTGATATCCCCATGTTAGCTGTGGAAACCAGGAAATGAAGGGTGCCGGAGGAACCTTCCTCAGCAGAGCCTCTGGTTAAAATTAAGCTGGGGAATTAAGCTGGAAACTGAGATAGGATGTTTGGTTGATACAGAAACTACCTATTCAGTTTTAAATACAAAGAAACATGAATTAGGCTACGATACTGTGAGGGTTATTGGTGCGACAGAAAAGTCAGAAACAACCTTTTTTCAAGCCCTTGAAGTTTAAAATTGGGAAACAATGAGTGACACATCAGTTTTTGTATTTACCAGGGGCATCAAAGCCCTTAATTCGTCAAAATTTGTTGGAGAAATTAGAGGCGGAAATAAAATTTAAAGATGAGGAGGTGGAAGTGCTGAAACCAGAGTCTAAATTTGTCCAAGCTACAATATTACTGTTACAGGAAGCCAAGACAGTAAAAAAAGGAATTTCACCTGACGTGGAAGCTGCAGTGGTGCCTTTGGTATGAGTAGAGGAGGTACCTGGAAGATCAAAGAGAGCTGAGCCAATGAGAAAAGATCTAAAGCCAGGATCAGTACCGATAAGGCTAAAACAATATCCAATAAAATTAGAAGCTAAGATGGGGTTGGTACCTCTCATACGAAAATTCTCGACATGGTTTATTAAAGGAATGTGACTCTAAGTACAACACCTCCAATTTTGCCCATTAAGATAGCTGATGGAAAGTCTTATATACTAGTAGTTCTAATAGCAATCAAAAGCAATTTAAGAGCATTTTACCTTGCTAGCTTGCTTACTGAAGAACAAGGGGGAATGGTTTTAAACTAAGACAGGGGAGGTTTAGGTTAGATATTAGGAGGAAGCTTTTCACACAGAGGGTGGTGATACACAGGAGCAGGTTGCCCAGAGAGGCTGTGGATGACCCATCCCTGGAGGCATTCAAGGCCAGGCTGGATGTGGCGCTGGGCAGCCTGGTCTGGTGGTTGGTGACTCCGTTCGTAACAGAGGGCAGTAGCCTGTTTCTCCAAGCAACTGGACACAGCAGGTCAAGGATGGTCTGGGTGCCTGAGAGCAGTCTCAACAACTGTGTTGCTAATAGAAGCAGGATGAAATCTTACCATAGGACAAAGAATATCTGTTTACAGTGCTGAATCGAAGGGGGTGGGGGGGGCTAGGTCAATTACTGAAAGATGTGAAATACAGTGTAAAACAAACAAACCAATCTGAAAACAGAATAAAATTCAATTCAGAAAAACAGCAGAGGGACAGGCACCTGAAGAATACTGGCAGATTGGTTTTACTGAATTACCTAGGACTAGGGGACCAAAATATCTGCTAGTCCTAGTGGATACATTTACTAGTGAGCCTGTTCTTTGGTTGAATTAAAAATAAATATTTTTACTTTTAGCTGATGTCAATATGGGGAGATCACATAAAACATAAGTGATACTTCAAATGTATAAAACAAGTTTATAAACATAAAAAGAGTAATTCCTCACTTCCTACTCAGTCTAATTTATTATTATTATTAATATTCCTCTCTCCTTTAACCAAAACAAACAAACAAACAAAAAAATAGACTGTGAGAAAAGTGCTTGATTTGGACCAGCAACCAGAACACAATTCAACAACTCAGGCTGGCTACTAGGAAAAACTTCTTCCCTGTAAGCATTCCATCATCACTGCGGCTGCTGTGACACTGTTGCCATGCTGCTTTCTTTGAACTGTATCTGTAGGCATCTGCAGTCTCTGTGCCAGCACCCTCCTGCCACGCCACAAGAAACCTCTGGGCAGCCTGACCCAGCTGGGGCTGCATGGATTGCGTGCTGCCTGGCAATAAGTTGCCTTGCTTTCCTGCGGCAGACCTGGCTTCACTTCTCTGGGAGTAGTGCCAAAAACCAACTATCAAATCCAAAGCACAAAGCTGCAGTGCTGAGCATGCAACTCCCTTTTGTCTCCCAAATATCACTTGTGTTAGTCTGTGTCCAGCCAGAAGGGCACACAGACTTCTACCTGTCACACTGTGACCAGAAGATATCTGTGCAATCTCTACAGCCTCTGGGCTGTACGTTTGTTAACACTATCTGAAAAAATATAGCAATGCAAAGCTCACAACACTGTACGTGCAAACTGCTGGCCGGATCGTGCTGCTGACACCTTCAACTATTGAAAGCAACAAATATAACAATTAAAAATCACATGGTTATTTTTAAAAGAAGGTAAAGGAAAGGAAAAGTCGTACCTGCCAGAGTCACACAGTAAGGAGAAACAATTAACTATATTCAGCTGCTTTGGGTGCTTTTCTATGCACAGACTCCGCCTATATGACGTGAACAAGCAGAAACGAAACTAAAATGCTTTCATGCTTGGAAATAGTATCCTGATGTGTGTTTCACTCAATATCCTCATCCATCAGCCAATTTTCTTCCCAGTGCAGAACCCAGTAACAAAACCACTCCAGTGCACTGCTACCCTCCTCATCCTGTGGTTTCTCCTTCTCTTGCAGAGGAACCAGAGGACAGATAATACTGCTGATGAGCAACAGCCCCTTTCCTTTTCAGGTTAGATATCAGGGAAGATTTATTTCCAGAAAAAGCAGTGAGGCAGTGGCACAGTCTGCCCAGGGAGGTGATAGAGTCACTGCCTCTAGAAGTGTTCAAGGACTGTGTGGATGTGGTATTGAGGGACTTGGTGATGATGGGCTGACAGTTGGCCTAGGTCATCTTAAAGGTCTTTTTCAACCTTAATGATTCTATGAATACTGAAGGAAGACCAATACCTTTCAGGCCATTTTCTACATCCTTGTGTTCTGATCCTATAGACTACCTGGAGAATGGGCAAGAATTTGTGAGTGGCAAGGGGAAATACATGATATAGTGGTCTGAGATGTTGCCTCCTGCAGCTTTTGACCAGTAGTAGAAAAGATACCAACTCCTGCTGGGTCACCAAGGACAAGCAGCACTGCAAGCTGGGACACTGCTACACACAAAATCTTGTTTATGGGCAAAGAGGGATTATTTATATACACTTCTTAATATATGGGCTATATAAAAATGTACATTTATCATATTATACTGGAAATGCTAGAAGTAACAAGAATCATTATTAGTCTAGCTCTAATTACTACAGAGAAACAAAGAATAATCACAGAATCACAGAATCACAGAATGGCCAGGGTTGGAAGGGACCTCAAGGATCATGAATCTCCAAGCCCCCTGCCACATGCAGGGCCACCAGCCTTCCCATTTAATACTAGACCAGGCTGCCCAGGGCCCCATCCAATCTGGC
>JAOWBP010000001.1:91475101-91497088 GCA_028571105.1 Tragopan temminckii | reverse complement strand
ACTCACCAAAAAAAAAAAAAAAAAAAAAAAAAGGTGAGGGATGTATACCAAATCATTTCAGAGGTCTGGCTTATAGCAGGGCCATTTCTACAGAGGAAGCAGTAAGCTCTGTGGCCAGGAAGAGGGCAACCAAGGACAGGAAAACAGTTTCTGAAGCGAAACTTCTCTACCAAAGGCAACATGATCCTGCAGCCCAAGAATCTCACACTTCTTTTTAATCCTGAACTTTCAAATGTGATTGATTTGGTATTTAGAGTTATTTGTGCGTACATCGCTCTTCTATCTGAGTCTCTAGCCCCTTTCCCTCCTCCCAGATCAGTGGCCACAAATCCTTTGGCCTATTGTAAAATGGTAATTTCTTTATTTGTGACAAAGGTAAAAATTACAAAGACAACAATTCTTGCCTCAGGATAGAGGTAGATGCCAGTCTGTAGCATATGACAAATCTAACAAATATGTTGTGAGCTTACCTGGAGAAGGAAGACAGTGGGTCAATGGAAAGTCTCCCACTCAAATCAGACTGAAAGCAGTGCTTGTCAGGGTAGAAGTAAAGTTACATCTAGTTGGCCATCTATTTCCAGATGTGTGTAAAGAACAATTCACAATCCCCTACAACATACTGAAGTGTTGGGCAGGAAAGACTTCATTGTACAAAACGGTAAAGAAACTCACCTAGGTTCATAGAATCATGGAATTATAGAAGCATTGAATATCCCAAGCTGGAAGGGACCCAGAAGAATCGAGTCCAACTCACGCTCCACACTGCACCACCCAAAATCAGACCCTACATCTGAGAGCCATGTCCAAATGCTTCCTGAACTCCAGCACTGGTGGCTGTGCCCACAGCCCTGGGCAGCCCGTTCCATGCCCACCACCCTCTGGTGCAGACTCTTTCCCTAACCCCCAGCTGCCCTCCCCTGACACAGTGAGTAACAGAGTAGCAGAGAGCGCAGTGTTATAGAAACTGGAATGACCTGCTCTCTGTTGCGGTCAGACACATGGGAAGGGCAGACCACAACTTTCCATCACCTGTTTGAAGCACTTGGTATCCCTGTAGGCTAATCTGTCATATTCCTTGCACCAGTAATTATTAATTAGTCTGGTAACGTATGATTAACTGATTTAATAAATAACAATGTCTCTTCGATAAAGTCATTCCTTTTCTTTTTCCCTTTTGTCTTGTACCTATCTGTGTGTTTCAAAAACCAGTCCTAAATCAAGGAAGCAATTGGCACTTAAGGTTTTAGCAGCCATTAGGTCAGTTTAGCTTTATGTCAAACTTCAGCTCAGTGTGCTTTTTGTACAACATAGCAGCTACCTAGTGCTATTTCCTTCGAACTCAACTGTAAAATTATATAATTAATACTAACACATACATGAAATTAAATAATAATGAAATTATTAGCCAGAAGAATTCTTACCTAATAGTTTACTCAAAGGGAGAAAGTGGTATCCATGAATTACAAGCAGGCAATTGATTAATGGTATCTCCTCAATGAAATACGGCACTAAGATCATTTCTCAGTCATTTCTCAGATAACGGCCTGCTGGCACATACAGTACCTCTGCAGGCTGCACAGCTCCTATGTAGTTGCTAGGGAACTTGGCTGCAGCAAGAAGAGTGCAGCGATGCCCATTGTTCTGCTGCCATTCATCTGCTGCCGTGACACCATTTGGGGTTATAAACATTTATTCAGTTTGTGTGCTTTCTGAAGAACAATTGTGGATTGAATCCTCTTCAGCCTCCCGACTGCTGGCTGGAAATGTGCATCAGACAAATAAAAATGAACCCATTTCAGGTGTAAAACCTTGAAGTGATGCTGAAAACAGGCACATATATATAACTCAGAAGTGGTTGATAGAACTTCTGGGAAAGTTAGCTCGAGCAAGTTCAGTGACATTCAGTCAGTGAAATTTTGCATTTGAGAAGCTAAACTCTTGTCTCAAATCAGCATCAGCTGTACTTAGATCATTCCATTTAGACGTGGGTCTGGTGAGATGGATTAGTTACCAATAATTGGTGTGCATAAAACCAGACTAGGCTCTTCCTGTTCTACTCTGATATTATTTCCTTAAGTCTCTGTCCTACAACTTCTGCTGTGTTCTGTCAATTGATTGGTGTGGAGAGCATGTCTTCCAGCTTCTGTGCACCTGTGGCTTTTGCATTCCACCTCAACTTCATCAGCTTTAGGCTAAACAATGCTAAACTGTGTGCTATTTACCAGAATGTCATAGGAGGGAAGTTACACTGGTGATTCTTCTCACTATACTCCCCTGGCCTTTCTTTAAATGAGCCATATCAGTTCCGGGTGTGCTGAGGGTACTCCAGCTTTGCCAACACAAGAGCAAGGAGGAGGGATTCCTTCCCCTAATTGAAGATAATCTTCTCCTTTATACTTCTAGACTGCATTTATCCTTTTCATGAGGTTATGTCATGGATGTCTGCTGCTCAGCTTTTGGATTCCTGTAGCCCAAGAAGTCTTTTGTACAAAATTTGCCACCATTTTGATAGTGAATCACTAAAAAAAAGAAATTAGATTGTCACAAATAACAATGGTCTGTCTCTGTAACCCTAAATCAAGATATTACCCTTTAAAAAATAAAAGGAAAATTAAAAAACGATAGCATTCAGTACTGATTTCAAAACCCTTACTTAATATACAACGAGCAGTGGCTGGGAGGCAGTTGACCTCATGCTAACATAGAAACTTAGCTCACGTGAAGTCATCTCCACTACAGGAACCTAAATTTAGGCATCTGTTTCTGGACCCACGTCTTACCCCTGTCTGCCTGTCCATCTATCTCTGTCTACCTGCTTTCCAAAAAGCCTGTTCCCCAGTCGTGGAAGGAAATCAGACTGATTTGATGTGTAGAAGGCTCTCTGAGATTTGCTGATTTCAAAGGTGGGATTCTCTTTCCTTAAACCCAATCCTACTCACTCAGTGTGCCAACAGACTAAGCCGACAGCTAGAAAAAGCACAAAACAGGCAACAGAAACACCACAAAGCTATGTGCTGTTATTTATACACACAGCAGCCCCATTGTTCTCACTGAAGACCCTGTCTTTTGTTCGAATCTGTTGAAATCTCAAATGCAGGTGCAAGGCGGTGTGTGTGAAGGGCGGGGAAGTGGAGAAATGTAAATCCCCAATTAACCCTCTCCTCTGATTGTCGCTACCTGGAATGGTAAGAAGGTTGAGGAATGAGGCTGCATATGTTGAAAGAGGAAGCAGAATTTATCACCTCAGCTAGGATTTAGTTCCATCAACCATTAACTAGGGGAAAATTCAGGTGCTTTTCTTAGCCGTAGAAGCTCTTCAGAATCACGGAAGGGGGAAAACATAGGTCTCAACATAGTTACATCTCCAAAATGCATGGGTATGGCTCCACACACATCTGGGCAGTACCAAGGAAAAGAATCATATGATGAAGTTCTATAGCTATTTTTTTTTCATAATGTTTGTTTACTGTTATATTTTTGTATATAATATTTACAGTTATTTCTATAGCTAACTTGCAGTTTAAGACAGTAGGTTTTACTCATTCTTCTACTTCAAAGATTGTTAACCATGCTAGTTGTTCTGGCAGTTGTGACCAGAAAATTTAACAACGCACAAGGAAAAGGAGAAAAATGGAGCAGAGCCAAAAAGTCTAGTGCCAACAGTACAAACACACATGATAAATTATAACAAGATGTCACTAAGCTTTTTTACTCATTCTCCCGCACATCGATTTAGATTGGAATTGAGGGAAAAACAATGGCTAGATGGATATCACATTCTCTTGATATAGAGCATTGTCTGCACAGTATTTCTGGATGAGAGGTGCCAGTGTATGTCCTCTTGATCAGTAACTGCTTGTTGGTAGATTGGCCACATTAAAGCCATGCAAACAGTACCACACAGGCTTGTTTAACATGTACATAGTGCTGGCTGTGTACATTGTCAAGCCAAGCGAAGTCAAATTTCCTCAATCCCTATGTTTCTTCTTTTGCTACAAGACCTAGATATTTCACATGTATTCTCATATTAGCGACCTTTGTTATGGATATCTTTACTCACACCCAGTGTTTCTTTCCCTTGCTTTCTTCAGACTTCTTCCATGTGAGTTCTAACTACAACCTTTTCCTTGTTTTCCACTGAAATGAAGACAAGTGGTAAGGAGAAAAGAAAACTCATGTCTTACCCTACTCCATTATGTAGGAGTACCTTCGCGCACACACACACACAAGCCTGGAGACTTCTCCAAATATAGAGCCTCATGTTTTCCACTTATATTTGTGTAGTCCACCTGACTACTATTTTTCCTCCTGGTGACTATTTCCATGAGCCCTTTGTTTAAAATACATAATGTACGTAAAATTTGTTCTGAGTAACTTGAGCTTTATGAGTCCCACAGCCCAGCATGTGATAGGCACAGTCTACTGGCTGCATGCCAGAGAGGAACAGACTTGTGCAACTACTAATTATAAGATTATAAAATAACAGCAATCTAGTAGCTGAAAAGCCCAAAGGAAATGTTACTATGCAAAGTTTGGGCTTATTCATATTATGAGGCATCAAAGGGCACCTTCAGCTCAGACTCTCTATTTTTAACTGATAATATTCTTTATCACATTATGGTAATTCCTAAGAAAACGAGGCAGATGGGAAGAAGATATTCTCTTCTTTATGACTAATTTTGAAATTATGTTCTCTAACATCAAACTTCAAACAGAATGTCAGTGTTACAGGTGTAATATAATTTAATAATCTAATAATAATTGTAATGTACTTAGATTTTGATTTAACCTTGTGCCAAAAGTAAGCTACTAGGTGCATTACGTGCCTCTCATCCAGGCTGAACCATTCCAGTTCCTTCTGTATCTCCTTGTGTCCGTCCCCGTGCTTCAGTACCTAGTCATCTCAATAGCCTGTACTAGCTTGGTCCTTTTCTAAGTTCATGTCTGTCTTGTACTGAGGAATCCCAAATTGGACACAGCACTCAAGATGTGGTCTTACAGGTGTGGAGGGGAAGGAGTACCTCTCTGTGCTGGCTAGCTACACCTCTGCCAAAGTCTTTCTGAACAGGGACAGCCCTGCCTCTCAGCATATCAACTGCTCCCTTGTTGGAATGTTGCGGTGCCCTCTAATCCCATTGTGTAAGTCATTAATAAAGGCATAAAACAGTATTGATCCTAACAGTGATCCCTGAGGAACGCTGCTAGTAACTGGCCACCGGTTGGACTTTGTACCACTGGCTAATTATGAACAACTCTTTGAGCCCAGCAATCCAGATAATTTTCCACCTGCCTTATCATTCACTTATCCAGTCCATATCTCACCAGCGTGGCAATAATGCTATTGAAGAAAACGATTTAAAAGGCCTTACTTAAGTTAGGAACATGGTGTCCGCTTCTCGCTCTTCATCCACAGAGACAGTCGTAACGTCACAGAATGCATTCAAGGTGAAAGGGTAGACTTTGTCCTCAGTAAATTCATGTTGCCAATCAACTTCCTGTCCTTCCTGCGCTTGGAAATGGCTTGTAAGAGGATTTGTTCTATCACCTTCCCATGAACCAATGTGGTGTTGATCAGCCTCTAGCTTCCCAGTCCTCCTTCTTGCCCTTCTTGAAGATAGCAGTGACATTTGCCTTTTTTTTTTTTTCTCTGTCATTTGGAACTTTCACTGTGACCAGTCCCATCGGCCAGGTCCTCTGGCATTGTTGGATTCCTCCCATCTGGTCACAAGGACTCATGCATAGCTAATCAGCTGAAGCTCCCACTAACTCCATCTGCCTCTACTGTACAGTTTCACTCCCTCAGACTGCCAGGGGGCTCAAACATCTCAGGGGTGGTCGCCAGAGGACAAAGCTTATCAGTGAGTGATAAGCAAGGTGAAAAGAGCACTGAGTACCTCAGCCTTTTTTATCCTTAGTCATCATGTCCCCATTGAACAGCTGGTCCACTTCTTAGTCTTTATTTTTCAGTGACTGCCCTTACAGAAACCTCTTTTGTTGTCTGTTCACCTCCAGCTGATCTTTGGTTTTCCTAACCCTACCACTACAGGCTCAGAAAATGCCTCTGCACTCCTCCTAGGTAGCCTCTCCATGCTTCCTCCTTCTGTGTACTACCTTTTTGTTTCTGCTATCTCCTTGAATTGGGAGCACTATACTAATATTTAGAGCATTAAGCTATTTAACATTGGTATCCTACTGCAAGTTCGTATGGCCAAGGGTCTCTTTGCATCCTAAATTCCTTTTGAAGTGAAATTTTCTGATTTTTCCTTTCCATTTTTTATTACCTTTCACATTAATTTCATTATCTTATTTGTTGCTTGTGTCTTCATTTTAAGACTCTTAATATCACGTCTTCTTGATTTCTCCTGACGCCAACTTCAAGATTACAATTCCTTGAAATTTTATTAAAGTAATGCCCGTATACTTTCTTGAGTCTATGCTGAAGTAGTCTAATTGCGGGGGACTGAAAAAAATGTATGTATGTTACATCATTATTGATAGATATATATATTTTAAAAGCTCGTAATGCCATCCAATCTGATAAGTCCTTAACAACTACACTTTACTATATACCAAAGAGACAATGCACTGCCTGTATTTTCAAGTATAGAATGCATCAGGCTGACAAATGAGGATTTCCTAAATTTTCCCTTTTAAACTGAAAAGAACACCACATGCTTATATTATGTCTTCTTCCTTACCTGGAGTTAATGTGGTGACCAACAGATTTACATGAGTTTTGTGGGAAACAAAAAACAAGCTGGTGGATATTCAGAATCTGATTTTTAGATAAGCTAAGCCACTCCTATCTCCACTGAGACTCTGTGGGCATTTGTGCTATTAGTACCTTTGGACAGGAGGAACTTGGCCAAAGGAGCTTGTTCCGTAAGTGTCATATAAGTGTGAGAGCAGTGTCTGTTGCAGAAAGGACCACATAATCCAGGGGGATTGCTCAGCCTAGCTAGTCACATACATCAAAATTTGCACTTTTGGACCTATAACCCTAGGGAGTTTCTGATCATGTTACTAAACGCAGTTCTGGGGGAAGCAGGGAATCCCAGTTAGAGCTCCTCACCTCTCTCACCCCCAAATCCCATTCTGCAGTTCTCTTACATACCAGCAAACTAAAGCAAAGTCTCATTTCGATATTATCTAGAACTGTTATTATTCTGACTCTTGTGATTCATTGTTTATTTATATAACAGTATGTGTATATATTTCAAATGTAAACGTGTTAATCATAAGAAATAGTGCTTGATAGTTTAAGGGCTTATGGCCAAAACAAATGAAGTATAATAATGGGAATGGTAATACGCACTGTTCTCTATACATTATAGTTTCAAATAACCATAAATCATGCATATGCCATTAAACCAAATCTGAATAATGAATAAGAAAATCCACACCCCTTAATACCGTTTTGATCATAAATTTCAATCTATGATCAGGAGTTAGATGGAGGCAAAACCAATTACTTTCATCCTTTTGATTACCTTACCAGGATACAAACTTTAACCTGATATACACTAATGTTATATATATAATTTGTCACCTTTATGCAGGAAAGCTCTTTCAATGGCTAATATCGAACAACTAGAGTAGCATTGACTTTTCACTAAAGCCACACACTTTTGTTCTTCAAAAACATACATCTGTCGATGGATCTATTTATTTATCTATGTAGGAGTCAAACACAGAAGCCTTATTCCTTCTCTAAGCTTATTTTCACATTAAGCAAAATCAGTTTTCTTCACTTTATAAAAATAACTTTTCAGATTCTACTCCCATTGAATTATTTTCTAAAACCTTTTTCATCTTAGATAAATATTAGTATTGGTAATGCAGTCAGTCAAGAAATAAAATTGAGGAGAGAAAAAAATGGAGAAAATCTCACATTTTTTATGTAGGTATTTAAGAATGATCCAAATTCTGTTAAAGATAGTGCCTCCAACTATCTGGCTGGGTATTAGATTGAAGAGGAAAATCTGACTTTCTGAAAATCCTATTTCTGGGAGTCAAATCAATTTTAAGAATTTTGACTCAGTTTCTCTTTGGATCAAGCCCTTTCACAGTCACTCATTGTGCCTTAAGAATGATGGTGGTTTGATTGGCCTGTGGATTTTTGCTTATGTTTTAAGAAATACAATGGCAAATCATTTTCTGCATACCACCCATTTTCTGCATAGGATATATACATAGCTCAACATAACATGGAGCAGCACTGTGCTGATATCACCCCACCATGCCCGGAAGGTCTGCCAGCTCCAGTCGGAGGAATGTCTGGGAGCTTATCTCTACCCGGAAAAGAATGATCTGAAAAAAAAAAAGAAAGGAGAGGTTTCTCCAGGCTCACTCCATTGCCTTCTGCATTCCCCACCTGCAGCAGGGCTTGCCATATCGGCTGCACCTGGGGCACTGCCCCCAGCAAGGGGCCTTGGCTCACAGCATCTGTTTGCACTTGGAAATTTCAGGTCTTAGAGCTGATAGCCTGAGCCACGTTGTGAATATTATCTCTACTTCACCTGTGTTGCAATTCAGGGCAAAAATGCTGCTCTGCAATCACAACCTTGTCCTTTTAAGCAAGATGTTCTATCAGATCAGCTGTGAATGGAAATGGTTATAAACTGTGCATCCATAGTGGGCTCTGTGAGGCCACCCTAAAAATGGAGTATCTTATTTAGGATATGATGAAGAAACAAACTTGACTTTGAAGGAGATATTGCAATTTATTTCCAAAGATGACAACAACAAATTACTTTGTGTTTGCAGTAGTCTGTGGTTGCTCATTGTAGTTATATAATTGATCATGCAAATATTGAAATATTATTTATATAATGACCAAAGCATACTTGGCAGAAGTTCACAACAAAGACAGAGAGAGCTCCTGTTCTTAAATACTCTTTCATATTGGCAAGACACACGGGAAGAAGTAATCCTCTTTCTTTAACATTCACTGGTGAGCTTTTATTATTGAAGTGCATTTTTAGGAGGTCTTGACTGTAGCAGTGAGATGATCTTGAACTCACTTGAACAGTGTAGCAAAGAGGAGAAACTGCTGAGATTGCTTGTTCTGTCAAGCAAGTCCCATGTCACAGTAGGTTAGTTGAAAAATAGATCTCCTACAACCATCCTGTGGGATGGGAAAAACAAGTTGAAGGAAAAAAAATGGGTTATTGTTTATAAGCACAGAGCTGAATAGAACAGATAGAGATATGCCAGCAGCTGTTACGATAAGCAAATCACATAAAGCTGTCACTTGGTATATTGGGGATGAAATCATAGCTTTAACAGAAGTAAATTTTCAGAGGTAATTTAAGGATTTTTTAAATTGCAAGATTTTTTAAATTATTCTTTTTATTTATAGACATTAACGGTTAGATGAATCATAGCGTTTCTCTTTGTGCACCTTGCCAGCATCTACCTCAGCTGAAGCCTCAAGTCATTTGAAGACGAACTCCCTTTCACCCTTATAAGAGAGGGGAAATATAATAAATGGATAGATTGTTTGAAAAGCCGCCACCGAAGATTTCTTCAAAGAAAAAAAAGAGGGAAGAAAGCAGAAGCTAACAAATAGAAGGTGTGAATGGAGAAGCCTCTTTTTTGTTAAGACAACCATGATGTGCAGAGAAGAGTGGGAGAGTGCAGGAAGGTGATTTCCAACAGCAAATCATGTCAAATCCTCAACACCTATTGACTATTACAACATATCAGTCCTTATCCCTAGCTGAGAAGTTCTTCAGTATCACCCACCCCTCTTCAGTCCACTCGCTTATATGGACCTTAAGACCCCAAAACATGTATAATTTCCTACCTTTTCTTAAAAAAAAAAAAATCCACAGCACTTTGTCATCCACTTTTTAATTTACATTTTATCCAGGGGAGGTCTCAATCCACAAGCTGTACATAGCTCTTCCCATCAGTGTTTCTCAGTGGCTTGGAAGAACTGCTGAACACAAGCCTTGATGCTGAGATTAGCAACAGTGCCAGTCACAGGACAGTCCTTGGGCTTGACATGATGTTTGATCTGGGATGTGTACAAGTAGGTTGAAACTTTTCCTTTTCTGCCTCATTCTGCAAAAAGAGAGCCACCTACGTGCTTTCTCCTCTGCTATGGGCTTCCACAGGAAAGCCTCAGCAAGACTTGGTCCGCCGTGGTGTGTGAAGTGCAGCATCAGATCTCAGCTTTCTTAAGGGATGTGTTACACTGAATAAAAAACCCCAAAAGCTAACAACATACAGAGGCATGGGTGGTACTTGTCGTAGCATCTCACAACTCAGACAAAGCTGTCTGATAAAAAGCTATACAGAAGTGTGTCCAGCAACCGTGGCTTATGGTTAGCAGAATAGGTACAACATGCTTTAGTTTCTGGAAATCATGCTAGCTTTAGACTTGCTAACCCACATGAAACAAAAAGAAAAAAAAAAAGTTAAACCATGTGACACAAAATAGCCATCGTTTCATCTGTTTTCCACACAACATTACTGAAACAAGTCTTGTAAGTCACCTTGTGACAGACTGCTTTAAGCAATACTGCATTAAATATTTGTCAGATGAGGGTTGTTTGAAAAGTGTGAAAATCCTGTTACAGCTTCCTGCCCTTTGCAGCTGATAGGTCCAATCTGTCTGCCCAAAAGAGCACCTATCTATCGATTGGTCTCTGAAGAATGTGGAAGAATTTTTGTAGTGAATTCTCTAACTTCCATCTCTCAGACTATCTTGTTGGAACCTCTGATCCCTAGTTTCACCCTTTATGTTACTTTGAGTTCAGATGACCTGGGACAAAACCATGCATGGAACAGGTTTGTTGCAGGCAAACAGGTGTCACAAAGTCATCAGTGACCTTCCCTGAAAAAAATTTTATCTTTTTATGCAGGTTCTAATGGAGTAGATTAAAGAGATTGCAGGAACTGTTTCCAAGCTCTAAAATGCAGTGGTCTGCTCTAACCCTACTCCACACACCTCTCACAAGAAGCTAGGTAGCTAGTGCTTGTCTCAGGTGCAAGCAGCCTGCTGTGAGCTGAGATCTGAGCCAGTGCGTCTTCAGGATCCTTTCCTTGCTCAGGTCAGCAACAGCAGAAAGGGATACTACCTTTGCAAGGATGGTATCACTCAGGTGCGTCTTCCCGATCTACTTTTAGACACAGCTGTGTATGTTTCAACAGTGACTTACAGGTCTGACTCTTGTGCACTTCACTGCTATATTCAGTCTTCATCATGGACCATCTGTAAATGCCCAAAGGGAAAAGATGAACGTATCTGCCTCTTTATCCCATGGAACTGGGCTTTGAAACAAAGCAACTTTGACAAATAGCAGGTTGCATTTGATCAGTCTTTTAGAAGATCTGGGACCTTGGCTAGCAGTACACAAAGCCCTTGCTTTGAAATGAATGCAGAACAGCCATCAGGAGCTACAGTTAGGACTTACGCTGCTGTAGGTGAACGTATCACATAAATAAGTAGAGAAATATTAAGAACAAGGATGAAGTACATTGATCTCAGACTTAGCTGTGGACCTCCACGTGTCTAACAGCAATTGTGAGGAGAAAAATTTCCCGGTATGTCTTCATAAATATATCCGACCTTCCGTGGGCATTTTAATAGCTTCTTAAAACAGGCCTAAGTGAACATCAGGCCGGAATGTGGTGTTGACATTCCTAAAGAAGTAGGTGAAGCAAACCCAGGGATGGATGGGGATGCCAGCTCTACGTTCATCTTCTCGATTTCAGGAAATAATTGTCAGAAAACCTGAGGGACTTCACAGTCTGCATCTCATCTTAGTTCAGAGATATGATAGGAGATATGATATGTCTGGATATGATAATGAAAACATCACCAAGGGTACCACAAAAGTATGGTGGCTGCTTTGGTCTGCACCAGGAGAGAGAACCAGTTCCTTATTCATTTGGCACAGATCTGTAGTCCTTTTTCCAGGCAACCTTTGAATAGGTCACATAAGATATTTGGTGCTCACATATAAGGTAACATTAGGTAATCTGCCTACATGAACCATACAATGTGTGGGAGGGTAGTGGAAAGGTTTTGTTTCAGCTTTAAAGCCCGACTGACTCCAAGCTCTCCCATAGCACCTCCATTGGCTAAACTAGGCTTTCTGCAGATCTGCCACGTCCACCCACCAGCCTTTAAACCTAAGACAGAACATATTTGAATACATCTCTTTTATCGGTCTATTATTCCTATGAACATTATTATTCCTAGTAGAGGCTGGGAGGGAAGTCTCATTGAAGCCTGTGGCACTTCCTAGGGGAATTAGCAGCAATTAACGTACATTGTGCCACAATAACTTTATTCTCAGTATCTGTTTTATAGTTCAGTAAAAACTGCCCTTTCAAACAGTACTTGTAGGTAGCAAACATTTCCTGAGTGGCTCAGTTGTCAGACTTCTATGAGTTATATGCAAAAGCTAGGCAGGAAAATCAAGTTTCTGGTCCAGAATGCCACTAGAAAATAGCCTCAATGAGAAATAATTTGCAACTCTGTTCCTGAAGGAAATAAATATTGGCATGAGAACAATATGTGCCACTTATGAGTGGGTGTGAAGAGATTGTTTACACATAACCAAAAGTTGTGGTAGATGAAAAACTTAACACAAGCCAGCAGTGTGTGCTTGCAGCCCAACTGTATCCTGGGCTGCATCAAGAGAGGTGGCGAGCAGGGCAAGGGAGGAGATTGTCCCCTCTGCTCTGCCGTCATGAGGCCCCACCTGGACTACTGTGTCCAGGCCTTGGGGCTGCAGCATGAGGAGTGGAACTGTTGGAGTGGGTCCAGAGGAGGCCACAAAGATGTTCAGTGGGCTGGAGCACCTCTCCTACGAAAGCAGGCTGAGAGAGCTGGGCTTGTTCAGGTTGGAGAAGAGAAGGCTCTGGGGAGACCGAATTGCAACCTTCTGAAACTTAACAGGAGCTTTTAAACAAGAAGGAAATCAATTTTTTACGTTGTCTGACAGGGATAGGATGAGGGAGAATGGTTTTAAACTAAAGGAGAGGAGATGTTGGGGGAATTTTTTCACTGAGAGGATGGTGAGGCGCTGGCACAGCTGCCCAGAGAAGCTGTGGTGCCCCATCCCTGGAGGCGCTCAAGGCCAGGTTGGATGGGGCCCTGGGCAGCCTGAGCTGGTGGGGGGCAGCCCTACCCACGGGTTGGGGTGGGCTGTGAGGTCCCTTCCAACCCAAACCACTCTGTGATTCTACGATTCTATAGTATTTGGAATACTCAGTGAAATAGTGTTCCTTACAGTTCCTTCAGTTGATGTCCACAGTAAGATGTAGCTCCTGACTTGGGCAGTTTGGAAAGAGCAACCTAACAAAACTTCATTGTTCTTGTGGACATGCAAAAATATGAAATCTCACCACAAAGACTGCTATTCTTGCCCCACTCAGAGCTCGCCAGATAGCTTGTGTGTCCCACCTAGGTAAGAGTTTGAGCAAAGAGCCCTATTGTACTCAACACTTTTAAAATAGGATTGTCCCTCTCTCAGGAGTGAGACATTTGCCTCTGGCTCACCCTCTACCCTCTTCCTTATTCTATGTTTAGCAACTCCACTCATCTGAGGTAATCCAACTCAAACATCCTTTTGTTTGACTGCTTGAAAATGCTGTGGCTCATGATCGTGAGGTCCAGCAGCACAGTGGGATCTATCTTTCCAGTGCATTTAGTTCATCATAAGGTTAAATTAGCCTGTGCCCCACTCCAGCACTGATATCAATTGGCTCTCTCCATCCATTCTCTGTGCAGGAGCTTGGGTCAAGGTTGGCCCAAGTGGGAGCTCTCAGGAGAGCAGCCAAAAAGAGAGAGGAAACAATGCTCACCCTGAGGTCTACATCGCAGCTGCCTTCTTCAGCCAGGCTCAGAGTAGCCTGGGCACTGCTGGACCCGTGTTGTCTCCCATTGAAGGTAGGGCATCCAGCACAGTGGCATAGCATAACCCTGGCGGTGTATCTTGATATTGTTTCCTGCTCTCACTGGGCTCTTGTTGATTTTGTAGCCTCATCATACAGTGCTACAGTTTTTGAATTAGTGCAGTTGGGTTGCGTTGAGAGTACACACAGTCAAATTATTCTGGGTGCACAAGGTGCAGTGGCCTCTTTGAAGTCTTTTGATAAATAACTCAGTGTTTGACAGTCAGTGAGTTTGTGTAGAATTAAATGACTAATTAGCTAATTTGTCATTTTTGGCATATCAAAGACAAATACTGCATGTCTCCTCATAGAAGGATCTAACAAGCGGTGTCTTGCTGAAGTACTGTCCTGAATTACTAGCTCCATGCCAGTCCTTCTGGTACGTGTCATGGGCTGCTAAAGTCAGACTGTTCTGTGGATTCTTTGCCCTAAATCAATCTGGCAGTTACCAACACTCACAGGATTGGATATTTGGAAAAATTTATTCTCCAGAATAGTGGTCAGGAGTTAGAACAGGCTGCCCAGAGAGGTGCTGGAGTTGTCGTCCATGGAGATGCTCAGGAAATGTTTGCACGTTGTACTTAGAGACATGGTTTAGTAGGCAAATATTGGCAGTAGGTGGACAGTTGGACTCGATGACCTTGGAAGTTTTTTCCAGCCTTGGTTGTTCTGTGATTCTATGATTCTATGATTTAAAGCATTGAAAATATTTAAAAACCAATATGTTGTCTAGCTACCTAAATGTCACCATCATAAATGGCTTGTGCTGTGGGCAGGCGTCCAACCATAGTTGTTTCTGCTGATCTTTGAGATTATTGTGCTGCTCAACCCACAACCCTTTGTATTTATCTCCCAGGTCTGAACCTTCACCTGTTTCCCAACTTACTCTCCCAGCTCCTGTGCTCATGCTCTCCTGATAAACCAGTTTCATCAGGACCAAGCTTGAAATGTGCAGCAAGTGGCAATGCACAAAGGCACAGAGATCTTGAGCATTCATGAACCTCAACCTGAAGGCATAGGTCTCTCTTGCGTCTGCACAGTCAGATTAAGTAGGGTTTAATTCCATGTTTTCAAGTAGTAGACACCTACAATATTCATGCTATGTTCAAAGGTGAGAAAATCCTTTTTATTGTGCCGGAGTAGTTCAGTAGAACAAAGTTCACTGAAAACAGGGCCTGGATTAGCTTTGTATTGAAAATGCAATGAAAATGAGAAATAAGGTGATGCTGGAAATGCTAACAGTTGCAAAATGTATATAGGTACAAGGAAATTAAAAATAGATATGTTAATAAAAGAGAAAACTAAATGAAGATTACAAAACATCCTCTTCAATAGATTTTTGCAGTGTGCTTTCACAAAAAAATTAAACACAAAGTGGAAATACAGCTCCCCCCCCAAAATTACAACCTGGTTGGTACAGATGTTTGCCATCTATGGAATTAACGATGTGACAACAAAAATGGCAGCATTAATCCAGTCCACATACAGGAGATGTCTTGTCTCACAGAAAATATTTTACTCCTCAGGTAAACATTCTTGCAATATTTCACGCATTCCTGGGTACTGCAGTTCCCATCTCTCTGAATGGTCTTCCAGCTATGCAATTAGTAGCAGCACGAGCTTTGGGAAGGCAGCAGCAAGAGACTGACACTGTTAGAGATGAGATGCTTTGCATACAGGACTAGTTGAACAGAATAGTGTGAGAAGTGGAATCTGCCTACCAGTCTAGAAAGGTGCAAAGTGCTTGTCTGAATAACTGAACAAGATTAGAAGAAAGAGAAATTTAGTCTAACAGAACAGGCACAAAAGCAAAATGGTAGAACAAAGTTTGGGAACATGGAAGGTTATTGCAAATGGAATTTTTTATAGGAAACTGACTGAGAAACATGATTTGTAATGCCTTTTGTCTCTCTAGCTTCTCCTGGATAATAAGAATATGAGGTTTGAAATCTTGTTTAGTAAAGATAGGGATGGAGTCACTGAAAAGCAAAACAACTATTTATTTTTAATTTTTTTCCTTACAAAAATATTACAGGAAAGTATGTGCTGCTGAGAAGCAACTAAAACTTTCAAGCTGCATACAAAAAAACTCCAAACAACTAAAAAAATGTATGTTTTTCATCAATTAATTATTCAAATACACACCAAAGAAAAAAAAAAGGAGGGCAGAAAAGTTAGATTTTCAAGTATCTACAATACATGCAAATTCCAACAGCTTGTATAATTTTCCAAAATAATATGGTCTACTTACTGTGATTTGTTTAGATATAATTTGTTTATATGTTATATGTTTAAAGCACTGCTCAAGTGATGCTAGAGATGGAAACTACCCAACATATTAATAAATTTAACTTTTGACAAAAATAATTTCTTAATGTGAATTTCATCTATGCTATCTCTATATATTTTTCTCCTTAAAGCACGTACAGACAGACAAGATGATGATCAAGATTTTGTGAAGAAACTTTACAGTCCCTGCTTGGTTAATGTTGTAATGAGCAACAGTGGTACAAAGTTACCGCCTAAAGCTTAGGCTTTGTTATTTTTGTATATTTATGGAAGCACTGCTTTCTCACCCAATGTTATTTTCTATAAAGTATGTGCATTGAATTGTAGGATCACAAAATACCCCAAGTTGGAAGGGACCCAGAAGGACCATCAAGTCTAACTCTTGGCTCCACATGGGAACGTCTCAATGTGTTTCATGGTACCTACACCCTGAACTGCTTTAAGAAAAGCAGCAGCGAAGATGGCAGTCCAAACTGGTATTTGTTTTTTGTTTTATGAGTATTGTTGCTGTTACCACAGAATTTTTTGGGAAAAGAGGTCCATCACCAGCAAAAACCTGTATTATCCAGCCCATACTCCTGTCAAAAGATGAATTCAAATTGCCTTCTGAAAATTATTTACCAGGAGATTGTAGGGTTGTAGAGCAGTTTGAGGACCTATGTATGCCCAACCAATGACAGAGAAAACACATACATTCAGCTAGCTTCTTCTAACTTTATATGAAAATTTCATACATTTCTATGTGGTTGAGATTTGATTCAAAATGTGTTAGAAAACAAGTAAGACAAAGTTTGGTAAGCAAGTAGTTAAACTAGCATAGGAATTTCCCATTCAAAAACTTGCTTGCTTAATGCCAAAGCATTGGCAATTAAGTAAAGGTAGAATTAAAGCATTAATCTTTCACCTCTCAGAGGAAAGTAGCAATGCCACAGCTCTCATTATTCACCAGAAAGATCTGCTTCCTCATGCCGTCTTCTTAACTAAAGATAAATATTTCAGCTTTGTTTTATTGGTGCCTTTAAAGACAAAATTTTTCTACACAGACAGCAGATAAGCAAAGAGTTTTTTCTTTAGAAGTTAATGCAACAACTGAATCGGAATAAATCAGCAAAGAGAGTCAAACCTAAACGAAGCATGACAAAGTAAGGTGAAGAAATGTAAAGATATTTTAAACATTAAAGAGGAGAATATAGCGAATGGTAAGACTGTGGAATGTGTTTTACTACAGGTCAATAATTTTTATACTGAGATGTGGAATTCTAGGAACGGACTCAGAATATTTCAGAAATCACAATTTTTCCTCCATTCCAAAATCTACCCATATTGCAAAGAGCACATCTCTGAGCTATTTTAATTAAAAAAGACAACAACAACAAAACAGAACTGTAAAATGCTGTAGGAAGTCTTTCTTCGCGACCATAAAGTTATCCTGTGAAAACTCACGGACAAATTATCCATCTCCTTCTGTGGAAAGCACAACTTACTGAATGTTAAGGAATGGCAAACCCCTCTCACCAGGAGTATTTGTTCAGATTTACACCAACACAAACTTTAATCTTCTTTTTGCATATGTAAAATCCCTTTCTCATTATTGCAATTAAAAATGCTTTTCCTGAGATAACTGTTGTCTTGCTGAAGAATATTTTCACTTGCTTACAGCATGCTGGACTTGATAAACTGGATCAGTATTTCGTTTGTGACCAATCTGTGATTTACAGTTCTCTGACTTCGTCTACCCAGTTTATTGTGGAATTAAAACAATGTTCAATTGTTGATAAAAATCAAGTACTTATACCTGATTCGGGAACAGACCATAAAGGCTTGCCAAGCTGCAGGCAAGCAAAAGGAGGTTTCATTTTTACCCTTTTGTAACTGCCTAACCAACAAGTCTCCGAGCACTTCTGCAAATATTTGGTTCAACGTGAAAATAGCAGTAGTGCTTCTGATAGTGCTTACTTTTAATCCCCTTTTCCAGAGCAGGAAATGGAAGAAGGTAGAAACAAGTCAGCGAAAGTTCGGCAGCAAATCTGGAGCTGCATTAGGATTGAAAGTGAAGAAAACCCTAACTCCTTCTTATTCAGACAGACAAAAGGCAATTCTTTTTGGATACGATTTATCTCTGGTTATCTCATGCAGGTATTCAGAAAATTCAGCTGATCTATTTCCTTCTTCTTTTTTTTTTTTTTCTCTTCTGCATAGAATTATTATCAAAGAAATGAAAATTAGTTGAACAGTAGTCTTGCTGGATCTTTAAAACAGAAGTGATTTGTTGATTTATGATATAATGAGGAACACTCAGTGTTTTCAAAATAAAATATAATTAAATGTTCAGGTCAGAAAATCTGTTACATCAATATTAATTTTGTCTAAGGTTACATTTGGATTCAAAACATCACTTTCGGTTTCTAACTGGACAAAAAAACCAAACCATGTTGTGGTTTCTTTTATCCCCCCTTTCTGTACATACCAGCAAAACTAGTACAGCTGATTCTAATTCCTACTAAAACATGGTTCTGCCACTAATTTACAACTAATTGCAAAAGATTTGAGTCACTTTCCTTTTCCAAATTCCCACTGAATGAAATACTTTAAAATGCAATTCAAGGTTCATTTGTGTAATTTCTTATAAAAACAGTGAGATAGGTCTACACTGAAACTTATGTTCACTGATGCATTCTTCAGGCAAAAGTTGTGTTTGATGGCACAAGAGATTAACCTGGGTAACACAGCCATTAACTGGCTGAGTAGTTTGGATTTATGTCTGCTTGTGTTACAGGTACAGCACAAAGCTAACAATCAGATCAATGAAAAAAAGGTCTCAAGAATTGGAAAAAATCATACAATACATTACAGTTGTTGTTCAAATTCTGTGCCACAAGACTACTGCTATTTTGATGAGGATAGCAAGTCAGATTTGTAGGTTGGATTCTATTTTAATGGAGGAAAATGCAGCTGCTTTTACATTCTACACCCAGAAATATCCAACAAAGAGCAGTATTTGATTTTTTTATTCTCTTTTGTTTTATGGTGATAGACAAGGAACCCATTGAAATGCCATGCACCCTAAGGCAAGTCAAGGTCACTTATTATCCCTGATGGTTTCTTCCCTCTGGGAGTTAGCAAAGAATTTCTCAACTCTGAGACTTTCTTTGTCTTGGGAGAAAGCAGAGCTGGGAGGAAAAAAAAAAAAAAAGAAAAAAAGAAAAAATCAAAAAAAGGTAATTTTCTGTTTCTCCATCTGTGTGGGGCTTGAAACTCCAGAAAAATTCTGTGACAGGCTGGGAAAGAACTGAAAATGTTCCTAGGGCCACACCTTTGTAATCTGCAGTGCATGCTGCCCTCTCCTACTCCCAGATAACAGTAATTGGTTTCAGTCCGTGTAGGTTTTCCGTGTCTTCAGTTAATATGCTAATGAAGGAATGCCTCTTGTTTCATGTGATTTTTGGAGATTTAGTCTGATTTTCAAATGGACTTAAAGCAGAGAAAGCGTGTGTGTGTGTGTGTATTCTTGTTAATTCCAGCAGATGCAAATGCACTTCCAAGTCAAAATATGTTTAAGCTTACTTATTAAATGACTAATTAAGTTTCCAAGTTAGAAGAAGTGACTGATGTAGTTTTGTGGATGAATGTGTAACTGTAGCACCTCTTGGGAAGTGCTGAACAGAGCTCTTTCTCCTGGTGTTGAAAAAGAAATACAAGTAGGGCATAATGAGATCCCCAGTGCTTAAAGCTGGGACGGGAGGATGAATCACAGAATTATAGAATCATTAATGTTGGAAAAGACCTCTAAAGTCACCCAATCCAACCAACAGCCCATCACCACCATGCCCACTGCCCATGTCCCTCAGTGCCGCATCCACACGGTTCTTGAACACCTCCAGGGATGGTGACTCCATCATCTCCCTGGGCAGCCTATGCCACTGCCTCACCATTCCTTATGAGAAGAAAATTTTTCCTAATTTGCAGCTTGAACCTCTCCTGTTACAACATGAGGCCACTCCCTCTCGTCCTATTGCTGTTACCTGGGAGAAGAGACCAACACCTACCTCACCACAATCACCTTTCAAGTGGTTGTAGAGAGTGATAAGGTCTTCCCTGAGCCTCCTCTTCTCCAGACTGAACAATCCCAGTTCCCTCACCAGTTTGCTATCCAAATGGCTGTGTCCAGCTTAGGGCTTTAGCACTGAATTCATCAAGAGATAACTTTAATTCTTGTTCTGTTGGGTAGAAGTTCTGTGTGGTGATCCCAAAGTGGTAAGGGCAAGCTCACCATGACATGCTTTAAGTAAGGACTCCAGAGCTTTTCTTTAGGTAAAACTTCATTTCCCATGCCCTAAGATTTTTCTTAGACACTAGAAACATACGCAAAGCTGAGTATTATATGCTGAGTATTAACAGAGTAGGAAATGAACTATGATGATGAAGCACTGTGGGAACAATAAAAGTTATGGTTAACAGCCCTAAACAGTAAAGTAGAAGGAGAAGCCAAGGAATGGTGATGTTTTCATGTGGAGAGATATGCAGTGGCCAGTGCTGCCAGACACTTCAGGGGATCAGTTCATTCACACTGAGTTACAGATCCTTAGCGCAAGGGTACAGAAGCATCAACTTCTTTCCCTGTAAAAACTAAAGCAAGCATCCTCCCCTTCCCCACACATGCATAAGTGCAGAGGAGGAAGTGGTTCACTGAACACTTAAACTATTAAGTGTGAAAAAGGTGTTTGGGAGGCAAGCAGTGCCACGCTGGGTAATGCTGGGACATCTCCAGCTCCGGGCAAGAGAAGGCCCCTCTGCAGCCATGCACCAGCTCTGAAGGCCCAGCGCAGCCCTGTCTTGTGATACATTAATGAAATGAATGCTTGGCATCCAGCTCTGCAAAAGTCAGCTTGCATAATTAAAAGACATTAATTTAGACATATACACAAATGTGCTGCAGAAGGGGCCATGAGCTGGTCCTCAGCTGGAAAGGACAAGCTGAGCAGAGCCTGCAACTTCTGGTGCCAGGAGGAGGGAGGCAATGTCCCCTTCCCACCTCTGCTGCTCTGTGTGAATTTCCCTTTGACCTCTGTTAGCAAACTGAGTTAAGCTTGCAGAATATTAACCCGATTTCAACAACTAAAAAAAAAAAAAAAGAAAAAAGGCAAAATAGCAAAAAAAACCCCAGCAAAACAAAGCTTTTAGTATGTTAGAGAATGAAAACATCATCCCTTCAGTGAGGCAGAAACCAACCTTCCAGCCAGGCTGAAGCAAGAGAGAATTGGGGTAAAGAGGGAGTGCATTTTTCCCTGGCCAGCTCTGCCATCCGTCTGTCTTCCCTCTGAGAAGAAAAGGTGCTAACAGCATTAATCAATCAGCGGGCTGCTGGCGGGGGCCCAGGCCTTCCAGTCTGTAACTAAGCAGAGTGCCGCTCATTGTAATGGGGCCCCACTGAATCTCCGCCATGGCAGCCCTGCTGGTATTGTGTGCAGTTCACTAAGCCACATGGCTCCCTTTCCAAGGCTTCTTCCCAGCAGAGCACACTTGGCTATTCCCTGCCTCTCTGTCCTTCTGCTCAGTTGATATAATCCCTTAGAAGTGGACATCATCAACACATAGAGGAACCAGCATTTATATTTTACATCTCCCTTTCTCCATACCTGCAGCCACTGTGCAGGGTATTTGGACAAATCCAAAGGGAGATCACAGAATCACAGAATGGTTTGGGTTGGAAGGGGGCTCAAAGCCCACCCACCCCAACCCGTGCTGTGGGCAGGGCTGCCCCCCACCAGCTCAGGCTGCCCAGGG
>JAOWBP010000001.1:91464828-91475038 GCA_028571105.1 Tragopan temminckii | reverse complement strand
CAGGGCCCGAGGGAACGGCATGGAGCTGTGCCAGGGGAGGGCAGCTGGGGGTGAGGGAAAGGGTCTGCACCACAGGGCAGTGGGCATGGAACGGGCTGCACAGGGCTGTGGGCACAGCCCTGAGTGCCAGAGTTCAGAGAGCATCTGGACAGTGCTTTCAAACATAGGGTTTGAATTTCTGGCGTGCAGCAAGGAGTTGGACTCCATGATCCTTGTGGGTCCCATCCAACTCAGGATATTCTGATTTTGTGATTTTGTCAGCTCAGCTCATCCTGTTCTTTGGCTCACACATGCGCTCAAGCCTCTGCATGAAGCTTCTGATTGCTGTTACAACAGAGGCTGGGTAGTGCAGGAGGATGCATGGCACACAGTGCTGCCCTGCTCCCACCAGCTTTAATGACACGCTTTGAGCCCCCGGCTGCAGCAAAGCAGCAAATAGTATCTCTGGGGACCCATACTGGGGAAAGACTCCCAACCCAAAGCTGATGATGATTAAACAGATGGCAACAGCGCAGGAAACTGTTTCAACAGAGGAGGGAGCAGAGGGCAGATCCCAACATGTTGGGTGGCCATGATAACACTGTGGTTCAGCGTCACAGGCTGCCAGCAGCCAGACATGGGGCACGGAAAGCAGCCGTTGCGAGGCAGACTGCAAGTGGCATGGGGAGGTGGCTGCATGGCTCTGATTCACCAGCTAGGCTGCGGCGGAGAGGCTGGCACGAAGCCCACCTATAGCTCCCAGTCCAACCAGGAGTGCCTTGCTGCCATCGTCACCCTCACTGAGGACGTCAGGAGCTTGTAGGAGACCACACAGCAGGCACTTGAACAAAAGCGGAATGAAATCACTGCTGCCGCCACCTTATTTGCCTTTTGTTTTTGAAAATCTATTGGAGAGAGTTTCAGGTTTTCCTCTGCAATTACGTAGAGCAAAGACCATTTAAATGCTAAGAAAGAGCAACTCATGATCTGCACAGAAACACCTTACTTGGGAAGGCTTGAGAGTAAACAAGCATAAGCGCAAAGCAGATACTAAAACTGACAGTGACAAGGGGAAAGATGCTCTGTGCTCTCTCTCTGAGAAATGGGCAAGGGTCCATTTGCAAGTGCTGCCCCAAAGGTTTTATCCCTAGCTGATCCTGCACTGTTGTGATGGAGCAACCTTTAAAAGCACATCTACCCTATGGGAAAGCAAGAGGCAGCACAGAATGGCTGCAGGGAGCATCCACTGCCTGTGGCAGGATGAAGATGGGCTGCAGACTCACAGCTCAGCATGCCAAGCCTTGAGCTGCCATTCCTGATGTCTGCTCTGTGTTTTAAAACCCCTGGTGAGGGTGGCTTTGTCCCAGAACCATCTTGATTTTTTTTTCTTTTTTTTTGTTTTTTTGTTTTTTTGCAGAGATGCTTAGCTAAAAGCATTGTAGGAGGTTAAGCAGGCCACAGTTACAATGGACACCGGGAAGTTTTATCCCAGTAGCTCTATCGGTAGCAGTTCTACATGCACAATGTTATTTGATCATTTGCAAAATTGAAGCCTAAGAAGTTAATGTGGGGTGAATATAAAGGCTGACTTCAACCTAACTTGAAGTCCCTCTGCCAGTTATTCCCTGTATCTTCACATTCAGTTCTAATTCCTGGAGATGTGAGCATCCCTCAGCCTGGCACAACTCTGGACCGCTCTCCTTCCACCAGCTCCTGCACAATTTCCAAAGCAAAAAGCTTTGCAGAATCAGGAGCTGAGGGATTCCCTTTCAGCTGTGCTAGCATCAGAGAAGAGCACCAAAGCCCACCCCCCTCAACCCAGTGTGACGGCAGGAGGACTTTCCCTGTAAAATTCCCAGAATTTGGGCTGAGGTGTGCTGTGCAGGGCATTCATGCATGCCACCAGCCCTGTGCAGGGCATTCCCTTGGACACTTTCCCACCTTCCCTGCCCTTTGCTCGACACCTGCCAAGGAGGTGGTGTCTCACACACAAACTTCACATGACATTACAGCTTCCCAGAGAAAGGCCCAGCCCGTTCAGCCCCATGGTGAGCATGCTCCAGTCCTGGCAGCTGCTGCATCCCTGTTGCTGTTTGTAGGCAATTAGCAGGGACGTGGGACAGGGTGAGGCTGGGTGAGGTGAGACACCAGAGGCAATAAGGACATGATCTGAAGCTATTCACGCTTTTTAATGCGGCTGTTTCTTCACTTTGATCACAGGGATGGCCTGGTGTGTGTGCATGTGTACCTGCCTACGCAGACACGCGCACTGACTGACCCACCTACAGAGCCAACACATACCTATGCTTGGCCTTCACACACATGGGTGGGTGTTTGCACACATCTACAAATGCAACATTAGACCCTTTTCGAGGTAGGGAGCTCTTAAACCACCACATTCAGCGAACTTACTCCAGTCCAAGCCATGTTCAGACAAGACTGCAGTGCTTTGCTTTTGGAAACAGACTAGAAAAATCAGACAGGAGACAGCAGTACTGCACTGAAGTTAGTGCTATGCTTTGCTAACTTAATCCCACCATCTGCTTGGTATCAGCGCAGCCTGCAGCTCTCCCTCTAAGCTGCTCCATCCCTGCTCCCTGTGGTCTGTCAGATCATACCAATAGCCAAAAGCTGCCCCAAGGTGCATCGCTGTAGGCTGCCGAGTCAGACACATCGCAGCACAACCGCAGCCCTGCAATCCACTCCCTCAAGGTGCTGCCACTGTTGGGAAGGAATCAAATCCTGGCTGCAAAAACAAGATGAAGAAACAGCCACTTGTACAGCCATGAGCACAAGTGTGGCTGTTCCAGTTTAGACACTCTGAGTCTGTTGAATACAAGGATGGATCAGAGCAGCCAAATTCAATGTTTTGACTCAATGTTTTCAGCATTAAAATCTGAATGAAGGCTAAAAATTACCCCTCTCTGAGCAGCTGGGAAATAAAAGGCCCAGAGGGAGAACACCTTCCACATCACAGTCGCCACAGTGTTTGCATTACCAATTATAAATATTTAAAGATTTCTAGAATCCTACAATGTTCTTAACTGTTGTCATTTATTTTATATATATTAAACTTATGTATGTGCATAAGTTTATAATATATAATATATAATGATATATAATGTAGTATATAATATATATGTTATATTATATATATAATAGTTAGTCCTTTTTATATACGTACAATACTATATATAATACTTATATGTATATAAAACCCTTGAACATCTGTTTGACCATCCTCTCTCTGCTGATGCATCACTGGTCTGATGTTTACACAAATGGGCAGTCTTTGGCCAGTAGAAGAGTTGTGTATAATGTTTTTTTTAATTACTTATATATAAAGTATTATTTATTATATAAAGTAGAATCATAGAATCATTAAAGTTGGAAAAGACCACTAAGATTACCTACCATCAGTCCATCTCCACCATGCCCACTAACCATGTCCCTCAGTGACATATCTGTGAGGTTCTTGAACACCTCCAGGGACGGTGACTCTACCACCTCCCTGGGCAGCCTGTGCCAAGACCTCACTACTCTTTCTGAGAATTGTTTCCTAATATCAAAACTGAACCTCTCCTGATGCAACTTGAGGCTGTTCCGTCTCATCCTATCACTGTTACCTGGCAGAAGAGGCCAACCCCCACCTCACCACAACCTCCTTTCAGGTGACTGTAGAGAGTAATAAAGTCTATTCTGAGCCTCCTCTTCTCCAGGCTAAACAATCCCACCTCCCTGTGTTAAGTATTATTATTATGTATTATATAATGCATAAAGCATTATTATTATTATTATTATTACTATTATTATTATATAAAGTATTTATTAGGTATTTCACACACATACATGCACAGAGAGTAAGTAGCTTTTCACAGCCCTAGACCCACTTTACAAGCAGCAATGCCCCAAGCCCCCCCCGGCCTTCTGCTGTTTCTCTGAGTTCTGCCTGTTCTCCTAACAGCCTCTAAGCCCTAAATATTTTTCTGATTAACAAAACTCACTAGGTATCAAGATGCAAAGGGACAAAAATTTCCACTCAAGCAGAGCACAGTTCTCAGTCATGGCTGCGTTCTGTGGCCACGCCAGAGGAGAATGGCTTCCTCAAAGGCCTCCCGCATGGCCTTAATCACCACCCTCCATCAGATACAGCTTTCCTATGCCAGTCACGGAGAAGAATGGACCCGGGGAGAAGTGGCTAGAGAGCAGAAAGCAAGTTGGTGCATGCTGGTGCTGTGGGAAGCTTGTTTTCTGGCTGGCCCTGTTCTGAGGAAGGCAGAGCTGGATCTTGCCAAGACAGCAGGGCTCGGGGTGTCTGCATGCTGTGGTGTGGGGATGGGTGGTAGGTGTGTGAAGAAAGCTGCTGGCAGCCTAGGGTGTTGGTTTTCACCCTACCACCCCACCTAACACGTCAGTGACCCTCCTGAAGAGCCAGCCCTGTCTCACTATTTCATCCAAAAGACATTTGAAGTGGAGTTGATCATGGGCACCTGCACCCTCCTGCTGCCAGGGAGGGAGCTTGGCTGCGACATCTGGGCTGCAGCAGAGTTGATATGTAATGAGGCTGTTAACACTACATCGTGACACATGTGCTGCCACTGGATTTCCACTGAGCGCGTGACTGTTGAGGAGCCAAAAAGAAATAATCCTTTAACTATGGATTAAATTCAGTCTGTTTGGCATCCCATCCTTCATTCAAGTCATTGGAAGAACACGGGCCAGCAAGGCATCCATTTTCTCTCCAGGAACATCCACATCCAGCCAAGATGTTTTCTAGCATGCCTGCAAATAAGAAGTTTGAAAACTCTCAGGGAATGGCTGCCCCAAGCCTAGAGCTTGCTTTATGCCTAGGTTACACTAGGTGCTGATCCCTTGTCTTAAGAAGCCATCAGACTATAAACACATCCATCCTTTCTTACTTTGGCTGCATTCTTGACAGCAACCTTGACCCAGCAGACATTAAAGACAACTCCTAGATGACTGCAGTTGCCAGCTGTGCTGTCACCCTGGTGTGACCTGGCCATCCCTCCTGGTGCGTAGGTGTGCCTACAGCCGCCAAACATACCATCAAGCCCAGCATGCACTTTTTTCCCTTAGGTAAGCCAGCTGCCACTGGCGGGCTGCTTAAGACTTGCTGTCTTCGCCTCCTATTCCTCTCCCTGATTCTTCTCCTTCCCTTTGAGTCCTCAGTGATTGAAGACCTCCAGAGCTGAAGAATAACTCAAAGGAAAGGAAAAACTGAACACAAAGGATGGGCCATGTGCTTCAGCCCCCACTGCAGGTGTTTCGTCTGCTCTGTATCTTCTGGAGGCTGGAAGCCAGCGGTGTCTGCTCCAACAAAGAAATTGTTTCAGAGGCTTTCGGGAGTATAGCTGCCAGCATCAACTCCTGTACTTCAATCTACACATCACTTGGCCCAGTCACTGCAGAATTTTTTCCTCCTGCCTCTGCAGGAAGCTACTCCTTTTCCTCCCTGTCACCTGTGATGAAGGCCCTCAGAGAGCCTTCCTTCATTTACTCCTGTCTTGTTCAGGCTAAGTTTTTAAGGATCTGCCTCTCACAGCAGTGAAATGGGCTGAGCTGCAGGAACCCGATTTGATGAAAGAAAAAAATAAAATTAAAAAAACCCAGCAAATCCTGAAACAAAAACGTGGAGGAGGAAGAAGAGGCAGAAAATTAACAAGACAGCTAGAAAAGGAAGCATATTTTAAAATTATGCAGGAGCCCTGTAACAAAATCAGTTATTCAACTACTTGTGAGGGCACCTATCTGCATTATTCATAGAGTATTAATTACACAAATCTTAATGTTTTTTTTGAGTCTTTGCCATTAAAGCTCAACACCTGCAGCAGGCAGCCCAGCAGCACTCTACTGTCTCTTCCCCCCCAACACAGTCTATTCAATTTTATTCTCCTGCCTAATTATGACAATTACTTTCTTATCCTCCCTTTTTATTTCCTTTTACCTGCATTGTCTGAGCCAGCTGTTACAGCTTTAATGTTCTTGTAGCAAAGTTGTTCTCTATAAAGACCCCACCCAAGATGGCACTGATATCAAGCTGGTATCAGGTAACAGCTGAAATTAGCTCTCCACCAGGTGTTTTTCTGACAGCTCCTATCAAAAAGAAGATTATGGGTTTGTTTGTTTGTTTGTTTTCCTCTGACTGCGGCATCACTCTGTGGCCTCCTCTTACCACCGCCTCCTTGCTCAGCATGAGCTGCATGAACACAGACACACGGTGTCAGGCAATTTTCCAGAACTGGTGGAGATCCAAACACAGTGCCCAGGGAAGGGCTTAGATGATTGCCTAAGCACAGCAGTGTCCCAACTCCTTTCCCTGCCAAAATTCATGGCAGCAGGTGCCTAAGTGTTACTGAAGACTTGGGCTTACAGACTCCCTTGCAGCAGGGCCAGGCACCTACTGTAGTGCTGTCTCCCCTGCCATACATCCCAGATCTCAGTGCAGGGGGCTGTATACACACTGTTTATTAATTAATTTTTGTGATCACCAACAAAGAATGTGTTTGCTAAAGCTGGAAATATAATGGCAAGCTAAAAAAAAAACTGGAAAGAGTGGACTAGTCAGCCATACTTTATCATAGTTGTGCAGACTGTCAATTATGTATAAATTTTCACAGCCTGGTGAGATGCAGCACAGCCAGCTCCAGGTCTCTAATAGGCCTCAAGCATGCAAAAACTCCCTCAGTAGTCAGTGGAGAGAAAAAGAGGAAACCTGATTGTGCTTATTCCTCCCACACCAACCTGTGCCTCTGGGTGAGCTGAGTGCCCTGCACTGACCAGAGAGTGAGTGTAGACTGTCCGGATGAAACCCTAGGAATGGTAGTGACCAAAGTAAGGAGAGCTAAATCCCAACAAGGCTGCCTATGCTTTGTTCTTAAAATGGCCCCAGGACGGGCCAAAATATAGGCTCTTATGAAATGCTTCAGAGTATTACTGCACTTATCTGAGGACTTTGGTTCAGAAGCTGGAAAACTGGGCTCATGATTGCATGCTGTAGACTCCTAAGGAAGGAGGACGACTGTGATGGTAGCAGAACCATGTATTTCATCTATTGCATCCTCCTAGGGTGAGTGCTCCTTGTGAGAGTTTGCTCTCAAAATTTATTGTCTAGTAGGTTGGGTTGGGCTGAGTTGACCAGGCTAATGGGCTAACACTAGGGGTAGAGTTGTGATTATGGACAAGTACAGAAGGAATCAAAGAGCTCGGTTTACCACTGTGTTAAAAGCAAGGACCAAAGATGTAGAGTAAGTCCTCCTGTTGTCTATAGGGTTAAATGGTTATCAACTCTTAAGCTACCTACCTTCACCAAGGTGGTGCCTGTGTAAGAGCTGGGACTTAGGGCTGCAAGGTTGTCCTAACAGATAACGCCCTGGGGGACATGGGCTTGGAGACAAGTTTTTGAGGGGTTCTAGATAATTCTGAATTTGGCTGAAGATTTCCGTGTGTATGGAAGCTCATGACTGGAGGGATAGTCAGATGATTTGGTACAAGTGGATCTAGAGAAGTTCAGAACATGGCCTAAAGTTGCAGCAAAGTGCCCGCACAAGTTATCAGCATGTGTTTTATGTTGGGCTATTCTGCTAAATATAGAGTCTGGGTTAAGAACCACAGGATCAAAACAAGTAACCCAAGCAACATTGCCTGGGTAAATTCAGGCCAATGGTAGTAATAGGGACTACTAACACCCAGCCTTTCCATTAATTTCAATCCATTTCCATTTGTCCTAGACAAAGATATTCCACCAGTGTTCCTGACTCCAGCCTCATGCTCAGTGACTGCAGTTTTCTATACACTAGGTACAAGTCATGATGCCTATTCAATGAGTTGAATCTGGCCCAGAATGATCAACACTGGATTTGAGCCAGGAGGCACCAGCTCTAATTTTACCCTTCCAGAAAACCCCATCCTACTTCTGAGCAAATCAAAGGCAATTTGCCTCCGCAGGATGCAACCCTTATCTTCTCCAGACAGGCTCTGCAGATGCTTAATTACAACAAACTTCAGCTTCTGCTCTTAACTCTCTAGTCCAGTGATCCTGAGCTGAGCCTAAATGAATTGTGAGCCTTTTGCCCCAGGTGATGCTAACTCTTGCCCATGTTTTACAGGACTACAAGAACCAAACAGAAGTTACAGATTTTTGCAAGCCAGCTTGAGCCCTAGCCCTATCTGTAATCTTGATATCCTTCTTTACAGACCCTGAGTCGGTTCAAAATTAATAAGGACTCTCACCCCTATGATAGTCATCCTACTTTTACATCCATCAGGATCCAGCACACAGAGCTGAAGAGGTCTTCAGCCCATGTGAAGCCAAACCCTAACCATCATGACTTCTGCCATGTTTTTTTCAAAGCACACCTGAACAAATCAAAGACCAATGTCTTCCCTCAGGACACCACCCTCATTTTTACTTGTTTAGCCTTGCAGACATACACAACATATTGGCCCATGCAGCTATTCAGACCTTTCCATGCAGTCCATCAGACACATGAGCTACCAAACACCCACCCACGTGGCACCAGTGCTAATCAAAGCCCAAAGGCAGTGGAAAATCCCCAGAAAGCTCAAGGCAGGGCCAGAGCTTTGTGCAAGAGGAGCTGGGGAGTTTCCTGGAATGAGTTCCTGTGCTGTGTCCTCAAGTGTTTAATTGTTTTTAATAAAGACATACTCCAGGAGGTATTGTGCTAAGCTGAGGGCTAGGCATAGGAGCATCAGGGTCTGAGAAGCCTGAGTGATTTGCAGAGCTTAGATAAGGAGCAAGAGAACCGGTATTAAAAAGAGAAAATGACTTTTGCACTATTTTGGGATGAGGCAGGGACTCCTATATGTGTGTCTATGGGCACACACTTAATGCTTGGGTTGGAAGAGCCTTTTTTCCTGCTATAATTGGCAAAGTGGGAAGGTAGGTCGGGAGCTGATGTCACACTGTTGGGGTTATTTAGCCCTCCTTGCTATCTCAGTGAACACTATCTGGCCAAACTCACCATCATCTCCACCCCTGGGGCCTTTCCAGATCCAGCAGCTGATCTACTCTTTCAGGCCTTGCCGAAGAGTCTGCCCAAGTGGTAACATACTTCAGCTCTGGCATCTGGTATCTGCTCACCACCCTTGGGCAAGCAGCAGCCACTCACCACAGTTGCCAGCAGCCTTCTGTGACATATCAAAGGAGGAGGACCAGGCAGGATTAGGGATCAAAATAATGCATGGAAAATCCTAGTCTGCTGCTGCTGAATCATTCAAAGCTTGGAGGCTAGGATTAGAGATGGTGTGACTGGAAGCCAACAGCTCCAATTTTTTTTTTCTGGGACAGGGAGAATTTGCTGGGATGCTGTTCCATGGCATGGTAGTTTTTAAATATAGGGTTGGCACTTTGGTCCAAACTCTAAGCCAAATGATCTGTCCCGCAGATTTGCATAAATTCTGATGTTAGAAAGCATGGATGGCTTCTGTGTAACTGTGGGGCATGTGTGGATCTCCTGGTTATACAATAGCAGAAGCAAATAACTTAATAGGTCTGTTGTGAGTAAAGCCTGCTTCAAAGGCTGGAACTGAAGCCCTGATTAAGAAAACCATGGGCTGAAGAGCTATGCTGATTTACACATTTTGCAACACCTCCCAAAGTGGAGCGACGACTGCTGGTAATAGAAGCAAGCGTCTCCTGGTTTGTCTTGGGGCATAAAGTGTTCTCCAGGCAAACATGGGCAAGCCTAGAATTGGGCTTAATTGTAGAGAAAGAGACAGCAAGGACTGAAGATCTCTTTATTGTTGTTTTCTCTTAAGCCTAGAGATGTTGGTGCTGCCCTGACAGGAACTTACTGATCTGTTCAGCCCTCGCAGCCTGGCTGGTGCCTTTGGGTTGATCAAGGTGTTGTGGTTAACACTCAGACAGCAAGGCTGAAAGAGAGACCTTTTTGCTTAGTCCCAAGATGTCCATGGGGCTTAACCCAGTGTCTGCACCAGAAAAGCCCACAGCCAGGCTGTCCAGCAGCACCTTTGCTCCTCAGGCCTGGCACGTGGAGCCATGCAAGCATCAGTTCCCACAGTTCCAAGCAGCATCCAATTGCATCTGCCAGAGTAGAGGCTGACCTGGATGATCTCTTTGGATTTTCCCATTTCCAGTTCATTCATTTTTATGGCTCTACAATTTTTGAGGTTAAAAAGCAGACAAAGCTTCTGTTAGTAAATTTCCTGTTGTATGTTCCTCTGCTTAGAT
>JAOWBP010000001.1:91426412-91443235 GCA_028571105.1 Tragopan temminckii | reverse complement strand
AGGGAGCGTATGGAGTTATTGGAAGAAGCCAGGAAGATGGAAATGGCAAAATTTCGCTATATCCTTCCTGTTTATGGCATCTGTAAAGAGCCGGTTGGTTTGGTGATGGAATACATGGAGACAGGATCTCTGGAAAAGCTCCTGGCTTCCGAACCTCTGCCATGGGAATTGCGATTCCGAATCATCCACGAGACAGCTGTGGGCATGAACTTCCTGCACTGCATGTCTCCTCCACTGCTCCACTTGGACCTCAAGCCTGCCAATATTCTGCTTGATGCCCACTACCACGTCAAGGTATGCCTTGGGCAAGGGGTGCTCGGAGCCCCAAACCCACTTTTGCATATTCTTGCATGGCTTTTGCCAAACCCAAAGGTCTGGAGGAAACCCAGAAGCACTCCTTTTGAGTTAGAAAAGTACCTAACTGTTCCAGTCCCCCAGCTTGCCTACTGATTTACACATTTTGGTGTATAAATGGAGGTAGAGTTGGGGAGTCTGCGAGAGCTCCCCTAAAATTTTAGTATAGTGCTAGTGTAGTGAACTTTGTTTTTTGCAAATGTAATGGGTTCTGTTATAGATTTCCCTACAGCAGAGTCATAAGGGAGATGAAAATGGGGACAGCATAGCGGTGTGAATATCTAAATCATCTATACCTGCACCACATCTCCTAGTGACAACCTTGTTTTGTCTAGGTCTGGGCTGTGTACGCTCCACTAAATACCCGAATCTTATTTACAGTGGGAGTCCAAAGAAGCAGAGCCTTCCTGGCAGCAACTCATTTTCTCCTTTCTTTTGTTCAGAGCATTTACAATGAAAAATTTGCTCTGTCGTGATTGCTTATGCTTACCAAGAGGTCACTCAGGGAAATCGTTGTGGCTGTATCACTACAGAATTCTTTTCAGTATCCTTTTCTAGAGTAAACTGGCAAATCTGTTGGCCTTCTCTGTTGAAGGTTCTGTTTTGACAGCTGGATTGGAGAAATTGTCTGCTTTCTGATGCTTCCTTTTGGAGAGGAGAGAGACTGAAATATATCTTTTTCTTGATTTTTTTTTAATTATTTTTTTTTCCAGATCAGTGGCCCAATTCTGACCCTGGCTGATGTAGTTCAGCACATGTAGTCATAGATCTTCCAGTGCCATCATCCATCTTCTCCCTGTTTTTCTGTCTTCCTCAAAGTGGGCAAATGGCTGTGATCCCGCTCTACTGCTTTAAAAATGAAGCGTTCAGTAAATAAAAGCACCTTTCCTGATGTCTTGAGAGGGCTGGAGCCATAAGAAGCCTAATGGAAACAGACCTCATGCTTTCTCAGCTTTTTTCTAGGCCAAGTAATGGTTTACTTCTTAGGAAGATCTTCTGTCTGAGCTACAGGGCAATTGCAGGCAGTCCCTGGTATTATGGTCAGAACATCAGGATCTGAGCTGTTCAAAGTATATTCTCACACATATTCTCAGAAGCCTTTGTTAAGTATTTATTTATCTAAAGTTTATGCTTGCTTGCATAACTTTGACATTCCTAATTCTTGACTCATCCACAAACCAAGATATGAAGGCTTTATTTTTCTCACCATTTCAGGAGGTTGAAAAGCTGCCTAGTATTCTGCCTGCTGTATAAGCTATATCTTCAAGGTGATGTAATACGAGGGGGCAAAGTGCAAAATGCAACAAAGATTTTTTTCAGCTGAGGTCATTGTTGACTTCTCTAAGCTGTTTCTTCTTTGTGTTCCATATACAGAACACATTCTTCAGACCCTTTCCATTAAGCTCAGAAGAGAATGGTCTAATCCCAGCCTTTTTCAGCCAGAAGTCTTTCAGGTCTGTAGCCATCTTGGAAAGTCCTCCAAGCAGCAAAGCAGACATACAAACCTACATGCAAAATGGGAGACGTACATATTCTGTGAGGAGCCTTCACTTTAAAAACGTGGCCCCAAACCTTCTTTTTGTGTGATGTGAAGCTTGTAATTAAATTTCAGACCCTGCAGCTTCATTTAATGTGTGTTTTCTTGCTGGAAGGCTAATGAAGGTGATGATTGAAGTGCTTTTACTTTTAAAATGTTAGTGTTAATTTAGTGGGTGACCTGTCCCTAATAGGATCCTAAAGTGAGTGAAGAGATGTTGCAGACTGCAAAAGAGGAGTTTGAAGGTAGGGAGAATTTTTATAAGCTGTTTGCCCTTGAGCCAGGAAACAGTCTTGCAGTGGAGTACATTAGAGAAGCCATATTGCTGGTTCAATGGAAACACACCCTTCTTCTTTTACGAGCACAACACTTACTGTAAAAACCCCAAGAGAGGATGATGACTAATGCAGCAGTGTTGCACAGAACTTATCATCAAGTGGGTGCCTCCATATCTTAAAGCTGTCTCCTGTCTGTTACATAAGTGTGTGTGCTGAATTTGGTTATTGGGAGGATAATTAAGAGGAAAGATTAGCCTGAGCCAAGACATAGATAGCTGTGTATTTATTAGTTTTCTCACGCTGGGGGATTCCTTGCTGATTCTGAATGTATGTATATAATATGTATAACTTGGAATAAGGCTTTGCTGTCATTTGTAGGATGTATGCATGCCTCCTGCCCTGAAAAGTCTGAGGCGGGAGCTCCCTTCCTCTCCATGTCCTGTTGTTCTGGACTGCCTTGAGCAGCGTGATTTCCTTGGGAAGATTACTGCATACCCTGGCAAGCTTTGCTAGCAACTGAGAGTCTGCAATTTTTTTTTCTCCTTAATTTCAAGCTGTTGCTTCTGTCTGTATCAGTGAGATCTGCCTTGCTCCTTTCTCTGGTGTTTCGTAGATTCATATGCTTATGGACTTCTTAATACCTAGTTTTTTGCTTACCTGGACCACATCCAGCAAATTTGTTCTTCTGCCGTTCCACCCCTTGTACAAACTCGAGATCCCTCCTCTGAACTCTGTGGTCTCTGGCAATCTAGATGGAGCTGGAGCTGAGGAAGTGATGCTGCATCCAGCACTGCTCCAGTGGGATCTTTCTCCAGGGCCATCTGCAGGGGAAAACACACCCCGCATGCAGGAATCTCTGTCTGACTTGTTGCCAGCTACCATGCCCACGTTTTCTGTTACTACTTTCCAGGTTCCTTATCGTTTTAAGGGAGCTACTTTTGTTCCGGTTTTTAAAATGAAGTCAGCCTGCAACTTAATACTTCTGGATAAAAACATTATTTATAAGTCCTTGTTTCTTTTATTATCCAGTCTGGCTTTTGCAGCTCATATATATATATATATATATATATATAAAAGTATGTGCATTGGTGTATATATAGGTGTGTACATATATATGCAATTGTGTGTATTTGCACCATGTATACATATATATAGTCTCTCTGTGCAGACACATACACAAGCAAATCCCACCAGTTATTTATCATCTCTCAGGTTTTGTTTTAAAGAAACTTGAGTGGGGATGAGCTGTCTCAGCTGTGAGCAGCTCAAGCTCACTGTAGTGGCTTTCACCTACCGTTGGTCCAGCTTAAGCCAGTGTGAAGTTTGCTGCTGTGCTCCCAGTACACACAGGCATCCTGTCCGTGTTTAGTTACCTTCAGCTGAAGGGAAGGGCTGCAAAATTTATAAAGTTTGAAGTGAGAAGAAGCTTAGTCAGGTAGAAAATTGATGATGAAGCTTCTTAATGTACCATAGGTAGATGTAACACCTGGAGGCCAGGCTGGTAAAGAGAGGTTCTCTCTTTTATTAGATGAGCTGATGTAGTTAACAGCCATTTTATTAGCTGCAAGCGCTCTCCTGTTATTAGAAATGAGAAGAGGCTTTGTTGTGTTCTGAGTCCCTTCTCAGTTTCCCACCCCTCCAGATGAAGGTTTCCAGCCAGGGCTGTTACCTGGCTCTTTGATCCCAGCTAACCGAGCTGATTTTCACCTTGATCAGTTCTCTAGTGGTAGCACAGAGGAGGTACCAAGACCATTGCTGCTATGGTCATATGCATTTGTGATGGATTAGAATCCATCACAATGCTTCCTGCTCTTCTGAAGAAACAACTGTAAACATCACTGATTTAAAAGAAAACAAAAACAAAAAACAGATTTATGAGGAGATGTTTTTTCCTGTTAGAACAGATGCAATGGCATTCTCAATAGCCAGTGCACAGAGAGTTTGGCCAGGGACAAACACTGAGTATGCCAACAGAGATTAAAAATTAATCTGACTGCTTTATGTTACCTATTTGATGAAGAAAACCTTTGGGTGAACTCTGACCTGAGTCGGCTGTGGTGGATGCTTGAGTCTTATTTGCAGAAAGGTGACATGCAGAACTGCATGCATACTTCAGGGTGGGCTACTGGGAGCAGTTAGTTTCCAATCATTAATTTTATTTCTGGGAGGTAAACCCCGGCACTGCTCGGGAACAGCTTCAGTAACCCCTATGGCTGAACAGGAGGGGAGAGATTTTAGTTCCTGTAAAAGCTCCATAAAATAATTTGACCAACTCAAGCATCTAAACCCTTGCAAGTGAGTGAGTGTTTTTCACAAACCAGAATGGAGGGATGTGGTTGGTGGGCGTGGTGAGGATGGGCTGATGGTTGGACAGGGCGATCCTAGTGGTCTTTTCCAACCTTAATGATTCTATGAAATGTCTGCAAAAGGCGGAAACAGCTAAAAGTCTGTGTGTATAGCGCTCTCAACTTAAACCGAAAAAGAAAACTTTTGTGGAAAATGCCCTTTGGTTCTGGGATCTGGCGATAGGGTGATGTTGCTGGGCTGCGAGCAGGGAAGCACGGGCAGCTCCCCTCCCCAGTGACTGCTCACGTGTTTCTTCTCACACAGACCTTTGAGAGGCAGGGTGAGCTGTCTGAACATGAACGATCCTGCTGCCTCCGTGGGGTTTGGCCGCTGTTCTTTCTCTTCTCTTCTCTTCCTACCTCTTCACCACCTGCTTTGCATGAAGCAGGCTGTCGCCTCCGTGTCTCCTCTAAACCGTGCTGCTATTATGTGTGCTTTTGAAGTGTGATGGGATCCATCCAAAGTGAGGACTAAGTGCCCACTGGTGGCACGGGTCAGCTGCTGGGGTGAGCACAGGCTTGCAGGTAGCAAGGACTCGGTGGAAGGCACGGGAACTTTGCCAGCAAGGTGCCTGGTGTACGAAGCACGTGATGGGCAACTTAAAGGCAGGAGAGATAAGTTAAATGGCTGCATCTTCCACCCACTGCATAGTTCCCACTGATGTTAAAAGAAACTGCATGACTAAATACCCTGTGCTGTGTGGAAAAGTTATCCTGAAGGAACTAATGAAAGCCACAAAAGCTGTCTGTGGGATCTTGCTCTTTTGTTGCAGCTGGCAGATAACACATGTTCATGTCCAGTGCTTTCTGCAACATTCAGTATGATGGCAGCTCTGCTCAGCAGATGAATTTCCTTTACTTTGGTATGAAGCCTAATCCTTCACAGTAGGCAGGGACAGGTTCATAAGCCTATATGCCATGTATTTTAGCTGTCCCTTGGTTTTTAGGCTTGGGGTGAGACCTCGTAGTGCACAAACCTAATGTCTTAGCTCTAGCTTTAGATGCACACAAAGTAGCTATTGTTCTTTCTTAACACAGCACTGTCACTGCACCGTCTGCATTTCATCTTTTTTTCTTAACTTACACAGTAGGAAACCTGGTATTGTTTAGACAAAGAGGAAGATGTATTACTTTAATTATGCCTGCATGCCATATGGATTTCTTGAGGTGTATACAGCTCTTTGCTTTATGTTAATCACAGGATAGCATGGCTCTGCCAAGTCGGATCTGTTCAGGCTTGCACGAGCTAGAGAGTTCACTAACCTGACACCAAGGATTTGTGTGATGTTGGCATTGTGCTTTTGTTCTGTGAGGAGCACTGAGCACCCCAAAATCCTGCAGCACTCAATGGGGCCATGAGTGCAGCTCTTCCCAGAGTAGCTGGCTTGCAAACACAGGTTTTTGACTACTCCCTGCTCTCCTATATTTCAGAACTTCACAGGGGAAACTACTCTTCCAGATGACTTCGCATTTCTTTCTTTCTCTCAAGTCATTCCCATATTCCCATACAGATTTAAGATACAGGTAGGAATAGGTTGCCCAGAGAGGTGGTGGATGCTCCATGCCTCGAGACACTCAAGGTCAGACTGGATGGGGCTCTGAGCAACCTGATGTAGCTGTTGGTGTCCCTGTTCATTGCAGGGGAGTTGGACTGGATGGTCTTTTGGATTTCCAACTCTTGCGATCCTATGATTCTATATCCCTGTGTGCTAGGGCACAGGCTGTCCACACAATGTCTCTCCTGATTTCTTTTTTCCTGGGAGAAGTTTCTTCTGAAGCTGTGTGGGTCGGTTTGTTTCATGCTAGGAAATTTCTACCATATGGTGGGCAACGGTGGTGTATATCCTGTCCGTTCTTCAGCAGAGTGGAATAGGCTGCAGTTTTCTCCCTTTCCAATGTTAGGTGCATGTTACAACTGGCCCTGTGGTATCTTTAGAGAGAAGCTTCTGAAAGTGTCAAGCTGGAGCCTATTTTAAATAAATAAATAAATAAATATTTTTAAATTATGCCTGTTGTTTTGAGGGAGAACTTTCTCAAAGGAGAAGCTGTGAAGATCAAAAGAGATGAGTGAGTCATTGGAAAACTGGAGTGTTTTTGAGATAAAAAGAATGTTTAAGTCCATTTTGGGGTGGAGGGGAGTTATGTGAAGGAGGAATCTTATCTATCAGGTAGACAGAAGCTGAGTGGCCCAAAAAGGCTTGACTTGTCTTGAAATTTCCACTTAGCATAATACACATTTTTGACCAGTGGGAAATAATTAAGACAAAGGAAAATTCCTTGCCTATCTGTTTGCTCGATGATTGGTATGCCTTTGAGAGCAAATGAATGCATATTTGTTTGACACTTCAAATTAAAGTGGAGGTGTGTTTTCCTTTTTCTAAACTTGCTGTCACTTGTTTAGTTCATTTCAGCTGCCTTCACTGCGTCACTGCACCAACTTGCTGTATCTCCTCATTGCCAAAAAGAATTCCCTGTGTGGGTTTAGTGTGTGTTTTTTAAGCCTTTTGTGCCTCTGGTGTTAGGCTCAGTCCTTGTTGGCACGGTCAGTGCAACTGTAATATCTGAAGGAGCAATTCTCTTCACTTGTTGGGCCCATGGTCTGAAAACAGGTGCTCAGAACGCTTGGACATAACTGGCATCGTGCTGTTACAGAGGGAAAGGGGATGGGTGAGAGCAGTAATTGTGTTAACCTGTAGTTTGCACTAGCTACTTTTTGACTGGTTTTAAATTGCATTAAATTGTCTGACGGTTGTGTTTGCCATATAGTGGGTTAACATGCTGCTGCTTGCAAAAAGCTGCTTGCTTTTATTTTACTTTGTTTAGCTTAACCTTAAAGAAAAGCCTGCAACAGCGTAATGCTTCCAGCATTGTTTTCTTAGCTCGGCACTTCTGAATGGTAGCTCGCTATGTTGTTTTTTTGAGTCACTGCATTACATCTCTCTCTTTTTACAGAAGAGGTTTTGTAAACTCCTCTGAAGTCTGATGGTAACGTGCACAATTCTCTCTCCTCCTCCTCCATCTTCTGCAGATTTCTGACTTTGGACTTGCGAAGTGCAATGGTTTGTCACATTCCCATGACCTCAGTATGGACGGCTTGTGTGGCACAATTGCATACCTTCCTCCAGAGCGTATCAAGGAGAAGAACAGGTGTTTTGACACCAAACATGATGTGTACAGGTCAGTTAACTGCAAAAATACCTAAAAGTGCTTGAATAAATGACCCAAAAAACTGAGCATGAGAACCGTACCTCTAGTTTGAGCCTCACCTTGCAAAGGCTCACATTCGGTTTGCTTTATGCAAAGTCCTTACGAGGTAGAATGCTTTTAACAAACTGCAGCTGATCCTGGTCTTATGGAAATTAATTGTTCCAAGTAATGTTTATTTATTAGCAACTGACATGGATGCTATTCTGCCCACCTTATTTTCCCCCATTAAAGGTACATCCTGACCCGCTTTTCTAGTCTATGACACAATTCTTAGCTATCTTCAGTAGATTTCATCACTAGGTCTTTGGTTCTTCTTTCGCAGTAAGGCTGTTAGGAAGAGGAAGTCATAGCTGTAGATTACAAGATATGTCATGTTCTAAATGAAATGTGTTTTTGTACAGTTGTGTTGCAGGCTAGTATTAAATGACATCCGAAGTAATTCTTTGCTGCTCTCTGATCTTGTTAGGGTTTTTTGTGGAGTAATTGGTAAATGTTAACAAGAAACCCGCAGTCTCCAACAAGTCTCTGTGTTCACTGCTTCAGATTCCTCCCTGCACAAATGAGACTTTCAGATCATAGTTCTTGGCTGCATCTTGCTCTGTGTGTTATTCAGTGGAAACACATGCAGTAGTGAAGTCCAAAGAAAGACAACTTAGCAAAATAAATTACACTTCTGTTTAATAGTGGGCTTTTAAAATTATTTTTTACAGCTTTTCTAAAACTATTTTTGGTATATATTTGTAGCTTTTCCATTGTGATTTGGGGAGTTCTTACACAGAAGAAGCCTTTTGCAGGTAAGTTTGATGTATCGTGGTTTGCACTGGATTTTCTTATGCCTTTCTTTCAATGATATGCACGCTTCCCTCCTTACCAGCCCCACAAGACAAGTGATATGTATAATTCATGTTCTCCAAATTCCTACAGTCCTGTGCAATAGGCATATGTAAACTCTCAAATTCCAAGCACAATTTCAAGTTCTCCTTTGTCCTCCATCCTAAAAGCAGAACCTATATTGCCATGAGATATTCTCATCTGCACTTTTTTGCTTTTGTTGGAGTTTGCTGTGCTGATCCAGATCAGCGTGGCCTGCTGAGACTTCTAATAAATGTTCACGGCCAGCAAGGAAGGTGCAGGGCAAAGCCAACTGGCAGGTAACCCTGTTGTTTTCAGGAGCTTCTCTGCAGAGTGGTTCTGGAGTTTATTTGTAGATTGCAGGTACAGATTAAAAAAATAAAAATAAAAAAGCTGCCTGTGAGAGTAAGCTTTGTTCTGCCCCACAGTAAATGTACCAATCTACAGGCAGTTATTTATTCTTTATGACTATTTTCCTTTGTATGTGACTAGCCTAAGTGTAGCAAACATGTTTGAGCAGGTTCCGGTCTACTACTCATTTTTCTCCTAGTGAACTCAGCGGTTGACTTCAGAGTCAAGAGCCACATTACTGTGCTGTGTTTTTTCTTCACCTTTATGTAAAGTTCAGGCACTTGGTTTATATAAAAACTGTGGTTCAGTTTTCACACAGCAGATACAGAAAACCAAAGAGAGATAGCAAAGAACTGTGAGGTGTTTTTGTATTTTATTCTCTGTTTCTGCCTCTTTTATGGGTGGAAAGAGCACACAGTCACTCACTGATGATTAACTGATACATGAGAAGTAGATGTTAATGTGTTGCTGGAAGTGTCGTGGAAGAGTAAGAGCAACTTCTCTTTTTTTCCCTGTTGATAAAGTGCTCTAGAACTTAAAAAAAAAGTGTGAAAAAAACAAGTTTTTGCTTAATGCACTGTTAGTACTCTTAGACAAAAGAGAAATCCTTCCTTTTGCTGAGAGCTTCAATTGTGTGCTTTTGCTTTACAGAGGAAAACAACATTTTACATATCATGGTAAAAGTAGTTAAAGGCCACCGCCCAGAGCTACCTGCTGTTTCCAAATCCAGACCTCATTCATGTAATAACTTGATCAAACTGATGCAAAAATGTTGGCAAGATGATCCTGGTGAGCGGCCAACATTTCAAGGTAAGATTTCCTCGTAGCTTGGCTGCCTGTTTCTTCTTCTATGAGTCACGTTATTGCTCAGGACTCTCTTAATCCTTGAGGTAAATGCTGCAAACCTTTGTGACAGAATAAATAGAGCACATTGTATGGTAGAGACAATGATACAGGCTGCTTATTGACTGGTGGCGGAAGAGATTATCTGGGGACAAGTCAGACCATGATGGTTTTATGTAAACATATTGGGAATAAGATCTGTACTGAACCAGTTGATCCAATTAGCCGGTACCTGAAGGGAAGGTGGTTTATGTTCACGTCTGACCATCTGTATTAGTGTAGATGCCAAGCTGGAGTTGATGGGCTTTGTACCATACCAAAGCGTTGAACACCCTGGCTCTTGAGATATACCACTGTATGCCAAGAAACAGAATTGTCTTCTTGTTACAAAACAATTTGTACTATCATTTTTCTGTTTACAAAAAAAAAAAAAAAAAAAAAAAAGGAAACTCTGGCCAAAGGTTTGAACTTGCCCAAAGAACCTGTTATGAATTCAGATGTGCAGTAGAATGTAGTGTATAGTATCTACAAGTGGCTTCATTTATCAGTGACAGAGATTTGTTTCTTCTCCCCATTCACTCCCCTCTTTCTGCCTGAACAAAGTATGGCCATGGATGGAAGAGGTATCACATAAGTCTGCTAACAGTTGAAAAAGCCCTGTGTATGTAACATCAGTCCTGTCTGAATGTGAAAACAAACTATTCAGTCAGTCCTATGCACTCTTTGCTTAGCTGCGCATTTCTACCTTCTGATGAGATGCTTTGTGGAATAGCCAAAACTGGAGTCTTTCTCCTGTAATATCTCATAACCATTAAGACAGAAAAGCAGTAGGGCACCTGGGGAGAAGTCTCCTATTTAAAAACCAAACAAAACCAACCAACCTTCCAACCAAACAGTAAAACCTCTCCTTCTTTCTTCAAAGAAATTACTTCAGTAACAGAAACGCTTTGTGAAAAACCAGAAGATGAAACAAAGGAAATGGTAGCTGAGGACCTGGACACGAAGAGTTCCCCAAAGCAGCGATCTGAGGTATTTTGTCTTTCTGTCCCATGTTAAAATGCACTTTTTTTTTTTCTTCCTTTTCTTTCTTTTTATTTATTCATTTATTTATTTAGCCAGAAAGAGGTTCCTCTGTGACTAACTTCTAAACAGCTTTCTCTTTGCTGCTCTTTAACACCTCCCTTCCTGGTGGATGTGGGTCTTGCTGAAGGACTGGACTGCAGAAGCAACAGTATAGGCAAGCTTAGGAAAACCCCTGCACAAAACCTGAGATCCAGTGGATCCTTAGACTGCTGAGGGACAGTAAGACAGTTAGAAACTCAGAGCTGGAACTATGTGGGTGTGTCCGATCTTAAAAACAAACAAACAAAAAGAAAAAAACAAACCAGGTGCTTTAGACAGATTTCATTTAATAAGAACAGTGCTTAAAGCTACCTGCAAGCTAACAGTATTAGGCTTCCTCTCATAGAGGGTCATACTCAGTTTTCCTTACTGACCTTTCTAAAATACTTGTGTGTTTCTCTTGAAGGGGATGTCTGCATTATCCCAGCCGAAACAGGAGCCTGTTCTGGCATCAGTTAAGGATTACAGTCTATCAGAATTGTTGTCCCAGCTGGATTCAGGGATTTCACAGACTATGGAAGGCCCTGAGGATCTCAGCCGCAGCTCTTCCGAATCCAAACTTGCCGCTAGTGACAAGCGGCTTTCAGGAGTTTCGTCTGTAGATTCAGCTTTTTCATCCAGAGGCTCCCTTTCCCTTTCCTTTGAAAGAGAGAGTTCAGGTAATGGTCAGGGGTTTTTCGTTGTTGGTTTTTCTATTTCTGTGGTTGCTTGGACTGGAGCATGGGAGCTTATGGGTTGGAGAGTGACCACGTAAAGAATAATATGTCCTGCTGTCATAACTGCAAATTCGTTTGCTGGAGGCAGCTATTAAAAAAAATAAATGGAGAGATTCCCAAGCATGATATAATGAGAAGCAATACATTTAATTTACTTACGAAAAGAAGGTACCTGAATTCCCATCGAAGCAATTACAGAATTAGTCATGGAAATGTTGATTGGAAAGGAGATCACCTTGTCTACTGTCCTGGTCAGAGTGGGACTAAAGCCAGTGCCAGTACAGGAGCTTGTAGCTTTTGCAGTTAATACTAAGCCCAAGTCTGAGCACCTGTCTTTTGAGAAGATTCAAGCAGTTCTCTCAGCAGCCCCAGGAACACTGTAATAAAGACTCCTCCCTCCCCCTGGTGAGCCCCTCCCTTTTCAATATGTACTGCATAAAGCAGGCATCTGTTTTCCACTTAGGCAAAGCATGATAAGTGTAGGGAAACAAACTGCAGCTTCCTTTGTTCTTAGTTTCATTGGAGACAGAATAAGAGGAAGTGTGGGCTCCAACTGTGATGTAAACTGGCTCTGAAACTTCTGCAGGTGTGGCAGTCGGAGGGGAAGGTATTTTTTGCAGTCAGAAGACACTGCTGAAGCCACCAGCTGTGCTAGCCAGGAATAAGTAAGGGTTGTCAAGTATCAGCATTGTGATGATGTTTTTTTTTTCCATCTAGATATAGGTACTACAGACATACAGAAAAGGAAGCTAACAGAGGCTATTTTAGCTGGAGACACGAGCAAGCTGATGAAGATCCTCCAGCCTCAAGACGTTGATATTGTTTTAGATGGGAACTGCAGTCTTTTGCACTTAGCTGTTGAAGCTGGTCAAGAAGAATGTGTCAAATGGCTCCTCCTTTACAATGCTAACCCAAACCTCACCAACAAGAAAGGATCCACCCCTCTTCACATAGCCATTGAGAAGAAAATTAAAAGCATTGTGGAGCTACTCATGGCAAGGAAAATCAATGTTAATGCCAAAGATGAGGATCAGTGGACTGCTCTTCACTTTGCTGCCCAAAATGGGGATGACTTCAGCACCAAAATGCTGCTTGATAAGAACGCATCCTTGAACGAGGTAGATTTTGAAGGCAGAGCCCCCATCCACATAGCCTGTCAGTATGGCCAAGAGAATATTGTGCGGATTCTTCTGAGAAGAGGCGTTAACGTGAACATCAAAGGAAAGGATGACTGGGTGCCTCTGCACTACGCTGCCTGGCAAGGTCATCTTCCCATCGTAAAGCTTCTGGCCAAACAGCCAGGTGCAAATGTAAATGTGCAGACCGTGGATGGAAGGACCTCGCTACACTTAGCCGCTCAGCGAGGTCACTACCGTGTCGCTCGCCTTCTCATAGACCTGGAGTCAGATGTCAACGTACCGAATGCGCTCTCGCAGACTGCTCTCCACATAGCTGCTGAAACTGGCCACACGAGCACATCCAGGCTGCTCCTTAAACATGGTGCAGACATTGAGGCAGCAACAGCGGAAGGATGTACTGCTCTGCACTTGGCATCTCGCAGCGGCCATTTAGCGACAACAAAGTTGCTGATGGATGAAGGGGCCAATGTTCTTGCCAGAGGCCCATTAAATAGGACAGCATTGCATCTTGCTGCAGAAAATGGGCACTCTGAAGTAGTAGAAGAACTTGTCAGTTCAGGAAACATCAATGTTTCTGACGATGAGGGGTTGACAGCTCTTCATTTGGCTGCAAGAGGAGGGCACACAAAAACAGTTGAGGTTCTTCTAAAGCATGGGGCACTCACTGATCTGCAAAGACCCACATTTCAGACCCTGCTCCGGCTTACTCAGCAGAGCAGCAATAGCTCAGTTACTGTGTTGTTAAGTGAGACTTAATCAAAAGGCACGGTACTTGCTATCTTTCTGCCTGACGTGGAGAAGGTTGCTGGAACTTGATTCACGAGAGCCTTGTCCAGCTGTGCGGTGACCTGCTCACCAGCAGCATCAGCAGATGGACTGAGGGGCGGCCAGCAAGGAGCTACTCATGTTTGAGTGTGTGAGAGAGGGAGCACATGGACTAAAGCCAAAAGCAAGGTTAAGAGCTGGAGCCCACCACACTGTGGTCTGGATCATCCATTCTGCATGTGCCTCCCCCACCTGTATAGTGATATTCCCCTCCCACAGATGTTGTGAGAGTAGGATGCAATTTGTGGGTCCCCCTTGCTTTTTTTTTTTTTTTTTTTTTTTTGGACAAACTAATTTAATAACTAATATTCTGATTTTCCTCAGAAAAAGGATGGATTAGGTTCCTGGTTTATTGCAGTGATCTATATTTTGGGCTCAAAGCCTCCAAATGAAAATAAACCCAACACAGATCTGTTGGAAATTAATGCAAGACATGAAGAAAGAGCTATTCAAGATACTGTTAATCATAAAACCTGGCTAAATTTCATTTTCAGAAGGTATTCTGTTTAAAGGAGATACATTGATTACAGTTTTCCATGTAATCAAGATGACTAAGACAGACTGTCATTAACAAGGATCCCAAAATTACATAAGCAGAAGTAAAATCTTAAAACTGATCTCTTTATATGCAGTACCATCTTCTATGCATTTTAAGATCAGTAAGCTGAACTATGTTCTTAGTGGTTTCTCTCACAAAGCCAAACAAACAAAGAAATTCATACTGGACTGTAACTGGATGGTATATTCTAACACCATTAAATCTATTTGCAAAATGATGTTTGTAGGGACATGTTAGAGAACCATACCAGCCATGCCACAGTACATGTCCTGGGAGAATGAACTGTGTGTTGCCTAGATTGATATACTGTGTATATAGTATTTCTACCTGTTGTATGCTTTTTTTCTACTGAAGAAAATAGATTGTTTAGAGTGGGTATGTTTTAATACACCTTTTAATTTCACTCTTGTCAAAATTCAAATGCGGCACATTATTAATAAAATATTGTGTTCCATATCTGCCTGTGTTTTGTCATGTTGGTTTTCTTTCCCCTCTTGATACAAATCAAAGGCTTCTGCCTCCCTGAGAACAATGCTGCTCCTCTCATGGGCGATGGCAGCAGCGGTGGCTGAATGAATAAAAAAACCAAAGGGTTGGTTCTCGCTGCTGCTTGAGACTGTTTGTGGCTACACATAGGGTACCTCTCTCTACCTGTTTGCAACCTCTGGTTAAATTCTGTGTAGTGTGGGGCTTTATGTAAGCGGGTAGGTGCTGGCTGCTCCCTGTTGGAGATGCTTCACCGCCTGCCTAGTGGAATTGTACTAAGAAGTAGACAGTGAAATCTGTGCTTGTGGTCAGTATATGGAGGTTACAAAGCAATATGCCTCTCACTGAGCCTAACAGTCACAGCAAGCTTCCTAAATGCAGTGACAGTGAAATTTGTCATAAAACAAACAAGAATATTGTAATTTGCTTACTGCTTCCTTCAGCGTCTTCTGAGACCAGTGCAGTTGTGATGTTTCATTGAGCTGTGCTTCATCACTATCTCTTTATAGAAATTAAGCCACAGACCACTTAACTCTCTCAAGTCCTGTGCTGCTGTGATTAAACGTTTGGCTTAGCCTGGGACACACCTTACACTTCAAGTCCTCTGAACAAACAGATTTGAGATACTTAATTCCAGTGGTATTTGCCCAAACTTCAAAAGAAGAGCTGTAGGACTAAGCAGCAACAGTCTTGTGCCTCCTAATAACACCAGTGTGTGCCAGCTTAGGCAAAGAGAAAGTGTAAGCTTATGCTTTTAAAACAACTTGAGCACTGCTTCGCCAGTACATTCCTTCAATGCCTAATAATAATAGCACATTAGCTTCTAATTAGACATGAAGCCACACTTATGAGTCTTTATTTTCCAGTCTTTCACAACAATAGGCAACAGCTATGTGTTACATAGAAGGCATTGGGGAAAAAGCAACAAAGGGATTGCATGCTGTGCTGCCAGTGTTGTATGGAGCATTTTTCCTCACATGGCAGCTCCTCATACAGTCAGGAGGGCTGAATGGGGTGCAGTACGAGTGTTAGGAGCAACTAGGAATTACTGCTTTCTGTAGGTCTCCTGTGGGTGACTTTCCTGGTCATGTGTGTGCTACTCACTGACTTGCTGAAGTCCCAGCTGGACTCTGCAGCAGCTTCACTCTCTCACCCTCAGCTCACACCCTGAATCAAGCAAAGGCAGGGTTGGGAGCTGTCACTCTGCATGCAGCCTCTGCCTGCTCAAGCCCTTGGCTCCAGCAATCACGCAATCCCCAAATACGTGCACAAACCCCTGTGTTCTTGGCGAACAGGCTTGGTACACGGTGTGACGGCGAGTGCTGCAGAGCTCAGCTCTGAGCTCCCACAGCAGCACAGCTGGGAGGAACAGGGTCCCAGCAGCAGAATGTGCCTCTCACCACCTCCCTGATCCAAGCCTCGGCCTCTGGGTGATGAGGCAGCCCCTGGTGCGTGACCTGTCTTCCCAGCAGCCTGTTCCCAGCACCCGCTGGTGTTATTTACCCACTCCTCAGACCAAGGAGCTGCAATGCCATGTCTCTACAGGCCTCGAGAGGACTTGACAAGCCTGTGGTTCAAACACGCTTGGCAGCAGGCAAGGGGAGAGGATTGCTGGGGATTGCAAAGAGGCCCGGAGGCAAACCTCAGACTTTTCATTCCTGCCTCCTCGTTGCACCACCTTGGCTCTGCACGTCAGGGCTGCCAGGAAAACAAGGCGTGAGGGAGCTGAGCTGCACCACCAAGGGCTCCTTTGGCAGAAGGGTGAAAACCTGCACAAGCAAGGCACCAGGCTGCTCTGCATGCAAGTCCTGAGACCTGTGGTGTTGTTGCATGTAGTTTAAAAAGAACAAGTGCCGGATTCTGCACCTGGGATGGGGCAACCTCAAATATATGTACACACAGGGGATTAGAGGCTGGAGAGCAGCCCCATGGGAAGGAATCTGGAGATTCTCGCTGATGGCAAGCTGAACCTGAGCCAGCAGTGTGCCCTGGAGCAAAAGGGACAACCGTATCCAGGGGGCACCAGGCCCTGCACAGGTGACTTCTGCTCTGCACTGTGCAGCCTCACCTGCAGCACTGTGTGCGGGTTTGGGTGCTGCGATTTAACAAGGACATAAAGCTGTTAGCATCCAAAGATGGGGAAGGGTCTGAGGGCAAGGTGTGTGAGGAGCGGCTGAGGCCCCTCGGTGTGCTCAGCGCAGAGCAGAGG
>JAOWBP010000001.1:91393307-91426312 GCA_028571105.1 Tragopan temminckii | reverse complement strand
CACCTGCAATGAACAGGGACACCACAGCTACATCAGGTTGCTCAGGGCCTTATCCAGCCTCGTCTTGAAAGTCTCCAGGGACGGGACATCAACTACATCTCTGGGCAACCTGTTCCAGTGCCTCACCACCCTCACTGTATAAGACTTTTTCCTCATGTCCAATCTAAATCTATCCTCTTTAAGCTTGAAATTATCAGGGGCACAACCTGTTTCCGGTTACATCTAACAGACCTCTTAAAAACTGCAGTCAATGTTAGTAATTGCGTGAACATTTGTCAGACTGTTTGCTTTTAGTTAGGATGGTATTGTGACTGCTTTTGAAATAATTTGAAATGAGTCACTGTTAAATGAGGTTGGCCTGTTCAATAGATTTCAGCTGGATCTATCCCTTAGCGTGTTTCATGGCAGCCTCTTTATATTCTTGCTCTTTCCATTCATTCAGAGCACTTGATGAGTCACCTGGAACAAGCTAAATGTGCCCCCCAAACCAGCCAAAGTGAGGCTGTTGCAGAGAAAGTAACAGAGGCTCCCCCTGCGGATCCACCAGTGGTTTGCGATGCTGCCAGTGCCAGTACAGACTCAAGGAGAAAGGCCAGGCGGGGAAGGAAGATCAAAACAGCAAAAGCAGAAACAGAAGCACCTCTTGTTGTTGCTGAAGAGAAAGATCCTGCAGGTAAAACAAAACTGTAGAAAATGCTAAGTCATACCCTCCTTTGTGTGTCTTGATTTCTCAGAAAGGCCTACAAAGTAGCACAGAGACAGGGTGAGGTTTTTAGGACCATCTCTAAAGGAGATAAGTACAAACCTATCTTTCCGTCAGTTCCAGGTCTACAATAAAGGTTGCAACATCTGTAGTTAAATTACTTGCATTCACCTGCAAAAGTTTTAGAAATAGAAAGGGCCAGATAAATGCAGGATGGTGATTATGAGAGACCTGCCTAGCTTCCTGCAAGAAGAAACATCTTCCCTCAAGAAGAGATACCTTCCTTTCTCTGACGTAGGGTGTGTTCCTGGAAGGAGCGTTTTTCAGGACCTTGCTGTTCTTTAAGGAAAGGTCTAGAAGAAAATTTCACCATGCATATAGTCAACTGGCCCCTTAGTAGTAGGCTGTGGAAAGGTAAGATATTGCACTTTGACCTGCGATTTAGTAGCCCCTTTTTGTAGCTTGCAAGTCATGCGTACTCATTAGCAATCTGTTATTTGTTATGCACGTATCATTACAAAAGAAAATTCCCGCATTTAAGGTTTTCTTTCTAACTATCACATTAATACTGTATTTTTATGATACGTTTGCAGTGGAACGTGTAGCTGACACTGCAGCTGAAGTCCCACCAGATGAGGTGGCTCTGCCATCAGCTGCAGAAGAGAGGATAATGGAATTGGTGTTAGGAAAGATGCCTAGCACCACGAACAGCATCAGTTCGGTCACAAAGTAAGTGTTTTGGAATGCAGAATTTCCTCTCAGGCTTAATCAAGATTAAGTAGCATGCAACAGTTCTTCTACTGGGCCCAGAAGTACTCTTTTTCATTACCGTAAAAAATGTGTTGCTGCTGCTAGAAGAGCCACAAAGATGGCTCATGTACTGTAGGGTGATGCATGGTTGGTGAGATATTGGTGCTAGAAGGCTGGAACATATGATAATTTCATTTTCTGTCATGTGACAGGTTTAATTCAATGTGATCCCAAAGTCTCTTGCAGTTTCACAATGAAATATTGTGCAATTGAATATATTCCTGTTGAATGTTTGTGATAAAACAGGCAAATAGATTTTTGCTTTAAAAGAAAGCTGACAGTTATTATTCAGTCTGGTTTGTATTTTAACTCATAAGTCACTTCATATTGATTTGAGTGTGTTACCTCAAACTTAGAGCAGTGGAAAGTGAAAATGTAAGTATACCAGAACCTCAAGGAGACTTTTAAGTATCAAGGACTTTTAAAATTCTTTTTTGTCTTTCTGACTTGGTAAAATTGGCTTCTTGATTTTTATTTTTATTTTTTTGCATAATGAAGTGCTTGTTAGATATTTCAAAATTAGCTAGTAATGCAGTATACTAAGGTCCTTAGCAGATACAGAGCCATCAAAAGTGCATCCCAACTGGTAGTGGTGCTGGGAAATAAAACAGTGTTGCTTCTTGGTGCCCTGCTGCCTTCTTTACCATACATGCTTTTTGCATGAAAACTGCCAAGATTTCTAAGCTGAAAGCATGCTGATGGCATTTTTTCAGAGGAGCAGAACAGATCCTTTGTGCTCCTCTGAGAGGCCTGAAAAGACAATCTGTGGGGTTGGTGGCTCCTGCTTTCTTTCTTTTTTGTCTTGGGTGAAGTTAATTTGAAGCAAGCTGCTTTCCAACATCTGCTGCTTTAAGCCGGTGGCTGAAAGGTCGTCTTGGCAATGATGAGGCTCCAGCGCTCCCTCTCCTGTCAGAAGCTGAGCATAACATCTTCTAGCTTTTCGCCATCTGATGGGACTTTCTTGCAATCTGTGGGATACCTTTCAGTCCCTGCCTTTCTTTCTCTGATCCAGTAGGTTTGCTCATCACCAAAACAGCATGTCCCTCAAAAGAAGTTTAATTCTCTCCAGTAGACATGGTATACGGCGGAAGCTGATAAAACAACTTGGGGAGCACAAAAGAGTCTATCAGTGCAGTATCTGCAGTAAGATCTTCCAGAACAGCAGCAACCTCAGCAGGCACATCCGTTCTCATGGTAGGTTTGCTTTTACCTTGCTTGTGCGTTGTTTCTTTCTCTCGTTTGTTCCACTTTTGAGTAAAACATCTTAAGCTATTCTTAGATATTGGTATGCATTGTTTTAATAGAGCTCTTCCTTTTTTTTTTTTTTTTTTTCATTTTTAAGTTATGCAGACCATAGGAACCGAAATTATTTAAAATTTGAATCTAGGTACATATTTTAAGCAGGGGGAAGGATGTGTTGATTTTTCCAAAACTATTCTTCCCTTTACAGATATATTCCCCCATCTTAACAGTCTCATGATCAACGTTGCTGTGAAAATATCACCAAAGTGCTTTCCCTTCTGTGATCTGCAGTTGCAGGAGTCCTCATGACCTGCTTGTAAAGATTTTGCAAAAAACAGCAATTCAGAAAAGGGTGGGGGGGAATCAAACAAAATTGTCACTAGGTAAACTTCACTAGAATGAAAAAGGTTAAGATCTGCTATCTGGATCTCCTGAATTGCTCAGGCTTCTAATCACTAGCCTGTTTGTTTTGCTTGTGCTCTGATTTCCCCTGTTTTGTCTAGAGTTGATTATTATCAGTTTCTGACTACCTTTTTTTTTTTTTTTTTTTAAATCTTGATTGATGCCCTCAGGTGACAAACTATTTAAATGTGAGGAATGCGCAAAGCTGTTCAGCCGTAAAGAGAGCTTAAAGCAGCATGTTTCATACAAGCACAGCAGGAATGAAGTGAGTGGAAATGACCAACGGGCTTTTTCTGAGGTTATGTGAAAACGTGCAGTGAGCTTCCAGGTGCTCACTGGGGAGTTTGGGTCAATTATGCTTGAGCAGATATCTCTGTGAATTTCTTATAAGTGAGGTAAGACTGATAAGGAGAAGTAATATCTTCTGTTAGAACAGCTGATCAGTTTGGAAAGCGTGGGCTTACTTAAGGACATAAAGTTCTTTCTTGTGTCTGAATTTCCTGTAGAAGGTTGTTTTCAGGAGTCAGCTACAGTAAGACAAGCTGAAATTAGCTGCACCTACATGACCCAGAGGTGAGATTGGACTTCAGTTTATTGTACCAAACAGTATTGCTCTAGTTTTGTTTGCCTGTCCTCGTTTATTTCTCTCTGCCTGTTGCAGAGATAGCGTATGAATAGTCTGGGTAAAGGCTGCGTTAGAGAGCACTATGAGCCCCTGTATAAACTTGCAGAGCTTATAGCAGAGAGCTGTGCCTGCTGACGAAGGCTTTTTAGTTCTACTGCCGCCATATAAGTATTAAACATCCCAGTGGTGGGGTCTTATCAGTGAAAATTTCTGTTGTTGCCTCACATCAAGACCCCAGGCTCTCATATTCCTGGCATCTGTTTGGGAGCTAGAGGATGAGTCAAGTTACGTCTTGCTTTTCAAAATTTCTCTGTCAGACTCGGGGTAATCAGGAAGACTGTTAGATGCACACAGGTGCATGGTCTATTGGTCTACTGTTGGTTTTTTTGTTGTTTTGTTTTTTTAGTAGAGATCAAATGTAGGAACATAGCGTGATAATACAGCGTTAGAATTTTGCACCAGCATATATTTAAACATCATGTTGAAGACAGAAAAATTGGTCAAGATAAAAAGCAGAAAAAGTAATTGAGATTTCTCTGTCAATCATGACTCAGCATTTTCTCCTCTTCAATAATCTTTGTAATCCTCAGGTTGACAGTGAGTACAGATACAAGTGCACAACATGTGAAAAGGCTTTTCGAATAGAGAGTGCCTTGGAATTTCATAACTGCAGGACAGGTGAGCATGGCTAACGCTTCAGCTTCCTCTCATCTTTATGGGTATGCCTACAAATCCACCTCAGCGTGCTAACTACAAAGGGAAAGTAGGCATTTGGATTTTTTCATTATCACAAGCAACCTGCCACTCTCCTTTCTTCCTTCCCTTATAGAATTTCTTCTTGCAATAATCAAAGTAGAATCAATAATCTGTAGAGTAATACATCCACTTATGTGTTGCCTTTTTTCTTTTCCCTGCTCACCCATAAAATATCCTCACTGGTATTTCACTTGTATGTTCACAGATACCCTGTCATTATCTCTTTTTAACTTTCTTTCCTGAAACTAAGTTTCAACTAATTTCTCTGAGAAAGAGGAACTGGAAAAGAGGTCACTACTACTGATAGCTTGCAATTTTCAGAGATTAGTTTTCTTCTGCTTTTTCATGCTTTCTTTATACTTAAAATAATCTCTCCATATGTTTCCTTCTTGCTATCACTAGAGCCTTTCATTCCACAGCCTTCCCTTGTTATTACTCCTATTAGATATTCTGAGTGATCTTATGCTTAGAAAATGACAGCCTGATTACTTTTATAGACACATGATAACTCCCTGTTCAGAATCACCTGGGTAACTGCCGCTTCAAGCACCATTCAAAATAGATTTTCTGATTTCCTTTGAAAGGGTACAGCTTGAATAAAAACTCAGACTTGTGAAGAATGGGAAGCAAAGCTCAATATTCAAAGAGATCAGCTCATTTTCTTTCTGAGTTGACTGCTACCATATTGAGCAGCAGTTTTTGCTCTCCGATTTGACTAATCAAGCAGTTAGCATCTTTGTGATTGCTGTAGTGTTGGCAAATTCCATCTAAAGGACCATGCTTTCATTTTCTGACAGAAGTCTCAACTACTGAATACAAAACGAATTTCCCATAGGCCCGTTATCATGTAATGTTTCTCTTCTGAGATTTTGTACTTTCTTCTGGAGTATACTGTACTGGCTGGCGTTAGAAGCCAATGCTGGCAGTATTCTGATGTTTAGATATAGCTGTCTGTTATGATGTGTTGCCATATACACAACTATTTTACCATCATTGAAAACTTGAATCAACTATAACTGAATCTACTTTGAACGTTATTTTAATGTGTGCTAGACCATGATAGAAATAGACCAGCTAAGGAAGATATGATGGTAGAATCAGTGTCGAACTGACATATGTTGTTATTGCTTTTGAAGAAATACTCTTCAGGGATTGTTAACTTCATAGGTAGCGAAGATGCACTTGGTGTATTGTTTGGTGTTTATTATACTTTAAATGGGAAGACAGATTTTAGAGTTAAAAAAAAAAAACATACTTCATTTCCTTCCTCAATCTATATATAATGATTGATTACTTACACGTTATAACTCAGGTTTCACAAAAGAACTACATATGTCACAAACATAGAAAACTTGCTTTCCTTTTTAAAAAGCTCTCTGGTTTCTCTTGCTTACAGATGACAAGACATTCCAGTGTGAGATGTGTTTCAGATTCTTTTCTACAAACAGTAATCTTTCCAAACACAAGAAAAAGCATGGAGATAAGAAGTTTGCATGTGAAATCTGCAATAAGATGTTCTACAGGAAGGATGTCATGCTGGACCATCAAAGGCGACACCTGGAAGGTAAGCTTACCACCTATGAACCTAGTTATTATGGTAGGTGTCATTTTTAATCAGTTTCTTGCTTTAAAGTTGCAGGTTTCAGCAATATGTGAAGTTTATGAAAAATAACAGTAATGAATCCTGGAGGGGAGTTATTTAGGTCTGAGAAACCTTTTTAGGAGCTGCACCCTTTGTTTTTAACTTCACATGATTGGATGCAGTGCTGCTGACAGTCACATGAAAGCTGCTTGGCTCATTATGCAGTATCTGAGACTACCTAATTTTATCAGTCTCTCTTTCTCCCTCTCTTTTTTTTTTTTTTAATTTCTTTGATTTTTATTCTTTTCTATTTTAAATGTGTGGTAACTAGAAAATTTGAGAGCAGAGAATTGACTGAAAGTGACTGCTGTATAAATATAAATCTATTCTGTAGGCTGCTACCTGACCAATATCGTATAAATGAAATGCTGTATGATGTAATCTAGGGAGTATATGTAGATGAGATTATGAGATTTCAAAATTTCAGACATCTAAGGATGTTATGTTCCAGGCTGGATGTGGCTCTGGGCAGACTGGTCTAGTGGTTGGCAATGCTGCACATAGCAGGAGGGTTGAAACTAGATGATCAGTGTGGTCCTTTTCAGCCCACGCCATTCTATGATATGATTCTGTGTTATAGATACTCCTCAAAGGGTCTGGAAAAACTTGGATGATGACAGCTTACCAAATTATACGTTAAAATACCACTAATGGTGTAGAAGATAAGAACAAAGGTGATATATATATATATATATATATACATATATAAAAATAATAATAAAGCAGTCAAATTATGTAATTTGTCACTTTGGGCATAGCCAGCCATCACTGGTCTCTCATGATTCAGTCCTCTGTGTCCTGAACTAGAGGACAAGGTTTTGAGTAACAGTGGCAAGAAGTTTCACATTCAGTTGTCACAGAACAGCAGCAGCCCTTTTCTTCATGGAAAGTAGCAAAAAAAGAGGTCTGTAATTGTCCTTGAACATCAGAAGTGATGCTGGGTTATTCTCTCTCCCCTTAGAGACTGACGGAGGGATTTTTAGTCTAGATATCTGATCAAAATACCAAGGCCTACTAGATCCGCTTGTTTTCTTTTATTGACAATAAATTCCCATTTTCAGACACATTACAGTTGGTGTAATATCCAACAGGCCACAATACTTCCCTTTGGCAGAATTCTTCTATATTCTCAAGATGGCATTTTAACTAAGAAATTATCTTTTGCTAGCAATTAAATTCTGCATTGAGGCTTTTCCCAGTGTTTCACTCTTCTTTACAGTATTCACCTGAGAGGGCATGCAGATTGGAGTGGAAAGCCATGGTTTATTTTTTTTGTTTTGTTTTTTTGATGGGGACTGTTCTGTAAAGGGGTGAGGCGTGTGAAAAGAGAAGACTTTGAACACAGCACGGAAAACATGGTTCGCTACAAGAAGGAGCCTTCAGGATGTCCTGTGTGTGGAAAGGTAGGCTGCTTTGCCAGCATGCGCCCCATGAAGCTATGTGTTGTAGCTCCAGGAATATGCTGAGGGTACAGTGCCTCAGCTCTGAGCCTCTAAATGAATTATCATGGCATAGAACATGTTACCAGCCATGCATTAAACCACAATAACTATCTATTTGTATAGACGCAGTGTCTGCCAAAAGGTTGAGGTAAATGACATTTAGTACAGTATATGCCACATCAGACTGCCTCACAACTCATACAGGTGCATAGTCAGTTAGCAGCAAGTCCTGAGGCCCAGCCAAGATGTTCCTCTTTCAGTTGCATAAGCTCTACTATATGCCCAAGTCCACTATGGCCAATGATTGTGGAAGCTGTTATGACAAAAATAAGAACAAAACTGAAGTTCAGACTAGACTTTTTTCAGGACGTGTAACATGACCACTGTGTCTGCCAGTGAAATCTCATGGCTTACACTATTTAGAGTGAAGATTTTCTTCCAGAATGAAAATAGCTACAATTGACTGTGTGTCTTGGAAATCTGTTAGAATTCCAAGTGCATTCATTGTGTGATCGTGCCATTGTTGTGTTTTGGAGCTTAATATTCATTATCTGAAGTTGCTACTGTCACGAGTGCAAAGGCTGTGGATTTTACTAGTGATTTTATAAATGTTTAATGATTCATGGTGGAAGATGTACTCAAGCAACACTTAAATTGGGGTGTAAGCTTTTGATTTTGATGCTTTCAGTATGTTGATTTCAGCGAAGATAGATTTTGTGCATGTATCTTTTTATAGATAGATGCAACATTCTTGGTTCAAAAGGCACTGTCTAAATAAATTTACCCTATGTAATTCTGCTGCATGTATTTGTAAGCCCACCTCTGATAAGCAGGCATTTTCAGTTAGTTCTTCGGGGATGCATATATGTTTTGCTTTGTCACCAGTTTCTGAGGTCATCTGTTGGCTAGATAACAGATGTTCCTATATGTTTCTGGCCTGAATAAATAAAAAAGGACTGGAGGTACATTCTTAGCTATCTGTTGGGTAACTTGTAAAGAACTGTAGCCCTGCTGGATGTGATACAAAAACCCATCCTTCTTTCTTGTAGGTGTTTTCATGTAGGAGCAATATGAACAAACACCTTCTAACACATGGAGACAAGAAATACACCTGTGAAATCTGTGGACGTAAATTTTTTAGAGTGGATGTGTTGAGAGATCACATTCATGTCCATTTTAAGGTACTGTGTTAATTGTTTGGTAGAAAAGTCATGTTATTTAGCAAACATTAACAAACATATCGATAAATATATTGAGACTGTTACAGCTGTGTGTTTGTACTGGCAACGTAAGTGATTGTGTATCCTGCGTGATGATGTTTCTGCTGCAGTCTAGCAAGCACTGTGTTCTGATTTACCTATGGCTGTGTGTTTCCACATGTGTCATTTCAGGTATCACTGCAGAATGCTCTTCTAAACTTGTGACTTTGTGTGAATCATTGAGGTTGATTGGTTTAAAGCAGAAAGAATAACTACCTAATAAGATAGCTGTATTGTTCCAGCTGTAGTTTGACTGAGATGAGGGTTTACTGTCATCCTCTCTCTGCACTGAGAAAAACTTCACCAATCAACAAGAAAAATAACTGTTCCTGCTCTTTTCCATGCCAGTGATTGTGATTCTCTTGTATATACCAGCATAACTGGCTGTGTGCTCAGCTCCTAACCTGGTTTTGTGAAAATGATTCAAATCATTTAAGGAGGAAAAAAAAAAAAAAAAAGGAGACCAGCAGTGTCTAAACAGATGCTGATTATTTTGGCGTCACTTGCTTAACCCGAAATCTAAAGGAATTGTATCACTCAGTGACATTTGTAAAGACTCTATGGATGTAATACTGAACCAGTTGAGTGTGTTTACATTAAAATTCATTGTATACACAAAATCTGATATTATCTGTTCAGATAAATGGTTGTTTCTTGTTTAATCATGGACAGAGCGAATTTGTTTATCTTAATTGAATGAAATGGGAAGATCATCTAGGTGATGTTGATAAATAGGGCTACAGCAGCTGATAATGTGAGGCAATCAGTGTGGCAAAAATGCTGTTGAGGTATTACATTTTGAAATAGATGTTTAATCTATTAAAACATAATATTCTTTCCTACTTTGCATAGGATATAGCACTAATGGACGATCACCAGAGGGAAGAGTTCATTGGTAAAATTGGAATCTCATCAGAGGAAAATGATGACAATTCTGATGAAAGTGCAGATTCTGAGCCTCACAAGTATAGCTGCAAAAGGTGCCAGGTAGCTTTAAATACTTTCAAATTAATTTGATGGGAGGGAAGGAGTGGAGATGTCTATCAATTATTTATAACTTTAAGTAATGTTGAAAATTAGGAAAGAGAAGACCAGTTCACAGGTCTGCTCTCCTCTGCAGTGCTCTAATCTACAAAGTGATGTCATTCCATAAGACGCCAGGCGGTATTCTGCAAAGTGAATACCAAACACTTAAAAAGATAAATGCATATGTTTCCCTGCATGCAAGGCAGCAAGCAAGCAAAACTGGAGGAAGAAACAGTACAGGAACATTCAATTCTTAGACTACCTTTTAATTATGTGCAAATTAAAAAAATATGTATGTTAAAGTAGTATTCTGAATGATACCATCCACAATTTGATTCATTTCAAAAAGATCAAATGCTCTCTAGTGGGTATCCGCTTTGGGGGATTAACGCTCCTGTTAGTGTCCAACGTGAATGCTTATTCTTGGCCTACTCTATTACTACCAGGATGGTACTACTGGAATATACTTTGCTTACTTGTCAGCAAGCAGAGGAAGACTCTTTCAGCCTTTAATTGCATGGCTTTTGCCATTTTGTAAAGAAGTAATGAGGAAGAATGGGATCTTTGGGTTCTATATCTTTGTGGGGAGCACACTGTGCAGGAGTGAGAGGGTTGGAAAAAATGATCTGTGAGAACAGCAGAACTGGACAAACTGGCAATGGAGCGGGGGAATCTTGGGAGTTAAATCACTAGCTTGTCCTCTGGAAATAAGAATTTGTATCACAGATACACATAATGTGGTGAAAGCACTTAGCCTACCTTCTCATGTAAAAGACTTGGAGATATTAGTACTTCAGTTTTCTGTTCTTATCTGCAAACTGATTTTAAGCTTATGTCAGTAAGCATAAGATGTGGTCTCACCAGTTAATCATATACTTGCTAATTTTAATGTCTGGCACTTAATGGGTACTTAAACTGTATAAAATATATGCTTCTAAATGAGGGAAAATTTGCTATTTCAAATTAGAAAGGATGTTTCTGGAAGCTGATCTTTTTTAGTGCTTTTGCAGGTGTTTGTGAAGTTTGTGAACTGTAAGGCGATAGAAGATGAGTGTAAGCTATTGTAAGATAGGGAGGCTCTTTCTGGCTGAAAACTCATGCACTCCTAAAGGAGAGCTACATACAAATGAGTATTAGTGAAATACGTGTTCCAGGATTTTGAGAGTCTCTCACTTATTTTCCTTTTCCCAAAGGTCATCTTCACCAAGCTGTACAGTGCTGTCAGTCATGCCCTGAATAGGCCCAAAATTAGAGCAAATGAACACATTGTCATGGCACTTTGCCCTGATACATAGGAGCATATAAGAATATGCAACGTTACTTAGCCCTGGTGGAGCTCCTGTCTGTTGTAGCTGTAGCGCTTCCAAGAGCTGAACTGGAATCTCTGCCCTGCAAATGCCAAGAAATACAAAATCCCTGAAGCTAGTGCTGATGCTTTCTCTGCAGAATGGAATACTATGCCTTAGAGCCCAAAATACATTTATCTCTGTCTGTGGCATCCTTGCTTAAACAGCTAGTGAAGATTATATGTGGCTCTCTTCAAGTCTGTTCCTTGGTGCACAAATAATTGGAGGTCTTCTACTAGTGCAGTGCAAGGAGCACTTTTCTGTCCAAAAATAAGTGAACTGTTCTCATTATGCTCTTCTGCCCTCTGTCAGCAAGGAGCCAGAGATACCATATTGATCTGGTTTTCTGAGTGAGTTAATTGATGTCCTGTAGCAGAGTGCTTGTAATGGCCAAACAGGTTCAGTCCCGAATCTGGCTTTCAAAGATATTTCATCTAGCGATAAGCAGAATATTTCTGACCGCTGCTTCTGACTGTAGATCCCAATTATGTGTTACTAAACCACAGCTGTTCGCAAGGAACTTCTTCCCTTTTCATTCACTATTGGTTCATTTCACAGTTAACTTTCGGCCGAGGAAAGGAGTACTTGAAGCATATAATGGACGTGCACAAGGAGAAAGGCTATGGCTGTAGCATTTGTAATCGACGTTTTGCCTTGAAGGCTACTTACCATGCACACATGGTCATTCACCGGGAGAACCTACCTGATCCTAATGTGCAGAAGTAAGATGACTTGTTGGACTGCTAAGAGAAGATGCCTTTTTGTAGTCTCAGTGGCTCTGTCATCTGATGCTTTAGGAGAACTGGGCTGTACTAAAATATATAACATTAGTAATTCACTTAGTGTTATTAATCAACAGCCTCCCAGTTCAGGCTTTGTAAAGTATAAATCTGTGCTTTTTAATAAGAATTAAAAAAAACAACAGCGCAATTATGATTTGAGGGCATAGCAATACCAAACTGTTCCCAGCTTATATTTACAATTCAAGGAAGTTAACTAGTAATTAGTACTACCAAATAAATTAAAGTTACTGACAGAAACGTCTGAAAATCATCTCTGTCTCAAGAAAAGCATGACAGTTTTGGTCTTTTTGGTTTCAGATACATCCATCCATGTGAAATCTGTGGAAGGATTTTTAACAGTATAGGGAATCTGGAAAGACATAAGCTTATACATACAGGTAAAAATGCTGTGTTTCTTTATAATTATCAATATTCAAAAAAAATTTCTGTTGCCAGTGCCTGCCTTTTTTTCTTTTCTTTTCTTTTTTTTCCCAAGAAAAAAGCTTCTGGGTTTTTATTCTAAGTTACAATAAGATAAATTATCTATTTATGCTTTAAGGTAGACCAGTTTTCTAAAGCAGAAAGTGTTAGTGAGGATATTTGGTCAAAGCCCACAGTGCAGAAGATCCTTAGTCAATCCCACGCAGGATTCATCTGCTAAAAAACCTAATTCTGTATTCCGTTCTTCCTCAAATTCTTATCCATGTCACCTTCTCACCATTACACAGGCTGAAAACTGCTACTGCAAAATCATTTTTAACAACTCATTATTATTTCATGCTATACAGTATTGCCCTACTTCAGGCTTTGTCTTTTTTCACGCACACACACACAAAAAAAGCAGCCTTTCTTTCTCTAACGTCTCCTAATGCAGTTGGGACTACAGTGTGCATGAAAGATGTGGCTGACAACACAGATGGACTGTCACCCTCTAATTCACCAATCTAGTCAGTTTTGAGGGGATGCACATTTTTCATTAACATTTTTTTTTTTGTTTATGTTGTCTTTTACATTTATTTTTAAGGTGTAAAAAGTCATGCTTGTGAGCAATGTGGCAAATCATTTGCTAGGAAAGACATGTTAAAAGAACACATGCGGGTCCATGATAATATCCGAGAATACTTGTGTGCAGAATGTGGCAAAGGTATGTCTAAAGCCTTGTTTTCCGTTAATTGTGGTACTGAATAGCAGATGAATATCTGAGTTCAAGTTCTACTCTTAGAATATTGGGAAGGTCCTTCGAATGTAAATTTCCTTACTTGTGACTGTTAGAAGCTATTAATCAGGAGCTTGACAGATATATAAAACACTTCTAAATTTATGAACTGCTTCCATGACCTGTAAGATGCATCGAATTTTAATAAAATTTGCCTCTGTTCTGTTAGATTGAGAAGTGCTTCTCTGACTGAATTCTGCCGCGTTTGCAGCACCAGTGTGAAAAAAATCATGGTTTTTTTTTTTTTTCATTCTAAGTCGTTTTCAGACATAAACTTAGAGTGATTTCTCTTTCTAAGAGCCTTAAGTGTCAAAAGTTGTTTCTACTTTTCGAGTTATTTGTTACAATCTGAGCAATTACTGAACTGGCATTTTAGTAAAGGCATTAAATGTGATATCTCTGATGATGTTTTTTCTTCTGTTTTCCTTGCTGTTTTGCTTCTTCCTTGGTGATTCTTCGGATGTTTTCCAGAGCTTTTGCCTGGATCCTAAAAGAATAGTGATAAATTGCTATTGGCTAACAATGTATTTGAGTTCTTCTCTGAAGGTGGAGAAATTGAGAAAATCATCATACCGCGCTTTTAGCTGTGTCTGTTTGTCTCATAGGAATGAAGACAAAACACGCACTTCGTCACCACATGAAACTTCATAAAGGGATAAAAGAATATGAATGCAAGGAATGTCACCGAAAATTTGCACAGAAAGTCAACATGCTGAAGCATTACAAAAGGCACACGGGTGAGGTCTCTAAAGCTGTGCAAAATCAACTAAATGCTTCTTGCGAGAACTCATATCTAGAAGAGTGAAAGAGTGTGAGAATAGAAATACACATATTATGCTTTTTGAAAAGTGGGATTTTGACCTCTTGTCAGCCAGAACCACTATTATATTGTACAACTAAGATACATCAGCTGATTGGTTTCATGTTTTCTTTTTTTAATGGAGGTTGGTTTGGTCTCACGTAGGCCTAGAGTGTTGCTTCCATTTTAAATTAGTCTTTAGTTTCTTATTTCCCAAAATAAAATGTGATTTTCTGACTGATAAGAGTGGCACGGTTTAGATAAAAAATAGCTGGTGATGCTGGGCTTCCCCTACTTGTTTGGCTGTGTGATGGGGTTTTTGGTAATACGAGATTTAGAATTATCCCAGATGCCTTAAACTATTACTGCTCTTATGCTAAATGTACTCTTCATACAGGAATCAAAGATTTCATGTGTGAGCTCTGTGGGAAGACTTTTAGTGAGAGAAATACAATGGAGACTCATAAGCTGATTCATACAGGTAAATCCTCCAAGAAATAATAGCCAAATACTATAGCTTAATTTTTTCCATAGTTCCTCTTCTTGAGCTACTGGCAATATGATACTCACCTTTCAGGGCTGTTGCTAACAGATTTTCCTTCCATCTGCCACCAGTAGGAAAACAGTGGACGTGTTCAGTCTGTGATAAGAAGTATGTCACTGATTACATGCTCCAGAAACACATACAGCTCACTCACGATAAGGTGGAAGCCCAGAGCTGTCAGCTGTGTGGGACAAAGGTTTCTACCAGAGCATCCATGAGTCGACATATGAGGCGTAAACATCCAGAGGTAAGTTAGTTTGGCAAGTAGCTCATGGGGTGCTTTCGTATTTTGACTTTTGTTTTGTTTTGGAAACTTAATGGCCTTCAGTGATATAGAAGGAGTTCCACCCCAACTCTTTTTTTTCCCTGTTCTTTTGAGGCAAATTTTGGCTAAGGGTAAATTAACCTTAGCTTGGGCACTATCTCTTAAGCTTGCACTTAACTCAATGAGCCCTTGTGTTATATTTCAGCAGTAAACACATCTGATTGCCACTCCTTAAAAATGATTTTCTTCTGATTGTTTAAATCCTTTTTTTTGCCTTTGCTTAAATGTATGATTTTTTCATATTTTGTATTCATCTGTTAGTGAGCATAATCACTTTTTTTTCTTCATTATGTTCTCTGTATTCAGAAGTGATCTGAAAGAAATGGTGAATAGAGGTGATAGCAGCATCTGATGATGATACAAAATAATAAATAATAAAGATAAATGCTAACTGCGGAGAATTTGGATTAGAGGGTTGTTTTGATTGACTCTCGTGGAGATTTTTCTGCGTTCTAACTTTCTGAATAGATAACGTGCTTTTTTTCTCAGCAGTTTCTTCTTTAGGTTGTTTAAGGCTTGTTCCTTCCATTTGAGCCTTTATTTTACAACCAAATTATCATCAGTGTTGCTTTGCCTTAAATTATGCCTACTTTTCATCACAGTGACAGGGAAAGATGCCAGCAAAAAGCTTTTATTTATTGATTTTTGAACTAAAAATGAGCTAGCTATCTGCAATTTAGAGGGCAATTTGTTCCTCTTTTTTGATAAGCTGAGCTGTGTAGATTCTGCTGGGGACAACAGAGTAGGACACAGTTAATGTGTTTATTATTAATAGCAATAAAATAAATTTTATAAAGTAATTTTTAGCCAATTACATTTTACAAAATGTTTTATTTCTTTTCTACAGAATTCTTCACTTCTCAGTGGGTTGTGGGTTGTCTGGAATACGAGAAAAAACACATTCTTCTAGTGTTGTCTTTAAACTTTGCTTTTCAGTGAAAGGAAAAGAGTTTTGTGCCAGAAGATAAAGGTTATTTAAAACAAAACAAGCTGTGGTTATATTAAATTAAACCATTATATTAAATGGCTTGTATGAAATGTTGGATGCAACGTTTTTGCTCTGTGATTAGGTAAGGCAATGCTGTATTGTTTGGCTGCAATTTGTTCTGGTGCAGTTCACCAGGCTGATACCTCTTTGTCCACAGATTCTTTCAGTGAAGATTGATGATTTAGAGCAGCTGCCAGAGACTACAACCATTGATGCCTCTTCAATTGGGATTGTTCAGGTAAATTCACCGTTGCCAAATTCCAGTGGCAACAAGATTTTCAGACCTACTGGGGATGTTGCTTTTCTGTATGTATCATAGCCAAGCGTGGGCTGATAGGCAAGGAGTATGTTTTTTTAGAGAATCAGTCCCAGGCTAAGGTGTGGTATGCTGTCTTCTAAGCAGTACAAGCAGATTCAAGATCAGTCTGTTTTGTTATATAACACATGCTTATAAAATGGAGGTAATTATAGGGTGAGTTCTCATTCCCTGAAATCAAGTTTTGGCTGAAGTTTGATTCTTTACTTGAAAATCAACAGTAAACCAACTACAGGTGATAGTAGTCTTACTTGGAACTTCATCAAGTCATTTTGCTTAGTGTTTCATTTGGAAATTTGTTGCTTCAGCCGGAATTAGCCTTGGAACAGGGAGAATTACCAGAAGGAAAACAGCATACGAAAGCTCCTAAGCGTGGCCAGAAACGAAAGCAGAAGTCAGGTGAGGAGGAGGAAACTCAAGTGCCTGAGGACCCTGCCTTCAGTGAATACACAGAGAAGGAAGCTGAATTTACAGGAAATGTTGGAGATGAGACTAATTCAGCTGTACAGAGCATTCAGCAGGTAAGCTCCAGTAGAACGGTGGACAGCTGGCATTGCCTAGGGGGATAATACTTCTGGCTTCCCTATGGCAAACAAAAGAATCATCAAAAAATTTAGGGCTAGTTTGATAAACTTCAGTAAGATGAAGATAAATAGGGGAAAAAAAAGAAGGTGTTGGTCCATGCAGTTCCTCACGTCTGTTTCTATTTTCTTTGATGTTACCATCTCCTTGCTTGCCAGATACCACTAACTGGCTGAAGCTGTGACTGTAAGTGTGACAGTTAATTTAACTGATGGTTTTGAATGTTACATATGCTCCCCTCTAATTATCTTCTTTCTTCTACACTTGGAAGTTATGTTCAACCTCTCTATACTCCCCTGTCACAGAATCACAGAAACACCAAGGTTGGAAAAGACCTACAAGATCATCCAATCCAACCATCCACCTACCACCAATAGTTCTCACTAAACCATATCCCTCAACACAAAATCCAGATGTTCCTTGAACACCTCTAGAGTCGATGATTCCACCACCTTCCTGGGCAGCCCATTCCAGTGCCTGACCACTCTTTCAGACAAGTAGTATTTCCTAACGTCCAGCCTAAATCTCCCCTGGCACAGCTTGAAGCCATTCCCTCTAGTCCTATCACCAGTTACACGAGAGAAGAGACCGACCTCCAGCTCACTACAACCTCCCTTCAGGTAGTTATAGAGAGCAATAGGGTCTCCCCTGAGCCTCCTCTTCTCCAGATTGAACTTCTCCCAGCTCCTTCAGCCGCTCCTCATAAGGCCTGTGCTCCAGACCCCGCACCAGCTTTGTTTGCCCTCTAGTTGTATGAATTCTTTTACTGGCAGTAGCAACATGTGAGCCCATCAGCACTCAGCTGGTCTTTCTCAGTGCTAGATACTTGACAGTCAGCTGTACAATATAAGGTTGAGGTTACCATTCTGTTTTTCCCCAGGTGGTGGTGACCCTTGGCGACCCAAATGTCACAGCGCCGTCCAGTTCTGTTGGACTGACAAATATCACTGTTACCCCCATTACAACGGCAGCTGGAACGCAATTCACAAACCTCCAACCAGTGGCTGTGGGCCACCTGACTGCACCAGAGCGCCAGTTGCAGCTGGACAACTCCATTCTCACTGTGACATTTGACACAGTCAGCGGTTCCGCCATGCTGCACAACCGCCAGAATGACATTCAGATCCAGCCGCAGCCAGAGGCAGCCAATCCTCACTCTGTGGCCCATTTTATAAACCTAACCACCTTGGTGAACTCCATTGCTCCTCTAGGAAACCAGATAACAGAACAGCATCCTCTGACGTGGAGGTCGGTGCCTCAAACTGATGTCTTGCAGCCCCCGGCACAGCCAGCGCAGCAGCAGTCAGGACAGCAACAGGTTCAAGCAGAGCAGCAGCAACAGATGTATAGCTACTAATTTATACTTTGAAAATTTGAAGTGGACAGTAGAGACAAAAACACACGGATGTTTGGAAAATTTCTAATAGGATTATTTGCTGGATACCAAACAGAGATGGGAAAGTGTTTATACAATGAAATGTAAGCTAAAATTGGCATCGCACCCTGCAACACCTGTGAGAATCTTGAGATTCTCACATCATCTCTAAACCTTGCAATGTTTTTTGAAAAAAAGAAAAATCAAAACCAAAACCATCACGGATTTAGTACCCCTGCTATATTGTACTGTGTATTTTGCACTGTGAATTTGGGGCAGTAAGATTGAGATTTGACAGGAAGCGTCATAATACATCTTAACCAAAGCAGGGAAATAATATGGCACTGGAAATTCAGAAAACCTTTTAGCCATAATGTGACACTTCCTTCCAGTTTGTAAACTTGATATGAAGACCTCGTTGACAGTGAGCTGGAATACACTTGTGGTCAGCTGGTAGAGACTGAAATGTACACAGAAACGGGCAAAACGATAATTGTTTTCTTTCTCCTTTTGGTCCTTCTAACAAGATTGGTGTAATAGGTGGAGGCTGGGACTTGGGGGTGGGGCTGAGTGTGGCGTGGAAGAAAATAGACCATTTTCACAAGTATTTCCATTTTAGTGATGGGAAAAGCCCTGTACCCGTAACACTGTTAGTGCTACTTGGATCACGTAGCTGGTCTAATACTAAAGCAACTTCTGTGGTCTTCTAGTCAAGTCGGAATCAAACCGGTTATGAACTGAAACAAGAATGTGATACAGTTTTATGTAATTTTAAAAAACTGCTCTTTCAAACTTGCTTTTAGCTAATAGATCCGAAGAGTAATTGGTCCTCTTTGATCAAGTTCAGGATGTGAATTTTTTTTCAATTAGTCTTCTTTCATGGTGTAATAAACATTTGAGAAAGTATTCTTTTTTTATATATATATACATATATATATATATATGCCTTTGTACTTTACTGTGCATCTCTGGTGAATATTTGTGTGAAGGACACTGTTATCAATATAAGTCATTAATTTTTTCATCCTTCTATTGCCCTGTCTCACAGAAATAATGCATGAATTCTAGTCCATTCTATTTCCAACATTTAGAGCCGCACACAATTGTGTGAAATGCAAGACAAAAGAAAGTCTGAAGCATGCTTGGCCACGTGGAGGCAGCATGCCCTAGTGTAGAAGGGGCAAGGTTTGCCTGAGTATTGGAGCTGCAAACTAGGAGGTTGGGCAGTCAGTGGGTGACAAACCCGCCCACAGCAGAGGGTTGGAAGTGGATGGGGCTTTAAAGGTCCCTTCCAACCCAAGCCATTCTGTGGTTGCGATTCTATGAAATACATCAATGTTGACACAACACTTTGATTCCATTCTCCACATATTGATGTGCAGTCTGGACAGTTGCATGTCAAAAAGACAGCATCTCTCCCACAGATAAGAACAGCAGCTATGAAAAAAAAATTAACTAAAAATGAACAACAATAACAAAAAATAAATAAAAATAACAGGTGCCGTCTGGAATCCTGACAGCCAAAATTGTCCTACCAGCTGCAGCTGAAGAACAAGTCCCTTCAGGGCTGCAAATTGAGCCAGCCTCAGAACCTTACTTAAGATTTTTGCTGGGTACAAAGCATCTGCTGTGTTTAACACTGAAGATAGATTGATGGTTGTAAAAATCCTGTCTGTGCCTATCATATTTATGAAAATGTTGTATGTATTAGCAAAAATATGAGTAGGAATGAGTTTGTCTTTGAAAGTCTGTATTAACATGGACTACCTGACCCCTAAATGATGCCTTAGAATCTCTGCAACAAATCCTTCCAAAGTATAAATGACTGGAAATTAAAGTTAATCTTCCATGGCTTTCCTTGTGCCATATCAACGTCTAGAGGCAACGCTATTCAAGGCTCTGTGTAAAGCCTAATTGCAACAGCATATGTTGCAATTAGGAAAGGATGTAACAAAGGAGTTTCTGGTGACAGATTTTGTGTCAGAGGCTACTTTTCTGCAAATATCAACAAGTCTATAAATGTCTCTATGAGAGAGACCTACATTTGATGGGACAAGAATGCATATCAGAAAGAGAAAACGTCTTTTACCAGTGCAGAATTTTCCATTCCCTAGCCCCTTACATGTCTTCCCCAGATCCTTTTCAAACAACTCTGTGATCATGTGGTTTTTTTTTTGGCCTCACAAGAACTAGAGCTAGATGCGCCCGTATTGTCTGGATAATTCCACCACTGGCTCAGGCCAGGTAACCTTCTCCTCAGCTGTCTTCCCCACAAGTGCAAAACCTATTAGTCATGAGGAAGCTATCTTTTATTTATAAAATGTGTTGCTTACATACTTGAAACTTTTATTCTTTTGCTGAGTTTGGTGCCTAATTGGGAAAAGCACATTATAATTTGGCAAGTTGAATGAAAAAAAGAAATGTAGAGGTCCTGGATCAAGTTGCTGTGGTAAATAAAAGATGGCTATGATCTAAAAAAAACAAACAAACAAACAAAAAAAAACCATAAATATATACAAACACAGAGGATTACAGTACTCCATATAGTGTTTCTGGAAGATTGTTTTTTTGTCCATAGGTGATTATGCTTTTAAGTGGGATTTTTTAGCCTCAGCTGCAGAGTGAGTACAACTATTCTATGTGAATACCACTGACGGTAGTATTCAGGAAGCACTGAATCAGTCTGAGCCGTTTTAACATGTATTGCCTGACTATTCGAATTGGATGGTGAGTGCAGGTCATCACTCATTACAGATACCTCTCTGACTTCACAAAACCCCTTTATCCCAATGTGTGATCCTCTCGTTTTCTGTAGTCTTATACTGACTGTGTCGTCCCTCCTGCTCTTCCACAAAATCTGATCCAGGCAAAGCAAAATCTTGCACTTCTGATAGTGAATTAACTAATTATAAAAGGAACAATCTGATTGCACAATAAATGCTTGCGTGTTGGTGGTCACGTGGAAAAGAAATTTCTCTTTTCAGTTTTCTGGTATCCTCCAAATCTTAAACGATATTCTGCTTAAGGAGGAAAAAAATGAAGCTCACTTCAAGTAGGCCAGGCAATAGAAAGTTTTCAAAAAGCTGAACCTTCCAGAACACTCCTTTTAGAAATAACTTTGACTTTCCCTGCAACCTTTGCTGCGGTATCTTACCATCTCTCAGTGTGACTTCATTATTACTACTATTATTAACATCCCTATGAGAACAAAACTGTATCTTGAGTGTGCTGCAAACAAATAATTTTTTTTAGAGAAGTTGGAAATTAATTCCTTTTCAGACGACACTTCCCTTGGAAAACTAGTGAATGCCAGCTGCTCTCCCAACTAAGCCTTTTGCAAATGAATACCAAAGTTCTACTGACGCTGTTTCAACCTGCACAACAAATAAAAATATGTAAGGGATGTGCAATCTAAATTTCATTTGCCAATTTGTTACTAGCCTTTTCATCTGTAGGATATGAAGGTTACTTTTTTCAGCCATGTGTTGGAGATTTTGCGTAATGACTGTTCAGTAACAAACTGGAATTACTTTGAGCCAAAGGAGTGATGTGTAGTGCTGTGTACTGTCTTTGTTTATTGGTAAGACTATTATTTAATTGAATGCTGTCTGTGGCACATGGGCTCTGAAGTAAAGGAGCAGCAAGGTGCAGAACCCTTCTCTACTAGCGTTTTTATTCTTTTCTGGTCCTCAATTAACATATCAGACTTTTTTCCTCGAATCACATAGACGTGCTTCAAAAGCAGTAAGATTAGTAGTTAACTCATAGAACTTTGTAGCCAAAGTATCTCAAGATATACAGGAAAAAACGGTTTAGCATCCGGAAATATTTATTCTATAGCTTGTTACTATACTAAATAAAAAACAGGAGATTGCATCTTTCTCAGCAGCGATCTGTGATGAATTTTGTCAGGAAAAGCTACTGTATTAAGTGCCATTACACTCCCTACAAACTTTTATTTTGAAATGTGTCAATGGAAAAATATTTTTGCAAAACAGTAGCAGTCAGTTTTTGCATAGACAGCTAAGTTTCTGCACCTTTTTACTGTTTCAGAAATCCTCTGAAATTAAGAACTGGAAAACAGACAAATTTATTTCTAGAACTGATTTTCCTATCAATTTGTCAGAATGATTTACTAGTGCTCTGCACACAAGAAGATGCCTGAATTTCTCACCCAGAAAATTAGGACTGGAAAAAATACTATACATCCAAGTGATAGTCATGTAAAAACTGTGTAGGTATTACCTGAAAATAGGTAAGGAAAATAGCATTATTGGTATTGCTTTGTGAATTCTTTTTCAGGAATGATATTTCCTTGGCGCTGTTTAGGCTATTTAAAGTAATACTGTCACTCCTCGTAATTACTGCTGGCCTTTTATTTGTTATCAGTATAGGTATGCCTCTTGGATAATCCTTAACCTTTTGTATTTTTGGCATATCTGTTCATGGTGGTTGTGAGTGCATTGGCCTAATGTGGTATAAAGGCAGAAGGAAACATACTGGAGGAGGATACTCCTGATCCGCAACACAATTCACAGCAAAGTTCTGCTCTAAGTAGTTTGGGGCAAAGACTGTACAGCCAAGTGACTTGTGTCTGTGAGATCAGTTGCCAAGATTTGTCTTCACATAAGGGATTTTGCCACGTAGCAAATCCAAAGTTGGCAACAGAACAACAGCAACAACAAAAGGCATTTCCATAGCATTTGTCATCAGCTCAGAGCGATTTTCTTCAGTGCTGCTATCATATCCCCAATGTAAATGGCAAGAAGGTGTTAAGTTCTCTTGATGAAAAATGTTGGAACACTTTAGAAAGCAACAGTTACTTCACCACACACAGTTACACACCAACACCGTGGTTGGGAAATATGTTTTTTGCTCTGAAATGCTCTGAGAAAGCTGTTCTGGATTTCTTTTCCCTCCTCGGTCCTGAAGAACTACTCTGTGTGGCCACTGCTGCCAGCTACAAAAGGCAGACTTCAGTCTCAGCTGGAATTACCATACAGAGACCCTGCAGTACAGCCTAACAATGGCTGATGCTTTGGATCACTTTCCTAGAGTTCAAGCTCACTATTGCTAAATTTACCTTCCTAAAGCCAAGCTGAAAGGGGCAGAAAAGGAGTCCTTTGAGAGTGGTAGGAAGGTGAGATTCCTCCAAGAGAGTTCAGCCTTACTTCTCAAGTTAGGATTTTATCAAAACTGTAGTGTAATGCTGTTGCCTTTGTCTTATCCATGAGCTGTTTTGACCAGTTAAAGTCTGGCTGGTTACAGTGACTTCAGAACAGCTGATGTCAAAAGCAGTTAAAAAATTACTGAGTTTAGGCATTTATTCCATCTAAAGCAGAGTTTTTAAATTCTGATGTCATTTTGCCGTCAGTTGAGCTCTTTATTTTTCTGTTTACAATTAGATTTTGATTCTAGAATGTTTTGAAGGTGTTCAGTAATTGTAGCAAAAATTAAATGGCTATATATACATATATTAAAACAAAAAAAAAAAAAGAAAGAAATTTAGTATTGGCAGAATGAGAGGTTAAAATTGGCAAACCCAATGATACTAATTTTCTGCAAGTTTCCGTCCTTCTCCTACCCATGTGAATCTAAGGTTCTTGCTGTGACACTGAAACAAGGAGATAGCACACACTGTGGCTGGTTTGCCAGAACAACCTGCATAAGGTCTGACAAGCTGGGTGTTGTTAATGAAGCCAGATACCAGTGAGTTCACCTGCCTTCCTTTCAAGCCCTGCACTCATTTTAGTATCTTGTCCCCGCACAGCTGGCAGTTTCCACTGAACTCAAAGGGGAGTGGGCATCTCTGAGCCTTGTACCCACAAACTTCACTGGAAAGAAAGATGAGACCGGGACGTGAGAGGCAATAAAATACACTGGACATATAATTAGATAAAGGCAGAGAAAACACAGACTTAGCGTGCTGTACAAAACTGCATAGTAAGTTCTGGTAGATGCAGTCCTGTTAACTAAATATTAGTGATTACTGTGTTCAGATGATTTTCTCTAGAAGAATCTACAAGTGTAGAGGGGAAAGCATTAATGTGTGCTTAGCTTACCATAAATTAAATGCAAAGGTAAAACACAGCATGTTATATGCAGGAACACGCAGAAACCAAAACGCAAGATGCACAAATGATAAGAGAACATAGCAGGTCCACATTTCATCACTTCTGGAAAGAGCTATAGCAAGCTTGTGGGCAGAATTTTCTCAAGACTGAATGTCCTTTCTCACGCACAGAAAAGACCTGCTCTGTCATGTATGTGCTACAACCACGTAAGTTTGACATAAGGGGGATTACAGTAGAATAAAGAGGGGTGCTTTGCAATCAAAGAGCAAAACAACAACAACAAAATCAAATGAGCAGATTAAAGGAAAGGGTGGGGAAGTTCTTATCCAGCTCCTTGCCAAGGAGAGGGAGATTAAAGTAAATAAATAAATAAATAAATAAATAAGGTAACCGTGTACGAGCTCTTCTTCCCTTCTTTCCACACCCATGCCTGTGTTAAGACCCGAATGTGAGCTTTCAAGGAATAATTGCTTTTGCCTGCTTGCTGTACAAATGGCATCTGTACCCAAGGGTCCTGGTGACCATACAGAAGTACAGAATTCTCCGATGTGTTTTCAAAATGCATATGGGTAAAGTCGGAGCTATGTGTACAAAGGGTGGGGCTCTCTGGGGGCTGTCTTAGAAAATGAAAACACTTCCATTGCTGTGAAGTCTACACTGATGCAAACGGAAGGCTTTTGCTGAAGAAGCAGTGGAACCCGTGACAAAGCACCATTTATAAAGATGGAAAAGAGAAAAGCTCAGATTGCATAATCAGAGAGAAAAATGAGAAACTTTGTCCTGAAGGCAAGTGCATCTATTTCTCATTCACTCTCCTCCCTCTTCCACTACTTTTCCCATGAAACGCATGCAAATCCCAACAGGCAGTAAGTTTTCCTCCAGGCATGATATACCTGTGTGGTTGTTCAGGTAAGGAGTGGGTTGAAGAGAAATAGATATGAGGCATTTCTGGCTTTAGCCTCGGAAAAAAAGTGGCGTTGCAGGATAATTCAGTCAACCCTGAGCGTATTTCTAGCTAAGGGATAGCTGCTGTAGTTATACGCTATATACATCGCCTTCTTAATTAACTTCGCCTTCCCTCGGAGAAGCGCGCTAGCTCTGAGGGGACGCGATCCTGCCGCCAAAATGGGGGCGGCTGCTGCGCAGGCGCACTCGGCTCTCACACGCGTTCGTACCGACCTGGCGCCGCCGGCCGGTAGGGCTGTTGGTCAGGCAGGGTGGGGCGGCTGAGGGGAGCCCGCTCCCAGGGGCGTAGGGCGAGTCTTGTCACAAGTGTTCTCTTGTGTCAGGTTAAAGCGACTGGAATTGTACTCGTGGTAGTGCTTTTCTCGTGTTCCATGTGGGAAGGCGTTCTGCATAACTGCTGTGGAATTCAATTACAGTCGCAGTTGTTTGGGATGGTGATTGTAGGGCTGTTACTGGATGGTTGTAATGAAAATGTGACAGCTTGTGGCTTCTGGTAGGGTGTCTGCCAGCTGCCACCGTATGTTCTTAAAGTATTCAGTAATTAAAAAAAAAAAAAAAGTATAATTTAGGGGGCCATAACCTTTAGTTTTTACAAGGGAAATTTACAAAATTGTACAACAACAATTAAAATTTAAGTTCTTCTAAAAATATTAGGTGAGGGTTCCTGGAAGCAAATTGAAGAACTGTGAGTTGATACTACCGTGTGAATGGGGAGAATGCTTCCATGTAGGAAAATGCACGGAGGACTTTTGTGATCACTTTGCTAAATATTTGGAAGAGTCTCTGTAGCCCCTCCTGGAAGCAGCAGGTCACTTGTGTCCCTTCTGCCACACAGATTACGTTGCAGTTTTGAAGATTACTTCCAAACCTAGCTGATGTCTGTTACCTCACTGCAGACCTTTGTAGCTTTGCTGGTGCCCAGCTGCATGAAGCACTCAGGTGAGGGTTTCCACTTGCTCTTTACTTTAAATCTGATTGTCTTAATCACAGAATGGTTTGGGTTGGAAGGGACCTCACAGCCCACTTGCACCAACCCCTGCCGTGGGCAGGGCTGCCCCCCACCAGCTCAGGCTGCCCAGTGCCCCATCCAACCTGCCCTCTGAGCGCCTCCAGGGATGGGGCACCACAGCTTCTCTGGGCAGCTGTGCCAGCGCCTCACCGCCCTCTGGGAAAGAATTCCCTCCTAAGATCTAACCTAAATCTCTCTTGCAGTTTTAAACTGTTCATCCTAGACCTCACCTTAGATTTTTCTTGATAAATGTTCATAAAATGGAAAGAAGCTGGAAAGGTGATGTCATGAGAACTGAGGATTTTTCCAGTGTTTGGTTCTCAGCAGATGCAATTGTCTAAAACAGATTTTAGAAATTTGTTTTTGACTGGCACCGTGCTTCCCCTTTAGGTGACTGACCTGATGCTTAAGAATTCCAAGTTGGAAGTAGCATGTGTACAAATCATTATAGAGAAATGGAAACTTGATTGGTTGTGTGGCGTTTGCCTTATTTGGTTACAGACACAAGTGCTGTTTTATGACTGGGGTTGTATTCTACATCTATCAAATGGTACTAAGTATACTTAAAAGGAAAACAAAAAAAAAACCTAATTCTGCAGAAAATTATAGGCAGTCCCTGTGGATGTAATAGCAATAATATACTAGGCTTTTAAATGCAACTATTTTGGCTCTTGTGTATCCTGCTCTTTATTCTTAATACTATAATCAAGTGTAATTACAGGTGTAGACATTTTAATTAAAGGTGGATGAGTTTTAATTAAAAGTGAAAAATACAGAATTGAACCAACACTAACAACGTTTGTGTGACCAAATCCCAGGAGTATCTTAATACATACCTAAGAAAAGTACTAACTTTTACAAAACTTTCTTGTTGAATCTATGAAGTGCTTTTCTATAATAAGTTCTTTAAAGTACAAAGCACACTACTACTGCTATGATTTTGAGACTGTGCCTAACCTGATGGCCACTGAAATTTGCAAGTTTTACCTATCGTTATCAGTTTCTCTGCTAAGCTAACGTATGGATCATGAGACTATTACAAGTGTAAGTGCTATTGGTTTTGTCACTGTTGCGGCACAGTGTTGCAGATTTCATGAAATTTTTTGTAATATGTTCCTTTCTTGTGTTTAGAGCAGTACCGGTGCTGGTGAAGAAATTGTGAATTTGGGGCAAAGCATCCCAGAGGGCTGATCACATAGGTTAATTTCCACAGTTACCACACCAAGCTGAAACGCATAGGCTCTCGGTTATGAGCACAGCACAGTGATGTGCCAGCATGTCTGCTGAGCAGCTGGATCTGGCATCAGCTGCCAAGGATCTTGGTGGAGTTTATTTTCAAGTGGGTGAATCAGGTGTTTCTAGGGTCAATTAGAATTGTTGTTTTGTTGGTTTTTTTTAAAATTCCTGGGACAGAAATCATTTGTAATAAGCTGTTGATGTGTGTCTCGTGTTCCAATTTGGCCCAAATTGATTCCAACTAAAATGGTTTTATCTCGACTGCCTGTTGGTATTCTATATTAGAAATGATTACCCATTCCATTTCTTATTGTGCTGTTTTTGTATGAAGTGAACCAAGATGAGTAGCAGCTGTTGTCTTTATTTATTTGTTTGTTTGTTTACTTATTTATTTATTTATTAGAGTGTTAACATAAATTGTGCTGCCTACATAATTTTCTTTCTGCTTCTTAGAGGTGTTCACTCCTGATCAAAAATGGCCCCACAGTTATATGACATTATAGGGAAGCACTTTCCATGTCATTGTTGGATTCAGAAGTTTCAACTTCAGATCCTATTTTTCTATTATCTGTGACTTTTTCATATCAAAGTTGTGATAAAACTAATTTATGACATCAACTATGCTTTTTGATGTTATAAACAAACATTATTAAGGATGAAAATATGTCCACGCAGGGGAACATCAGTCTGCTACTTTATATATTGTATCCCTCACTTACACACTGTTGGATTAAAGTAAGTGTAGTGTTTGAATAAATAAACTGCAACAACAGAGTGGAATTATTCTTGTTTCCTGATGGTGATTATAGCCCATGCTTCGTTTTGCTAATCTCCTGTTTATTAACTCTAAAGCTATTTCTGGTTTCCTCTTAAAGTTTCATCTTGCAGATTATTTATGGCATAGCATATGAACAGGGTGTCTGTTCACCTGTGTGTTATTACTGTGCAGAATGTCCAGAGATATCATTTGTCTCTTTTTGCTTTGCAGTTAGTATTTCTAGACCCCAAAAATGCTTTAATTTCTTTCCTTATTTTTACTTTACATAAGGAATGACATTAAAAAAAAATAAAAAATAAAAATCTGTGGGTGAAGTTTATAAAGAGATGATTCTCAGAAAGCATTATTTAGGATAACTTTTGGATGGTTTGCATAGTTTGGCTACAAAATGCCGTTGCAATTATGTCTCATAGCTCCTAGGAATTGCTTTTCTTACAGTGATTATTTTAAAGTATCAGTGCTTTTTAATGAATACCAACCAGCCTTTATTTTCATAGTGCAATAATAATCCATATATTTTTTTAAAAATGAAGGAAAACCTCAAAGCCCTCAGGAGACTGATTTTGCTGCATCAGAAGGCACGATCTTCTGAAAAAAAAACATGCTTTACAAAGAAAAATTTTCACATTTATTGATTTCATGTTCTGTTTTTCATTTCTGTTAAAGGGCAGTCCGTAGCATTTTGCTAAATATTTTGACACATGGTTGTTTTTTTTTGAGTTCCAACTTTGTTGTGAGTTTTATTGTTTGAAAGAATGTTTCTCAACTTAGTAGGCCTGCTAGACAAGACCCAACAGGTGGGGTACGGCACACTGGGAAAGAGGACTGTAAGGGCAGGGAGACCTGCTTACATTTCCCACCCTCCTGCAAATATGTTCCCACAGTTATGAATATAATTTTCCTATACAGCTTTCCCTGTCTCTTTTCATGCCCCCTACTGTGTTAGATTTCATTTCTCCAAAGGTAAAACTACCACTCCAAACAACAGCCCTCCAAACTTCTCTCCTATTTATACATAAAGAAATATATTTATACATATCCAAGAAAGTTTGAGTAAAAGATTTAAAGAGATGGTGCCAAAAAATAAAGGCAGATGTAATCATCACATGGTTACTCTCATGATGAGTGAAGAGGCTTTCTTTCCATCATTGTTTAGGTCCATGTGTTTAGTTGGTTCACCCTAATATGCCTGCACATTTTGATATACACAGGACCTTGGATCTCTCAGATCATGTTTCGAGCCCTTCAGAGGAAATAAGAGCTTGCCTTCTCCAGGGAGTTATTGTGAAATAGATTGGAGTAGGAATTAAAAATGCAGCACTTTGCTTGCATCGATCCCTTGTGTGAATGCTCTCTTCTGCACAAAGGACGCTTTTAAAAGCATAGTTTAATACAGTCTCCTAAGATTAGGATAATTACAAGCATAATAAACAGTTTTTGTAATTTATATAGTCATCTTAAAAAGATACAACTGTTCAGATTTGAATCAATTATACATTATCTGCAGTGGCAGTATCAGCTCAGGGAGTTTCATTTGTTTCCCATTTCCCCTGCCCAAGTGTTAAAGCCAGATCAATTCCTTGTCCCAGTTCAATGTGTTGCTTTAAAAATTTGGGCTAGTGTGCAGAGGTTAAGGGGTGACATTATTAGGAAATTAGAGAGTTACTTTAAATTGCCACTGATGACAGTATGCAGTTGAACAACACCCTATGCAACTGGAAGAAGGTGCAGTACCCAGCGTACTTTCACTACAGCTGTGGATTTTTGGAGGGTGAGGCAGAGGGTATTTAAGATTTAATCCCCCTTGTCATGTAGCTACTGGCTGGTGGAGTGCTGTGTCTCTAGCATCTAACGCAGTCTAATAATTGTGTGGCTTCCTCTTTCTGTTGCCCTCATAGCTTCCTGGTGAGCAGGAGCAGGCAGAAGTGAAGGAAGGGGAGAAGATGAAAACACGCCAAAAAAAGAAGCGTCTTAACATGTTCCCCCCATGAAACAGGTAGCGTTCCCTCAATTAGTCCAGACAGACTTCAGCTACTTGATGGTAGGTCTAAATTCAGGGCCTGGTTTGTGTGGGATGCTGCAGAATATTCTACATTTTTGTAATTGATGTAATTTTCTTTGGGCTGGGGAGAGTTAATTAAATGTTACTGCAACATTTACTGGTGTCTCTTTGGTTTCTGAAAACACTTAATTCTGTGCTTCTGTTTGTTGATTTCCTGCCAAAACTCTCTTGCCTTCTCCATGCTTCCTGTTGTTTTTTTTAGGTTACTTCTCCAGAGTAATTCTATCAACATGTTGCTCATCGTGCTTATGCTACTGAGGAAAAAACTGTTACAGTTTAGAAGAACGCTCTTCATTGCCACTGGAAAGGCAGCTCATTTAAAAAAACTCAATTTTGAAAAAACTTTCTCTGCAGCATTTATTATTAACTTCATAGTAAATATTACATAGGAACTTGTGAGATCTTCAGATATTTTTCCATCTATCTTAAATAGTTGTGGAAACACTTTTGTTATATGGTTTAGGTAGAATAGTTCATCACCCAAGGGACTGAATGCACTCAGCTCCCAATTAGTTGAAGCTGAGAAAGGTCATCACTGGACAAGGCTGGGCTTCTCCATAATTCATCCTGTGAGTCTTGGTTTGTGCCATTCAAACAGACTTTTCATTTGTATCCTACCGGTCAGGACCATGAATATTTCCCTCACGTTAATCTTTGATGGTGAGCTTACTCACTGCTTTCCATCATCTCTTTCCTTCAAATCAAGAGAAGAACACCTGTTGCCATTCTAGTTTTTCTCAACTCTGTGGTGAGAAAGAGCATTTTTATTATGTTGTCTGTGTTGCTAGCTACCTCTTGTGTTGAAATTACTGTCGTAGCTTCAAAGCTGATGTTCTGCCCTTGGCTCTGTTGTAGAAGCTGCATTCCATTGACAGTCTTTCATAGCAGATGCCTTTATTGTTTGAGTAAGGGCTGAAGTATGGGCTGCGATTTGATGTACGTGCCGTTCAGCTTCAGATTTACAAGGTGGGTGTGCAGAACATCTCAAGAAGACTTTGTGTTGAAGAATAATGAGACAATTTGTTGGACTCTGGTCCTGGAACAGATTTCATTCTGTATTGTGTCAATAAAGTTCAGATTTGATTGGAATCCTCTTTGTGATCCTTCCCGGATCTTTTCAATTTATAGGCTAAAGTTGCATTTTGAATTAAGTATTCACTGCAGTGATGGCAGAATCCAGTCAGCAGATGTAAGGCAGTGTCAATTTGTTTCCTTTCTATATTGAGATCAACTGATGACAGGTGCAGGTTTGTTTGTTTGTTTGTTTGTTTGTTTTTGGCAGGGGGACTCACTCTAGTAGCCTGATAGTGTAGAATCTGTAGTCCTTAGAGGAGAGAAAATATCACATCTGTGACACTGAACGTTATGATTCCAACATGCTGTTGAATGTCCAGTCATGATCTTATTTCCTCATTGTTGGCAAGGTGAGGTTTTAGGATTTCCTTTATCTTTGATGAGGAGTCTAGTGTTCCATCCCTTTACTCAGCACATCAATCTGAAAATCAGAAGTCCTTTCCAGGAAGCTAGTGTGGATGTGGATTGTTTTCAACCCTATTATACTGTGAAGGGAAAGCCCCCATAAGTAATAGAAATGCATCTACTTGGTTGAATTAACTAGGTGAGTCCTATCTATTAAGTTATTTTTGTTTTAATTTCGGAGACCTAAAGATATCCAACCTATCACTGAGTTTGACTCACTTGATTACCATTTTCATGCATCATCTGTAAAAGAATATCTCATTTTTTCTTAATTCTTGTTCCTGAATTTGAATTTAGTCTCTTACCTCAAGACTTTGGGTCCAGGCTATTATTTCACCTCCCTAAAAAAGTGTTTTTCTGCATGGCTGTTATCTTTGCAAGGTAGATGAGAGTCCTGTGGCTGCTTCTCCTTATGTGATGTGGTAGGGTATTCCTTCACATCCTTCTGATGTTTTCTGCTAAAAGTACTTCTCGAGCTTCATTTATAGTAGCACATTAACCTACTAGGCCCTTATGTGTCACATGTTGGTAGCAGTGTTGTAGGATTGTGCTCTTAAGGCTTGTTCTACATCCAGACTGTTCCTAATTCAAGAGATCTGAGGATGTAGCTTTTTATGTACAAGGATTGTTTGGTGGATAGCTGATTGCTTGTGGCTGGCCACTATGTAAATGTGTATGTAAAGACAGAAAATATGAAGATTTAAAAAAAAAAAAAAGAGGTCAGTAGGCAGTTATTTGACATATATTCACTACCCTGTCTTGTTCTATTGTTTCTCTGATGGAGGAGCAACAGAAATTGTAATGAATTTTGTTCTTCTACTATATGAACATATGTGTGGAGTAAAAAGCTTTGATACGTGAGGATGAAAAGTATAAAGCATCCCCTCTGCAAATTCAAAGCTGAAATTTTCCTTAGAAGGACCCACAGACAACATATCTTGAAGTAGTTTTGATTACTGACAAGTAATCTGACTTTGGCATGGATATTTGCGTGGTTTAGCATCACGTTATGTTTCTAACAGGCTGATTTTTTTTTTCCAGGAAGGGTTTTGCTTTGGGTTTCTAAAAATGTTACAGTAAAGCATAAATATGTAATAACTTTTGTTATTTCTATGTAATAGTATGGTACTTATGTGCAGCTATTTTTTTTTTGTTTGTTTCTGTTAGACTACTTAGGAATATTTAAAAGGAAGCACAAGCTATGGGATCTCTTATGAACCC
>JAOWBP010000001.1:91334070-91344522 GCA_028571105.1 Tragopan temminckii | reverse complement strand
CTGGGGAAGAGCCAAACAGTGGTTTTCTGGCTGAGGTTCTTCTAGTTGCTCTCACAGGTCAAAAAGAAGCCACTCACCCTGGCAGGTCAGCCACATGGGGTTGTACTCTTCGTGGGATGAGGAAAGCAGTGGGGCTGGGGACCAGAGCGGGGCAGGGAAAACCTACATGGGAATGAAGACCCACGTGCGTGCAGAGACCTAACACACTTTCATTTATTTTACAGTGAACTAAGTGCCAAATCGAAAACACTGCTACTGCAAATAGCAGAAGATGGAAGGTTGGATAGTAAGTATTTAAACTGAAATATTTGGCGTGATCACCTCATGAGTATTGCTAGATGTTGACATGAGTCCTCTTTCAGTTCTGCAGTATAGCCATATAAGAATGTATTCGGTTCCCAAACCTGTTGAAGTTTAGCTGTCCGCTGCAGCTTCGTCCTGGTTGTCCCATCGGGTACGTCTTCAGAACAGCCCTGCAAGGGAGAACAGCAGAAGGAGATCATCTGAGAATAGCCAGCCAAGCGTATACGAAACAGGCAGTTTGGGGAAAATGCATAAGCTCAGTTTGTGTTTTAAAACTCTGTAAGTCCGTCCTCAAATTCAGCTCTTAGTGTTGAAATCCATAGGAAACTGTGAAGTTTTTGAGTGACAATGGTTTGTTCGCCTGGTTCATCCGCTGCCTATGTACTTTGTTACTTCTACCAGTAAGCCTGGACAGAAGAGAAATACACTGTTACAGAGTCTCTGACCTCCTCAAAGTTAAGGTTACAAAGAAACCTTAAGTCAGCCTTTCCTCTGGGGGCTGTTAACAGCTGTGGAGAACTCTTTTGGCCTTTTAAACTTCTAACAAACCATGTGAGTACTGTTTCAAGTTATGCTTTCCCTGCCTTTGAGGGGAATCCTGTTTTTTAATCCTAAATCCTTCCTTTCCAAGCCCCATAGTCTGCCTAGCAATTACCAGCTATAAAGCCACTTAATTCTGGTTACATTGGATTAAATATAAAACATGAGGAATATGATATTTTTAATAATTGATTCAGTTGCAGTTTGCAGTTAGCCTTCAGTGGCAAAGAAAATCCCACCGCTGAACTATTGCATTTTGGTTATTTGGAGAATTATTGCCTCGCTGGCGGGAGGATAACAGATAGACAGGTTTTGAGGCCAAGGAGCACATTGAGCTGCTTGCATGAGCTTTGTAAACTTACCCCAAATACTTCACTACCTGGGCTTTATTGAAGTGATGTCATTTCATAAATCATGGTCTGATTTTTGGGTGGTCCTGTGTTAAGCCAGGGTTTGGACTCAGTGATCCTTATGGGCCCTTCCAACTTGGGATATTCCATGATTCTATGAAATTCTTCCCATCTGTGCTTATCCTTTTGCTGATGAGAGAGTTTTGCTTTAGCTGGAAGTAGTAACTTTATTTCACCTCTTTGTTCCATTTGCTTTTTCCTTCTTATGCCAGATTTCAGATATAAAACAATCAGAAAACAAAAGTTTGATTATTATATGAAGGATTAGGAAGCAAAATGTAGGCAAATACTAAAAAATAATTTATCCAGGGATGCTGCTTTTCTATTTAAAAAAAAAAAAAAGAGAGGAGAGACATATGAGACCTATGTACAGTCAGCACATGCATATTGTTTCTTACGTAAACTGCCAATTCTCAATCACCTTTCATAATGTATCTTTCAAACAGTACCAGCAGCATTCCAGCTGTTCTCCCAAAAATTTAAATGGAAAACTCAAAATAGAGTTCTACATTATATTCACATTACTCAGCTCTCCCATCACTAATGTGATTCTATTTGCCTTTGTATTTTATAGAACACTGGGATTTAATCCCTGAAATCCTGCAGTAATTTTGCTAGTAGTTTGTTTCAGTCTAATGTAGCTTACATTAGATGTTAGGTAAGGGGAGGAACAAGAGAACCGCTCAGCTTGCACTGAAGATCAAATAAAGAAGGAATATTCTTAATGATGCTCCAGTTTACCAGGAACCCAGGGAGTGTTCTCTGAAAAGACACAAGTAACCAATTAAGGAAATAGTACAAGAATGTAGTCGTATTATTTCTAGTTTTTTTCTTTTCCTCTAAGCATTTGGCATATATAGGGGGAAAAATGGCTGGAAATAGTGGCAAGTAAGTAAGGTTTCATCTCCGTTCTTTCCTGTTGCTCAGTATTTAGGCCAGGCTGAGGAATAGTTGTAAAATGGAAAGAAGGCTCTGACCACTGCCATGTTTCTGCCCTTGCTGCCCCATGGTGTATAACCAGGTATTGTAATTAGCTGCTGTAGTTCTTTTGCTTCCCTTCTATTTTCTCAACCTTTTTATTTCTTCTAGGTTCTTCATCTGCAAGGGCAACTGTACCTCTAGACTTGTTCAGGAAGCAGCCTTCTGGCCACCAAAGCTTTGCACTGAAGAGCAGGGCCAGTGATGGTAGCCCAGAACTGAGGCCTGGGCTAGGATCCATTACTGCAGAGGTATGGCATAGGGATGTTTTTATGGTGGATCCTTTAGTTTTGGCCATCCTTGTGAGTACTCATCTGTGAGTTCACAGTGCAGCGTGTGGCCAAGTTTCCGTATCACATTCATAATTCACGATAACACATCATGCTGTATTTATGTATATTAGCTGGCCCTTGAATGTTAATAAAAATGTTGAAGGAGCAGTAGTTAGAAATATTGACATCTTTGAAATGTTTTCTTTGTCTTCCTAGTTCTTGTTTATCGAACCTAGTGAGTTAAAGACTTGGCAAGCTTCTTCTCCAGTGCCAAGCACTAAGGTAGAAAAGGATCGAACTGTGATGCCCTGTGGGACTGTGGTCACTACTGTAACTGCCGTGAAAACCAAACCTCGACTAGAAGGGAGGTCATCCCCATTGAGCACAGGTGAGGAAGTCTAGTTCGTTCTGTGTTCATTCTTAGTGTTGTCTGTGGGGGGCAAGAGAAGTTGGTGCAAGGAGGAACAGGGATGGATGGAAAGGCATCATCCAGACTTCTTTGAGGCATTGATGGCGGTGTTTTTTTGGATTCTTCAAAATCAGGTTTTTAATTTTCATGAAATCTTGTTGCTACAAGAGGAATGGTTCATGCTTCTTTTTGTACGCGTATTTAAATTTCATGCTGGAGTGCCAGTGCAGAACAGCTTGGTTTGAGTTGGTGTTTTTCCACATGACAGAAGTGTCAGACACATGAGTGCTTGCTGATGGCAGTCTTGTGTTGTGCCTTCTAACCTTAGTGTGTATTATAATCTCAGATGAGGATGAGTGTCATCCTGTGGCAATCTTTTCAGCATAGCTTTCTGGAGTAGACTGATTCCTCTTGGGATAAGCATGAGAGTAAAACCTCCTCACAGTTCTTGTGTGCAGTTTCACAAAGAGCTGCATTCTTTTAAGCTGTCAATGCTGATCTTTTACTGAAGCATATATTGTCTCATATATTACAGGAGATGTTTAAAAATAATGACTTCCTGTGTTTTGCAGGTCCTTTGGGGTCATGTCACCATAGAGAGCATACCCTGAGAATTTCTATAAACAACTTTCTCAAACATTTATGATTTGAACAGCCTTTTAAATTGATACGACAAATTCTTGTTATTTTCATAGTAAGTGTCTTAAATAGTTCAAATAACAAAGCTTGGTTTTCAGGGTCTCCTGTGAAAACTCCAGTCAAAGTCAAAGTGATTGAAAAGGACTTCTCTGTTCAAGCTCTTCATTCTCACGGTGCTCCAGTCAGCAAAACTTTATCGTCTTCAGATACAGGTAGTAGAACCTTTTGAAGCTTCAAATCAGAAAACATCTCTCTAGACTGCACGTGGGATTAATGTAACCCTGCTAAAATAGCAGCAAAGCCACTACTGGCTACTGGCTTTCAACAGGCACTGAGATGTTTATGTTAGCAAGTGCTGTGGTTAGGGGTATAGCAGTCTTGCAATAGAAGTCTGTTTTTAACTGGTGATTAAAATAACTGATTTTGAAAAAGCAACAATGAGCTGTGGTTTGGAAAGGGGAGGTGACTGTGGAAAAGCCAGGCTGACTTTCCCCTTGCTTTTGAATGAAAAACTCCTCCCTTGTGAAGGCATGAGGTATACTGCACAAAGTGAAAACTCTCCAAAATTTAACCTTAAGGTTATTATGAAATCTCCTGTCTGAAGAAAAGGCATGAGGCTGCCTTTCAGTAAGGCAGACTGAATTCTCTTCCTAGCCCTGCCACTGTTATTTTGCTGTTGTTGTTTTGTTTTTATGCTGATGCAAATATATAATCTAGCTGAGCCTGTTCATCTACTTTCCTAAGTCACTTGGCATACAGTTGAAGAGCCTTCAGAGCCTCAGGTAGCTTCAGTAGCATCTTTAATTACAAATTCACTTTGACTGAATTAAACTTGGTTTTGACTCTGCGGCATTTTATCTTTTTGAGGTGCAGCTCTGAATCTTCAGCACATTCTTCTGTCCTTTGTGGCTTCACCATTCCTTCCTTAGATCTATAGGCAGCAATGATGAAAGATGTGGTGTGGTATAGCTGCAAATGACACATGATCTGGAGTTCTGTTTACTTTGTGCCGATTTGGGTGCATATGGGGCAATTTGGAGATGATCTAGAGTGCCTCTGGAACAGTCAGAAAGCTTGCTGAGAGACAGACATGTGTTGGCCAAAAAGTTGGGGAAGAGTGTGAACCAATAACCATGAATACCTTTAAATAACTCTTGACTCTTCCTCCAATGGTAAACCGGTGATACCATGAAGCAGGGTGGTATTACTGAGCCAATTTGGAAAGCCCTAAGGTTCTGAGTTTTCCATCATAACTGGATCTGATACCGAAAATGCAAAACACTTACTGGAAAATTTGTCTGATTAAAGCTCAGAGCACACTGAGATGGACAATGTTTTCCCTTCTGTGGGAGTGCAGGGGAATTCCTGTGCAGTGTTAATACACTATTGCAGGAAGAATTACTCATTAGAACAAAACCTTGGGGCAAATGAAAGAAATGCAAAGAAGCATCGATGATAGTTATTGCAGACAGCATGCCAAACTAGCTACAAGCTCTGTGGAAAAGATCCTATGGCCTTTCCATGATTCTAAATAATGGCAACAATAAGAATTAGCAAGTGCCTCTGGTGCAGTGTCAGGCACTCAGGAGTTTCTGGAGGCCATAAAGTGGCTCTGAAGATGGAAAAGCGGGGTTTGTCATGAGTGTGCGTGCATGTGGGAGTGCATTACCACTTGTGCATGTGTGCTGCTAAGTTCCAAAAGTGAGGTACTTGGTGCAGTATTGTCAGGCCTTATCTTTCAGCCCCTTAATGTTGCAACAACAAAAGACACTGCTTAGTTTAATTCATGCTATTCTTGATTGTATTCCTTTGTTGTTAAATCTCTTACTGAAGAGCTCACCTCCAACAATTAAATCTGTGAATATTTTTGTTTGTTTTATTAACTTTGTTAGATCTGTTTTTCTAAGCTTAATGAATTTGATTAGTGTGCACTTGCTGTGCCAGAATTTACCACAGTGTAGCAATGTACTGAAGTAACTGGCTGCTTGGTCTGGGTTCCCAAAGTCTTGTGAGTGTGAAGGGCATGGGTTTGTAAGTGCAACTTCCGTACCGTTTCTGTATAGGATGGATAATGTACACCAGATTGAGAAGAATGGAAAGACAAGACCCAGTAGCTTGGTGGTGGATTGGAAAATGTTTTGTTATATGTGGTGTTTATATCATTCCTTGTAATTTCTTTACATTTAAAATTTAGAACAAGATTTGCCTCTTTGCCTTTTCTATTTTTTTCTTCACTCTGAAACAATGCTTTCTTTTCAGAGCTGCTGATATTGAATGGCAGTGATCCTGTTGCAGAAGCAGCCATTCGACAGTTAAGTGAGTCTGCCAAGCAGAAGCTGAAGTCTCCCAGAAAGAAAAGCACCATTATCATATCAGGGGTGTCCAAGGTAGAGCAGAGAACAGCAGGTTTACTTCTCAGTACTGTAAAGTCTTTGCTCCACTGAGCGTGATGTGAATGTGCATTCTGTAGCACCCTGCTCATTGGTCTCTGCAGGACCTAGGTCTGTCTGTTTCAGTAACTGTTTGAAGTTGAACCAAATCAAGGTGGGCTTACTGGAGAGTGGGTTATTTTTTTTATACTTAGATTTGAAAGCCTAACTAAAAATGCATGATGTCCTTGGCCAGGAGTGGGATGGTTAGGCATTTGGGAAAACTAGCTTAGGTAAAGACAAAAAATTAGCCTTTCTCTGTTTTTGCTGATGGAGGAAACGTGCACACAAATAATATCAGTGATTTTTCTACATGTCAAAGTTGCTTAAACAAAACCTTTGGAAAAGCCCTCCCTCTGGTCTTTATTCTAGAGTAAGGGAAACAGAAGACTGCTCCTCACTTGGCATACAGCATTCTTCCAGGCTTTCATTATCCATAGCCTCCATCTGACTCTTGGTCTCTGCCTGCAATCCTTTCCCTGTAGGCTGCTCTGTGGATGTTTGCTGTGGTCTTGCTGTTCTGCACAGGTTTCCTAATGAGCTCTGAGAGAAAGTTAAGCCACGGAGCCTTGTCGTTGCTGTGCTGTGTATTATTTAAATATTAAATACTAGTACTTAAATATATTTTTTTTCCAGTCTCTTGGCTTTAACAGAACAATTAGGTGGTGATGGTCAGTTCTTATTAGAACTTGGCTATATGCTCCTCTCCTTTGATGGAGCTTAGGGAGCCTCATGATGGTTTCTGATAGCCCTGAGCAGCACAAATAAAAGTGTAAAGAGAAAAAAACATATTTTTTGCAGAGAGGCTTGTTTTGGTTTTTTGTTTGTTTGTTTTCTGTCAGAGTGGCTTTTGTCAGCATTGTCTCTCTATTTTTTTTTTTTTTTTTTTTTTTTTCCCCTCTGGGCAGACCTCTTTATCTCAGGACAGTGAAGCTGCACTGATGATGGACTACGCTGCAGCCATGGACAGTTCCCGCAAAGAAGCAGATCCACCACCTGCTGGAGAAGAAGTGATTGCAAAAGTAACTTCTGATGACAAACTATCGTCAGGTGCTTCAGAAACAGTACCTGATATTGACCCACAGCAAAGTGCCCATAAGGCTTGGGCTTTGGAGAATGGCAGCCAGCAGTGGGACTCCAACACGCTCTTAGACCAGAGCTGTGAAGAAATGTCTGGGAGCTCATTAAGTGTTTCAGAAACTGGGAGCGTGAAAAAGTCTAAAGGTACGTGATCCTTACCTCTCCTCTGGGAAATAACTGTGGTCTACACATCATTGGCAGTGTCATGCAACAGTGTATAGTAGTTTATCCTCTGGTACTGATTTTTTCTCCTTAAACTCTGTGTAATTGTGGTGTTGGTGGAAGCTGTCTTGCTAAAAGCCACAAAGAGTGCAGTTCTCTGGCTCTCAGAGATGTGGCAGGCTCTCTTACACTCTTCTCCATCAGTAAATGGAAGGACTCACCCTTAGAAGTTAAAAGGCAGATCATTAAGCCCAACTCATATCTGGGAGGTTAAAGCGAATGAAGGATCAGATAATTTTGCTTTATGTAGTTACACACCTGGATAGCCTCAGCTTGAAAATGCTGTGGGATTCTTTGTGTTTCCTTTATAAACCCAATAATCTCTGAGGATGTTGTGCTAGTTTGGGGCTGCGAGGTGGCTGTTAGGAAGTCTGGAAGAAAATCCAGTGCAGTGGTTACCCATCTGTCCCCTGAACAGGTGGCACACCAGTTACATGGCATGCATGTTGAAGTTGGAAAAACTTGTATTTTTCACCCATCTCCATCCCTCTTTTACTTTATTCTTTTCTGTGCATTTCTTACCCAGAGACTTCTGTTCTTACTCAGAGACAGTATAAAGTGGCATACTACAAAACCTTAGTACAGTACTAGACTACTGTGAGGCTGCCCAGGGAGGTGGTGGGGTCACCATCCCTGAAGGTGTTTAAGAGCCGTGTGAACGTTGCACTGGGGGCCGTGGTTGGTGGGCATGGTGGGGGGTGGGCTGATGGTTGGACTAGGTGATCTTAGAGGTCTTTTCCAACCTTAGTGATTCTGTGATTCTAATGCACCTCACATAGCTATACTCTAGACCTCTTCACCAAGGCTTGATATCTTCTGGTCTTTTTACAAGTCTGTTGTTCCATCTGATAGTTCAGAATGGCACAGCAACCATCAGTTTGGCCCACATGGTCAGGCATTAGACAGTTTGGAATGGATTTAGGTGACTAAGCGCTAAGTGATTTAAATTTGGATTTAAGTTTGGAGCCTGGAGAAGTTTAGGGAGCTCTATGAGATTCTGCAAAACCTCTGGACTCTTTAATGTTTTACTCTAAAGCAAGCAAGTGGAAGCTTGTAGGTGAACTTGTTTACTTGTGCTTTTCCATGTGCAGTGTGTTGCAGAGAGGTCAGGCTTCTGAAAGTTCTCTTTGCACAGTGTAGGGCAGGACTGCTAGAAAGGAAAAATTGTCTCTAATATTGAGACAGTTATCTCAGCTTTAAAAATGTTTTCTAAACTGTCTAAAATCCCTTGTACACAGATCTCTCTGTGGAAGTCCTGAACCTCTGCTCACAGCTGAGTAAGTTCAATGGAGTGAGATAGGGAAACATTTTTACCTCCTTTCCCTTCGTTAGCTTTGAGTACTTCAATTTATTTTTTTGTCAAAAATAATTCCCTTTCCCTTTCAAAAACAAGAACAGCAACAACAACAAAAAACATCAGAAAAACAACCACTTTTCTGCTTTAAAAAGCTTCCTGAATGGTATGAATGTCTTAATGTTAGCATTGTCTTTCACTATAATTTCTACTCTTGAATACCTTTGTTTTTCACTTTTCTGACTTCCTGTTTCTTACCCATTCCCTTTTATAAACTTAAGAGGACCACTGTGCCAACCAGAATTAATTACCTACACAGTAAGTTGCTTTTGTCTTATCTTTTAAAGAAAACGTAGCTTTACAATGGTGCGCTCATTGTAAAAATCAGAGCAAAATGTAGTTTGGCACCTGTTTTCTTCCCTCATCCATTTCTTTCCTCCTCCAAACTGCCTTCCTGTGTTCAGATGCCTTAGCAGCTTTGTCTGCCCAGACAAATCATTCCACTGGTGGATGTGCTGTCTAAGTGGGTCATGCAGAACAGGCTTCAAGGAAGGCTTGGAGGGGTGCTGTGTGCTCCTGCTCTCTCTCCATCATGCCCATTCCTGTTGAACATCTGCTCATGCAAACCCATGTGTGACCTCATAACTGGATATGCATACACAGAATACTTATTTTAAAAACTGCTGCTTACAGTTATATAGATTTCCTTTCTAGCTGAACTCCTAGAGCTACAAGTACTTCACAGACACCTCAATTAAAAACTGTTTTGGAGTTAGGAAGGAATGGAAAGAAGCAGTCTCTATTCATGTCCTTGTAGATGTGGAAGGAAATCGTCCTTCAATTAAAAAAAAGAGATTCAGAAGTGACCCTAGCTCCACCAGCCTGTTAGAACAGCCTGAGCTGGCCCTCGGGAGCCTGTGAAGACCAGCCAGTCTGTACAGCATTCTTGAGGTGCTCTCTGCTTATCCCCTGGTGTTGGGGGCAGAGTTTGGCACGTGGATCCTGTTGAACTCAAGAAGTAAGCATGTAAACAGCACAAGCATTGCCGAGTTTGTGATTTGCCCTATAGCCTGCCTTCCTAGCAGGGGTGCATGCCTCCACAGAGCTGGAGGCACTGTCAGGCAGCATGCACCCACCTGGCTGGAGACCGATGGGTAGCAGTGGGGGTGATACAAGCTTCCAGCTACCAGTAATCTCGGTACCTCTGAAAACACAAGGAGCTTTCACCTTGGGGGCTGCTGCTATTGGTGAGGCTGTGCCGTTCTCAGGGAAGTGCAGCCTGCCTTTTTTTTCAGCTGCAACAAGTTGTCCTAGGCCACCAGCACAAGTTTTGCAGCATTCTTGATTTGGTTCTGTTTCTCAGGATGGGAAAGCAGTCTGAATGGATAGGACAAAATAGCTGTTTACGGATAAGCTCCTTTGTCCTGCTCCTCCTGCTGGCACAGCTGCAGCTGCCAACGCTGCTGGGCAGAGCAGCTGAGGGCTAAAACAAAAGCCGCACAGCAGCAGTGCCTCAGCAACCTCCCCAGCCTCTGCATATTAACAACTGTCAGTATCAGGGGGCAAAACACTGTTTCTTTTATGCTGTTGACAACAGCTTGAAGTGGTGCTGCCTTGCCAAAATGATCAGTCGGAGGGTGATGGGAGAGCAGACAAGATTCAAGTCTGTGCGTTCCAGTTGCTTTCAGCTGACTCCTGCATTAATCCCATTGTGCCCGGTGAGCCATGTCTTGGCCACAGCAAGACAAAATGCGCTAGAATATCTTTCCAGATGCTGAGTGCTCAGTCCTTAAAATAAAAAAGTAATAATGCTGAGCATGTGTCTGTAACTGTTCCAGTCTGAACAGAGCAGCTTCTGGCTGCATGAAACAGGGCT
>JAOWBP010000001.1:91306445-91317242 GCA_028571105.1 Tragopan temminckii | reverse complement strand
TGCCTCTCAGACAACTGATAGGGAAGTTTCTTCCCCTCTCACAGAGGTGCGAATAAAAACTGAACCTAGCAGTCCACTTTCAGATCCATCTGAAATAATAAGAGTTACAGTGGGCGACGCATCAATATCTACAAATAAAGACTTCCCTTTTAAAACTGAGGATGATCATAAGGAAGCAAGTAGACTTCCAGCAAAAAGGAGATTTCAAGCCGATAGAAGGTTACCATTCAAAAAACTCAAGGTGAACGAAGAGGGTTCTCCTGAATCAGAAGAAAACTTTGAGGAAGGCTCAAGCCCTACGCACCTTGATGCTGATTTTGCCGATTCTGATGTCAGTAAAGATGAATACAGTGAAATGGAAGAAGCAAGACCAAATAAAAAATTTAAATGCAAACACTGCCTTAAAATTTTCAGGTCAACAGCAGGTCTTCATCGTCATGTTAACATGTATCATAATCCAGAAAAGCCCTACGCTTGTGACATATGCCACAAGAGATTTCACACAAATTTCAAAGTGTGGACACACTGCCAGACACAACATGGAATTGTCAAGAATCCCTCACCAGCTTCCAGTTCTCATGCTGTTTTGGATGAAAAATTCCAAAGAAAACTGATCGATATAGTGAGAGAGAGAGAAATTAAAAAAGCTCTAATAGTTAAACTAAGACGTGGCAAGCAAGGTTTTCAAGGACAATCTACTTCACAAGCACAACAAGTCATCAAAAGGAATTTAAGATCAAGAACCAAAGGAGCCTATATTTGTGTCTACTGTGGAAAAGCTTATCGTTTCCTCTCGCAGTTCAAACAACATATAAAAATGCATCCAGGGGAAAAACCAATTGGAGGAAATAAGGTTCCTAAGCAGAAAGACCATATTCACATTGAAAGTCCTGTAGAAAACAAGGAAATTTATCAGTGCCGTCTCTGTAATGCTCAGCTCTCTTCACTTATTGAGCAGGGAAATCATGAGCGACTCTGTAGAAACGCTACTGTCTGTCCTTACTGCAGCCTTAGATTTTCATCCCCAGAGCTGAAGCATGAGCATGAAAGCAAGTGTGAATACAAGAAGCTTACCTGTCTTGAGTGTATGCGCACCTTCAAATCATCCTTTAGTATTTGGCGTCATCAAGTTGAAGTTCACAATCAGAACACGATGGCTCCGTCAGAGAACTTTTCTTTACCTATCCTGGATCACAATGGAGACATAACTAGTTCATCAAGATTGCCTCCTCAATCAGAATCTAATAAAATAAACAATTTTGCTGCAAAGGAAGATGGAGTATTCAGTGACTCGTCAGAACAGATTAATTTTGATTCTGAAGATTCCTCTTGCCTGCCTGAAGACTTAAGTGTTTCCAAGCAGTTTAAAATTCAAATCAAGGAAGAGCCTGCAGATGACGTAGAGGATGAGGTCACTGAGACAAGCAGAGAACCAAAGGAGGTCGTCTCCAACAAAGATGCTGGTTTGTGGCCCTGTGAAAAGTGTGGGAAGATTTTCACTGTACGCAAACAACTGGAGCGTCACCAAGAGCTCTTATGCTCTGTGAAGCCGTTTATTTGTCATGTGTGTAACAAGGCCTTCCGAACCAATTTCCGGCTGTGGAGTCACTTCCAGTCCCACATGTCGCAGGCTGCAGAGGAGTCCACAAATAAGGAGCCTGAGGTATGTCCACCAGCTAATTCCCCTTCACCACCACCTTTACCTCCGCCCCCGCCACTACCCAAAATCCAGCCTTTGGAGCCTGATAGTCCAACGGGCTTGTCTGAAAGCTCCACTACTACTGAAAAATTATTTGTACCGCAGGAGTCAGATACGCTCTTCTATCATGCTCCACCACTCTCAGCAATCACGTTCAAAAGACAGTACATGTGTAAACTCTGTCACAGGACTTTCAAGACAGCTTTTAGTCTTTGGAGCCATGAGCAGACACACAATTAGCTTTCAGAGATACCTTAAAAAGCTGATTTGATGGAGGCTGTTTTCAGGATCTTGGATGTATGCCATGTAAACTTGAAATTTAAGAGGATCAAAACAACAACGATGACAGAAGATACTGAATTTGTGATGCTGCTTGGATTTGGAGATTAAGGTAAACTAACTTTGTTAGTAGGTAGAAAGCTGGGTAATTAAAGATAATATGGACTGGGATCTAATAGTAACAGAATAATTTTGATTTCATTTAACACTGAAATGCGATCGCATCTGGATTGTATGCATGGATCTTCATCCTGTGATGTTGGTGTGTGCGTGTGTATTATATATAGAGCTATATATTAAATGGAAGAGCAACAAAAATTTGGATTCTAACTGTGAGTTTATAGTGGTGAAATACTGTAACCAACTTCATTGTTTGTTGTTTTTTTTTTTTTCTTAAAGAAACCAACACAGAAGCTCCATATAAATAGCTGCCATGCACTTGCAGTTAGAGAGGAAGTGGATGGAGTGTCTTAATGTATTGACTTAGGTCTTAGAGATCTTTAGCAATAACGAATAAACCTCACGTTTCAGTAATCCCGATATTATTGGATACGAATGTTTGATATTTTAAGGGAACATAAAATTGTTTTGTTGTTATATGGAACTTGTGCAAATTAAAGTAGAATTGAAAATCAGCAATATTATTAATAAGATTTTATATTAAAAAAAATAGCAGCAAGCCTGCTTTCAGCCATTTAATTATAAGTTTCTAAAGAGAAGTGGGGGGAGGGGGTACATCGCTTTATACAACGTCCCAAAGACTAATTTACTATGAATATTTCAGTAACTGAAGTCATTGTATTGACAGCCATCATAATGCAAATGTTACTGTTTGTAATATGAACTAAGATTGAATGGATGTCAGATAAGTTTCATAATTTTGTTTCCGCTATTTGTACAACTGTTTGTAATTCTAACTGCAAAGGAATGTATAACTATTAAAAAAAAAAAAAAAGAGCTCGGTAAGGGATAGAAGATGACTTGTGTTCCTACGCTCAGTGATAAGCTTGGCCATGAGTACAAAGATACGTTTTAACGTAAAGTAAAAATGTAAATATTTATATAGACATCTGTATAAATGAAGAAGTATGTATTTGAAATTTGTATTAAGCGTGCATATCCAGCTCAAAGCAGAGGAGAAACCATCACATTACTATCACTGTATTTTATGAATACAATGCTTAGAATATTTCTTTCTGCTGCTTCCTATCCTTTGTGGTACTGTGTTGCAGTTTTCTTATCTGTTGAAAATCATGAGAATAATGTGCTGCAGATACTTTGTGCAGTTCCATTATTTTACCACAAGTAACAACTGGAGCATTTAGTAAAAGTAGAATTATAGATATTTACCAGAAACTACAGCAAGGGTCCAAAATTACTTTGTTCAAGGAAACGTTTACCCAGAAGTTGTGGTAAATTAAGTGAAAAATTGTTCTGCTGGAATTTGAACTTCATGGAGTAAAGCAATGAACAGTGAGAACATCAGTGATACAAATGATATTTATGGTTCTGACTAACTTTACCCTGGAAGTTGAGGGACTGGGGTTGCAATCCACACTATCTAGTCAGAGCCCAGTCTTTGCTCGCTGAGAAGAGCAAGCGTTTGGTCACCAGTTTCAGTGGGAACAGGAGTGAGGCTTTCATTCTATTTGGATCTAATAGTGCTTTTTTTTTTTCCAGCATCCTACACTCAAAGTTAGAAAGTATTGCTTGCTCGTACCAGCATTTAGCAAAAATAAAGCACCTGTGTAACTCCTCAGGCTGAGATCTGAGGACGAGCACCCTCAGGCACACCATGGAAAACATTTTTCTCAGTTGAAGTCCAAGTGTGCCACTGTTAGTTTTCTCCTAACAGAATTTTTTAGTGTTTTTCCTTCAGTTAAGTTTAAAAACATAGGCTCAGTGTGGACCACCAACTTTTTTTTTTTTTTAGCTACCAAAAAAATGCAGTGTTATTTTCAAGCCTCTCAGTTCGTTTTTTGATAGAAATATAAAATTGTTGCTAAGCATTCTTTTTGTTCTCTTCCAGGCAAACTTGATCTCGACTTAGTCACGTTAACCTGTCACTATCAGTTAAATTCTTAAAAACTCTGATAAGACTAAATTTATTTCTTACAAGAAAAGTCAGATGCTTACTGCACTTAAGTAACCCGATTTAACAAAATGAGAAAAACATATAGACTTGCTAGGTATGCTTTAAATGTACTTAAGAAATGTGTGCATAGAAAATATGAAGATGTTCTTGCAAACTGATACCTAAGTTTTCGCCAGTTACTCCTTTTCCCAACAGCATAGTAGTTTATATCCAGCCTTTCAAAAATCAGGGTACTTTCTAAAATAAAATGGCAACTAGTCAACTATGTTACAGTCACTGAACTTCCAACTGGGAATCTGATACATGGTGTGATGATTTAAAAAACCCCACACTTAAAATCGAAAGCTCATACAATATCTTTGAAGAAACGACCTTCTTCCTAGCACGCTATGTATTATATTTAAAAAGAAAAAAAAAGTTGGGTCTAAATAGCCTCTTCCTAAGTGTTTCTTCAGATTTTCTTAAATCTCTTTTTAACTTTAAGCGTGTTCTGTGTTTAGTTTTGTTTTTTAAATTCAGTTCCTGCTTTGTAAGGAATTGAGGATATCTGAAGTTTAAATATGAGATGTTTATATAGTAGTTCTGGTTTTCTATTAGCTTTTATACAGTACCTTAAAAAAACCCTTGATAGAAGTGTTTATTTTGGAGGATACGGAATAAATATGCTTCCACTTATATAACTTTAATATATGTTTAAAAAGTTAAATTATGGAAAAAAATGTTAGTTGTTTGTTTATAAATATCTTCTGAAGAGTGTCTAGCTTGGCCACAGCCAAAATAAAAGGCAAATTTATTGATATAAAAACCTGTCCTCATCATATTTTGTTTAATTTTGTAATTGTGTGCTGAAGTGATGCAAATATAGAGCTCTTGCTAAATACAAAAAGGGGTCTTTTTCCTTTAAATTTGTGACAGGAATGTGCAGATGTTTTAATATATATAGATTAGAATTTTTACTTCTTTCCTTTTTGTTTTTTGTTTTTTTTTTTTTAATAGTTTGTCAGATAAATCTCAGAGATCTACACTGCTTCAGTGGAAGTACAGTGAAAACTTCCATTGCATTTAAGAGAAGCAAGTTTGAGCCGTAAAACGTATTTTGGTTTGGGACTTATTTTCCTTTGAGGCACTGTGTTGGCAAAGGTCTCAGCATGTGATTAAGTTCCAGTGAGATCAGTCTTAACATTTTTTAAAAAAACATGCTTAGTTTTTTTGATAAATTGGGACCATGGTCACCCACTGAAAGTGAGAAATGATGTATGGGTTTATTTTTTATGTTCTAGAATGAAAAATTAAAATGAGTTTTCCTCTGCATAAAAATGGCATGTACACTAAAATATAATTCTGCAATCTTAGAAAAATGAAGGACACCAACCAGTAATAATCTACTTGAACTGCTGTAAGACCTTTTGATATGGTTCCCTACAACATTCTTGCCACTAAAGTGAAGAGGTATATATTTGAGGGTTGGACTGTTTGATGGGTAAAGAAATGGCTGGATGGCTGTGTGCAAAGAGTTATAGTCAACAGCTCATTGTCCAAGTGTAAGCCAGAAATAAGTGGTGTCCCCTGAGGGTCCATATTGGGACCAATACTATACAGTATCTTCATCGATAGTGGGATTTCACAGGGATAGTGGGGTTGAGTGCACCCTCTGCAAGTTTATGTATGATGCGGAGCTACTCAGCTTATTTGGTTGATAATTTAAGAGGGAAGAGATGCCATCTAGGGGGTCCTTGATAGGTTTGAGGAGTAGGCCCCCTCATGAAGTTCAACAGTCCAAGACCAAGGTCCTGCATTTGAGTCAAGGCAGTTTTCAATTTCAGCATAGACTGAGTGATGACTGGATTGAGAGCAGCTCTGAGAAGAAGGACTTAGGGGTTCTAGTAGATGAAAAGCTTGACACAAGCCAGCAGTGGGCACTTACAGCCCAGAAGGCCAACTGCATCTTTGGCTTCATCACAAGATGGCTGACCAGCAGGGCAAAGGAGGAGATTGTCTCTCTCTGCTCTGCCCTTTCGAGGTCCCACTTGCAGTACTGCATTCAGCTCTGGGACCCCCAGAACAAAAGATACATGGAGCTGTTGGAGCAGGTCCAGAGGAGGCTACATGGATGATTAGAGGGCTGGAGTGCCTCTCCTGTGAAGGCAGGCCAAAGGTGGTGGACTTGTTCCATCTGGAGAAGAGAAGGCTCCAGGGAAACCTCACTGCAGCCTTCCACCACTTAAAGGGGACCTATAAGAAAGCTGGAGAGGGACTGTTTATGAGGCAACATAGTGATAGGACAAGGGGAAGGAACCTTAAACTAAAAGATGATTGATTTAGATTAGATATTAAGAAAAATTTGTTACTCAGAGGGCAGTGAGGCACTGGCACAGGCTGCCCAGAGAAGTGTGGATGCCCCATCCCTGTTCTGGGCCAGGTTGGATGGGGCTTTGGGAAACCTGGTCTAATGGGAAGTGTCCCTGACCACAGCAGGGGGGTTGGAACCAGGTCTTCATAGTCCCTTCCAACTCAAAACATTCTATGATGCTATGATACTTCTTGTGTTTTATTATATTTTATTTTGCATAAGGAGAATAGAAACATTCTGACAGCTGAGAAGATAACCTACTGAAGGAGCAGGTGACACTAGACTTTTTCTCACATCTTTAAGAATGGAGATGTAGCCTTATCCATGAACCAAAACACACAGCTGTGAGATTTGTTCCTGCATTTCCTATTTAGGGAAGCATTCTGGTGACATCCAGTAGAATACATCTTGTTTTATTTTGGTATCTTTTTCCCCCCAAATAGCATGTGCAGGTTTGGTCTGAAGTTACACGTACTCTGTTTTTGTTTCAAACTTCAAGTGATAAAACTAGAAGTTCTACACATGGGATAAGGATAGACTTATGCCGAACTTCTTGGCACTAACAGTGAGGGTGCAACTATCTGGCATGAGCCTGTAGTCTGGCATGTGCCTATACTGTTCAATAAAATTGTTTACATTTTCCTACCAGAAGATTTAGATAAAAATCACAGTAAGGTTAGGATTTTTTCAATGTTGCTGTTGATTAATCAGTGTTAATTTTTTTAATTTTTTTTTTTTTGGTTGAACACAGCCTGATAGTATTTTTAATGTCATTGATTTTTGTTTATTTAAAACAACTTGTGAAAAACTGTACTATAACTGTTGTACATAAAGGGACACTATCAAGAGAAAGGGTGTATGCTATAAATATACTTAGCTGTATTAAAAATACTTGATATGAATAAATTCAAAGAAAACGTGAGCTCACACTTGAGCTTGTTAGGCATGAAGATACCTATTAAAGGCATTTTCCTAAATTGTTGCAAAGGTGCCAGAAAAATAGATCTGAATTCTGTGGGTGGAGCTCACTTTCATGTTGCTTTTTCTCTAACCCAGAATAAAGGACTTGATCTATTTTTCCTTTGTTGTTTCTTTCAGTGATACGTGGTACCTTTTCAAGATGCACGCTTCTCACTACTGCAGTGCGTTTAATTAAAGCATGTGTGTAAAAGCAGGAAAAAAAATCTTTTTGCAGAATACATATAAAGTACACATTTTAAAGCTTATTCTTGACAGTGTCCCTTTTTAAAAAGCAGGAAAATGGAATCACTTGTAGTATTTGGGTGCGGGAAAATAGTTTGATGCAGTTTCTAGAAGTTGGAATTATCCAATATATTTGCTATGGAATTTTCCAATTCGTTACGCAAAATCACTTGTCATTTTAAAGTGTTATAGAGGTAAGGCAAAAGAAGCTGTTTTTTTAATCCTGTATACCTTACAGTTGTTGTATATCAATTCGATACACCAGTATTGGATTGTAATTAAGAATGGGTTTTTACTTTTTTAGGACAGAGACTTAATAGCTTAGGGTAACTTTTTCTTTAACGCAATGTAAATCCATTGCTGCTTTGTACAACTTTTTCTACTGTATGTTTTCTTTACTTAGAACTTGACTAAGAAATGTTGGCGTCCAATAAACTTACACTTTCTTTCTTTGGAATTACTGTGTTTTCTACTGGAATCTCTTGGCAAAATGTGATGTTATTGTGCATACCATTGTGTCTGTGGGATGAGAATTTTGTTTACAAAAGAGCTTCTTTTGATCTATTTGCTGAAAGTAAATGATAGTTTTTACATTACTGAAATAATGGCTCTTTGTTTTAGTAAGTGCCCCTGCAAATGTTTTACTGGAAAATACAAGGAAACCAACTGCTCTAGAAAGTCTGATAAGTGCTTGAGCAGTGCTCACGTTCTGCTTCCTCCTCAATCAGCGATTCAGATAGGATTTATGGAAGCAAGGTGACATCAGCTGTCTCTTTCGTCTAAAACTGAGTTGAACCAGAGTTCAGAGCTTGAACGTACACTGGCAGGAATGCTTATGGTATTTCACAGTGCTGTCATCAAAAGCAGTTTTCATGCATGTATTTCCTTCTCCAGAAGTCTGTGGATGAGAGTGCAGTATGTGGATCCAGAAAATTATATTTTTGGGGGACAGCGTTCCTCACTTCAAAGTAGCAGAGACCTATCTTTGGAAACTCTTAGGGCTGTCTTCTGAATTTTCTCCATTCCCCATCATCTGTCCTTTACCGTTTTCCATTTATGCATTGATGAATTTAAATCACATTTAATAAGAAGAGCCACGGTCTCAAAAGAGTTAATCTTTAACGTCTTTCCTTTGTGGGTGGGAAGGGTGAGGCTTGCAGTGAGAGCATGTGCCTAGCAGTTATCTGATATTTTCACCTGTGTGTATGTGGTCTTGTTGGGAGTTGGGAGGGGCAGTGGAAAGCTCTGAAAGAGCTGAAGTACACGGTCCACCAAATACTCAAAATGAAGGGTTGAAAGGACTCTCCAAGGTCAAGAGGATTTCTGTTTTTGATAATCCATAAATCTCTGTGAAAACAGAGGCAAAGAACTGCTGGCCTGTTCCTCCATGGAGCACCATCCTGCGTGTCAGAAAGTGAGCGTGCTGTGGAAACAGAGTGGGGAGAGCTGCTGTCTGACCCATTCAGAGAGGGTAAGTTGCTGGGTGCTTGGCTCCCTCTTCTTTCTGCATAAGGAACTAACCTCCAGGGTTTATTTGGAACCAGTCAAGATCTACAGACTGTTCCCCCTCTGTTACTTCTGCTAGTATCTGCTTAAACGTTTCGCAGAAGATGTCTGCTCAGACTGTAGAACCTCTGTTTGACATGAAAGTCAAGAAGAAAGCCAAAATGATAAAAAGTTACTGATAACGTATTGAACTTTGTGCTTGTTTTCAGGCACAACAGAAGATAACCTCACGGTTATCTTTTGTTCTAATTCCAACTGCATGTTTCTAAGACAATTGCTCTGCAGACATATCCAGCAACTTTTTCTTACTCTTATTACTCATAGGACATTTCCAGTTATCACCTTTTTCTTATTTCCAAACACTGGATACATTTTATTGTTCGACCCACATGGATAATGTTTCTACTTCCAGTTCTGAAATGCTCTGGCAATAGAAAATTTTGAGGTGTTGGTTGCAATGAAGCAACGCACGCAACTCTCCTCTTCTGTTTGCACGTGTTGAAGGAGTACATGAAAAGCAAAGCCAGCTTCTTGTTCTGACATCGTCTCTGCAGTTTTTATACAACCCTCAACAATATCTTAATGCTGTGTCATTCAGAACCTGGGATGGATACTGCTCTTTAAGTCATGGAGCTTCGGCTGCATGCGTTAGTTTAAGCTGATACTTGAGGGCACAGGCTCTTAACTAGCAACATACACAGTGAAGGGTGCTTGAAGCCAATGAAGCTGTTCAATATGAAGCAGTGATGAGGCAGTGTGGCCTGGTGGGATTACTAGCATGCAGAGATGCTTCTGCTGGAAAGAAGAGACCGTGCTGAAGGTTTGCAGATGCCACTGGCAGGTGTGTGTAGGAACAAAGGGCAGTGAGCAGAGGTGGGAGAGAGAAGGATGACAACAGCAGATCACAAGATGCAGAAGAGAGCTCACTGTGGCCCTACTGAAAACAAGAAATTGGCCTCAGTTCTAAGGTGTCATTTGTGGTGAATGGCTCCTTGGCTCCTGCCTTTTCTTTATTTTCTTAATGAACAGCTAGGAGTCCCTAGGGTTTGACACCTCCTAATCCTTTTTGGTTGATGAGAAATTGCATTCATTCCTTTAAGTTATAAAGTCTATCAAAGAGCTTATGGAAGAAAGAGTTTCCAAAAGATTGTATAATAATACTTCCCCTACAATATTGCATTGGAGGAAATCTGAATCCTTTTAGAACAAGCTTTAAAATCTGCATACCCTGAGGACATCCCCGGGCATGGCAACTAAACCCGTGGAGATACATTAGCAATTTCTCCACCTCACCGCCTGTGCGTGTGGGTCCTGAAAAGGCGGGGATCTAAAACCAGAGGAGGATGTACAGAGCAGTAAACACAGTTCTGCTGGCCACCATCCCCCTTTCTCTCTTCACGGGTGGCTAGTCCTTGCCTTCAAGCACATCGCTTGCAGTGTGGGGCACCCTGTGTGGAGTCCAGTTAGTGTCAGGGCAGTTACCACTGCTCTGCCGGTAAGGGGAAAGGTAAAGCCGCCTTTGCATGGCAGCCCAGGGCAGCGATAGCAAGGCAGCTGCTGTTTGCTGCTGCCTCCTCTTCGCTCATCAGTCAGCTGCAGCTAAATGCCACCAGAAGGAAACTTAGCTTTGTTAGCTTTTGTTCAGACCACTTGTTTCATCATCAG
>JAOWBP010000001.1:91252064-91282091 GCA_028571105.1 Tragopan temminckii | reverse complement strand
GGCAGAGTAGAGGGGGAGGATCACCTCCCTCGACCTGCTGGCCACGCTCTTTTCACCTACATGTCTGCCATCAGTTCGCTTTCAGCTGTCTTCCGAAAGGTAATGATAACATGGGATTAAAATGAGATCTCCTGGCCCTCAGAGAACACTTATTCAATCTTGGATTGCTATTATCTTTCTCTTCATTTAGCGACTTTCTGACGTTCTCCACCAAGGAGAGTAGAAAAAAAATATACAGATATTGATGGTAGACCCCTCTTACTTCTTTCCTGATTTTGTCAGGAAACAAAGCTTGAAAATTGTCTTTCCTGACAAGCTTTCCTTGAAGAACCACTTGAAGTTCCAAAAGTGATAACTGAGAATCATTTCACTGGTTTGTGCATCCTGAGCCAGGGCAACGCCACAGGCCCTGGATGTTTGAGGAGCACTGTCCTTTGGTCACACAACAGAAACTCGCATGACGATCTTCATGGCTGTTTGCATTCATGGTGACATTTATCTCTGTATTCAGACTGTCAGTCTGGACAACATACTCCCTTGCTATGAACTCACTAGGCTGTACCAGTAAGCAGCAAAGACAGCATACTGCAGAAGGCTCAGGATACTACTCTGGCCTTACTGTAGGAGTTTTCACTGAAGTACATTGCAGACACTTCAGCTTACCTTGCCCTGTAGCATGTCACATCAGATCACTGTGACGATAATGCTTACTTCTTCCACTACCAATTTTTACACTGAAACCTCTTCAGGGAAAGGACAGTCACATCCTACAGAGGGTCAGCACCAAGCACAGTGACTCTACAGCCAACCCAGCCTCCCTGATCTCAATTAAGACAAATTAGTAAAAACATTTGTTTAGCGTTTCCATCAACCTTTTCTTCTAGTTACAGTTGAAGAGATGAAAGGAAGTGTGAACTCAGCCTCAAGAATCGAAACCAGGCTGAACAAACCAGATGATTCCGAATCAGCCTTGCCTCCGGCTGCTGGCTGAGAGCTCTCTGTTCAGTTCTGCTGGGTAACAAGGGGAAGGAAAGGCACACTGGTGGGTGAGGCGAAGGGAATGGGAAGCAGGCCAAGGAAGGGACCTTTCCTCTGTTGTGTAATCCAGAATGCACGCTCTGGTGCTAATAGTGAGATGAGAAGTGCCTTCCAGCCTCCAGTCATCCTGTTGATGACTTAAACAGTGCGTGAGTAAGATTTATGGGGAAAGATTTATACACAAGTGTAAAGAAAAGTACACAGCCAGAATGCTTAAACAAATACAATAATACAACCAACCTTGAAACATACAGCCTTATGGGTTTCTTGTTTAACTCTGTTTTCTGTTGGTTTAGTGAGAATATTTTTATAAACCTAACTCCACCTATTCAACTATATAAAATTAACTTACAGTTGTTAGAATCTGCATTTGTTCAATAAGGAAAAAAAAGAAAGTGCAAGTTCTCGTCTTATCATTGTGGCTCTGTGTTTGTTGTTTTTTTTTTCTTCAGAACATTCTTTTGTGCTTGCTCCCGGAGCTGAGGTGTGTGAAAGTGCCTAATAGCACAGCGTGACACCAGGATTGTTAAGGGCTTTTTCCATAATCCATCATTACTGTGGTGGCATGCTGCAGCAAACTCCACTCTGCCGGCACCAGACACATGAAGAGAGGCCTGAGATTACACTGCCTAAGAGGAAGTTTGGGAAGAAAAGTCTCACTCACATCCCAGTTACTACAAGCACAAGGGGGTAGACCTTCAGTAGGGTCAAAGCATGTCCAGGATGACCTGTGCTCTCTAGCAAGTGGAAGAGAGAGAGCAAGACAGTCTGCCTCCCTCCCCTCCTAAGCACTACAAGAAACAAGTCAACAGGCTAAAAGCACCATGATAGGAAAAACACCCCGAAGCTATGCCGAGTGCTAAATGTCTTAGCTCTAGTTATATTACAAACACTTAGTTTTGTACACTTATGTTCAGACATTTAAAGACATCCTTCCCCTCTCGAAAAGCTTGCTCTTCAAAGCCACTTCTCATTGCTACACGTGTAGGCAGGAAACTGTGCTCTGAGTCACTGTCAAAGTTGGTTGCAGGCATCAGGTAACCAGATCAGCTCCAAGAACCAGCAGGTCTCACGGAAAGCTGGGAAAAACCATTGGCTTAAGTAAGTAGCACAGCCAGCCTCCACAAGGCCAGGCTGAAAAAGGCACTCAGTGGGCTGAGCATTTAGGAGTGAGCTCTGCAACCCTCTGAAATGGAAGTCTGTAAGCCAGAAATACAGTGACCTGAGCTGACACACTTATACATAAGCTTCAGCACTTGCCTTATAAGTCTCAGACCTGTCTAGCAACCTCTCGTCTTGAGCAAAAGCCGCACTGGAGACAGGGAAGGAGCAAAACTTCCTCTACAGTGTGCTACAGGTTTGCAGACACCTTTGCTGAACGCTCATCTAGCTTCAGTGTTCTGGAGCAACTTGATCAATATTTTATCCCCTTCACCCTCATGTATCACCAATCTTTTAAATGTGGATTCCCTAGAAGAAGAGTCACCTGATACTTTGTGCCTAGACTACACCTCTACCTTCTATAATATTACTTTTGAGAGCAGTGGATTATAATATGCTGTTGTTACTGCTCTACCTCATTGAATTACATACAGAAGGCAGGTAAAGAGGGAGTCTGGGCTGTCCCAGATAAGCACCTTTGAGCTGCCAAGACTCCAAAACATATATGTAAGGCTTCTCTTCAAAAACAGCAAGAAATAAGAGTCCAAGGTCAGATGCACCTTAGTCCTTGGGACATGAGGCCTCACTTTGAGTACTGTGTTTAGTTTTGGGCACCTCAGTACAGAAAGGACATTGAGATGCTGGAGCAGGTCCAAAGAAGGGTAACAAGGCTTGTGAAGGGCTTGGAGAATATGCCCTATGAGAAGAGACTGAAGGAACTGGGGCTGTTCAGTCTAGGGAAAAGGAGGCAGAGGGGAGACCTTATTGCTCTCTTCCAGTACCTGAAAGGTGATTGCAGTGAGAGTGGGGTTAGTCTCTTCTCACTGGTGACAGGACGAGGGGAAATGGCCTCAAATTGTATCAGGGGAGGTTTAGATTGGATGTCAGGAAAAAATTTCTTTACAGAAAGGGTTGTTAAGCACTGGAATAGGTTCCCCAGGGAGGTGGTTGAGTCACCATCCCTGGATGTGTTTAAAAACCGTTTGGATGTGGTGCTCAGGGCCATGACTTAGTGGAGGGTTGTTAGAGTTAGGGTAGTATGGTTGGGTTGTGGTTGAACTTGATGATCTTTAAGATCTTTTCCAACCTGAGCTATTCTATAATTCTGTGATTAATGGAGAAAATCCCCCTGGATTAAGGTTGTCCAGGAATAACACACACATGATTCCAGGTTGGTTTCCCCATTCTTCTGCAGGCAGTGCTTTGGCTTGGGTGCTATAGGCAAGGAGAGATAGAAACCATGTCATCCTGTGCTGCTAAAGATGTTGGCCTTATCTGTGCTTTGTGCTTGTACTGGCAAATAATGTCAGCTCAAAGTATTCCTTTTTTAACCGAGAGATATTCTTGGATAGTCTATAATACAAGTGTGGTTAGATCAACATGAAGGTGTCTTTTAAGTTGGAAAAGCTACTGCACTTTGCTATGCAGCTCATTAATTCTGGTATGAATGCATCCTCTATGGGGGAACATCTACCACCACTTCAAAATAAACAAATGTGACAATACTAGTCTATAGAAAAGGGCATTTTCATGTCTGGGGACAGCAGGGAGCCCTAGGAGATGTATTCACTGTCAAAAGTTTTGGGAGATGTGCGATTGCTAGTCAGAAACAATTATCAGACCTCTATTATTTCCCAAGCACCATCACTCTCTAAAAACAAGTTTTCATGAGATTTGCACCCATGTCCTTCCTCTTTCTCTCTTCCCCCATGTTTACCTGTGACCAACATGAGACTGGAAGCCATGCCTATTCCCACAGAGAGCAAATAAGAAGAGCTATCAAGAGCACAAAGATTAGGTATGACCCAGCAAAAAAAAAAAAGGTGGTCTATTTTCCTGGATCAGTCAGTACATGCACAGATTGAACTTATAAATACATACTCATATTTCTTCATTTGTTCTGAAACTGTCTATTTGATTTGGTATTTTAAAATAGATTAATCCACACTGGCACTGCTTAGCCCACGACTATTTGTGTTTCTACTTACAAGTTTTTCCTTTACAAGATGATTATCTGCCCATAACTATAGACAGGCTTCTCATTTCAACTTGTTTCCTCTGTACTTGCACCAGGAAGCAACAATTTCCCAAACCATATTTGACTCATGCAGCTAGGAATTAGCAGTTACTAATCCTTCTGGCCCTCCAGAAGTACAGAGAGGGGCATAAAAACTTATATTCTGTTTCAAAAAACATGCTTTCTCTCTTAGGGTGGTTTTATCTCTGATAAATTATTCATTCACTCACATGCTCTCCCAAGATCCTATAAAGGACCCACTCTTCTGCCACAAAGACTAAGATTTGGCTCATTTTGGTTGGCTGCCCAAACATCTTAAACTCCCCAAAGTTGCTCCTCCTTCCTCCAAGTAAGGAAAGCCTTTGCTTCTCCAAGCTTCTTTCTATGAAAGAACAATACTATTGGGGATTTCTTGTGGAATTTACCACCCAGACTATGGTCATTTGCCACCATGGGTGGGTCCATTTGGCAGGTGCAGCAAATTTACCTGATAAACTCCAGCTTTGCCAGAAGTTCACTAGCGTAGTTTTTCAAGATATTTTCAGCCAAACTGTTGTTGGTTGAAGGGAAGATCTTTGAACTAGGAATTAAAAAACAAACAAACATTTTTCAGTAGTGATGCAACCACCCTGCAGGATACCTCAGAGAGATACAAGTATAAATGCAAGTTTTAATCAAGTTATATAGTTTCCCCTTACCTTCCAGCTGAACAAAACTGGAAAAAAACCAGCAGGCGTAGGACAGAGCTAACAACTCACCTAATCTTGATGCTGGCTGACTAATAGTTCTGCTCCACTTGTTCTCTTAACCAGAGCAATTTCTTGTGAAAACATAGACGGTTAAAAGCTTTGCCGCTTATTTATTTAATCAGTGGAGAAGTGGAACTATAAAATTGACTCATTCTGTCATGTCTAAAGGTCAGTGACAAATAAATGTTTTATTGTGTATAAATTATAATACATGCTCATATGCATATGTGGATACCAAAATCCAGAGAGAGAAAATATCAGAAGCATCGGACCTCAAACCCTCTTTAATCCAGGGCATGCTTTCTAAACAGAGAGGACACAGGCAGATGAGCAGGAGATACATCTGACAGCACAGCAGATGCAAAGCTATCTGAAGGAAGGCTCACACTACCCATGCCCTCCAAAATGTGGCCCTTTGTTTCTACTGGAGGTCACACTGTGTGCAACAGTAATGCATTCCCTCTCCAATACCATCCCAGACGGCCATAGATGCTCAAATTGTGCCACTGGCTGCAGTAAGGGAAGAGTTATTTGGGTGGCTTAAAGATGTAGAACAGGATCTGTATTACAGAAACTATTTATGTAAGAAGAAGCATAGAAATGACTCAGTACCCAGCTCTGTAAAGAAGGCTTGGATCTGTATGGTATTATATAGAATCTGCTGTTGGCCAAAGGCAAAATAATAATAATAAAAAAAAAATAAAAAATTAAAAAATATAGATATAATAAGCATTGGGTATTTATAAGACAAAAGCACACGAGCAACAAATAGCAAACAACTAAACCATGATACCTCTTGCTACATAAAGAAGTCTAGAAAGGTGGGAAAGAATGAGCGAGAATATTCCTTTCTGAGGTCGAAACCACCAGCACAGACCTTACAGATGAGGCAGAAGAGGCAGCTGGGGAGAAAGCTCTTTATTTGATTTGTGTGCAACTCCTGCATTGCACATGGATAGTCTATTGATGATACGGTTTCTGTGCAGGGTTCCATAAATCTTTGACAGCTAAGGGCATGTATCCAGAATACACATATATCTGTGACACAAGAGAATATGGGATATGCATTGCAGCAATAAACACATGCTGCCAAGATATACCAAGTCATTAAGCTTTAAAATCTGCAAAAAAAGATAATCTTTGGAGTAGTTTATATTAGAAATATTAAATATGTTCACTGTACAAAAAACAATTTTTGTTCACTAGTAAAGAAAGAGATGATAACCCGTTTCTTAGTATCTATATCTAGCATCCATTGAGTGCTGTACAAAGCATCTATGGGCTATACAGGAATTTGTATGCAGGGGCTGAGCATTTCCTGGGGTCTGAGTTAATACAAAGCTTTTGAGAATGCTCACAACATCCCTGTCAGCAATAGCGTTAAAGGCAATTGACGCTAGTATTGACAACCTTCTTCTGTATCCTTTAGGACTGATTAGCAAATTTCTCATTAGGAGTGAGCCCATTTTTCCAAGCAATACAAAGACACAGCAGACAGCCTCATTCTTAGCAGTATCAGAATTCTTCCCTACTCAGCTCCAGTGTGATGCTAAAGGTGACAGTGTTAGAAGTGGGAAGATTAACTCTTCCCACAAAGGTTTGGTTTTTAGTATTAAATATCAAAGTTCCAAAGTACTTTGGATAGTTAATGGTTTGGCATCTTCAGTTTAGCAGATAACAGGAATAATGTGCCAAGCCACTAGAAAACTCAAACATCAGAACAAAATACATTTATTTTTGATTCTGAGCAATTTTCAGCTCCTACTGGGGGGAAAAAAAAACAGTAAGACAAAATTATGTGGAAGGGCAATAGCTTAACAGCCCTTTCCCCATACATATCACATAGCTGGCTTATCTTATTACACGTGGTTTCATAATTACAGAACCCAGAAAAGAAAAGTATTATGTAGTCAGATAGGAATTAAGTGTAACAAATAAAGTTCAAAGCTTGTTCCTGGTGATATGAAGCAGAAATTTAGATGTCTTCCATACCCACCTTTCTCAGCTGAAAGCATTTATCCTGCTAATGCAAGGCTACTGCTTTAACAGCCCCACCAAGCTTTAACTGCAGGTTTGGGCCAATCATAGAATTGCTTGAGTTGGAAGAGATCCTTGAAGGCCTTCTAGTCCAATTCCCCTGCAACAAACAGGGACATCTACAGCTCAACGTGGCCTTAAAGTTATCTCTAAGAAGAGTACCTTGCAAGTGGGATTAGATACAGCGATGAGAACCATCATCACTATCTCCTCTTCTTTTGGCTACTTTCTGCTAAAAGCAAAATGGCCAGATGAGGTGCTAGCCTCACATAAAGACTCTGGGATCTGCATGCTGCATGGATAGAGAACCCCCGTACAACGCAAAAACCCAGTCAAGTTGCAGAGAAGGGCAGGCATTCACACCAGTTTTCTCATACTGTTTGCCTGTGAGCTGAAGGCCCCACTCAGCAGATCAGCTTCTTGCAGTCTCCTCCAGAGGGCTACAGAGGGGGCTTAAGACCCATCAGAGCAGTACAGCGGGACTTATCCCATAGTATAACTCTCATATGTGTAGGCACAGCCCTAACAGCCTGCAGGGCTCATGGTGGAGCAGAGGGTTGAAAGGAGAAACCCTGCTGTCAAGCAGGATCACCACTGAGCTCTGAAACTGCCCCCACCCTTCTACAGGCCTGGGCATCTTCCCACCCCTGCCCTTCACTCCCCTGCAGCAGGCCCCATGGGGCAGCAGACTGGCTGTGCATAAACTGCCCAGGGCTAGGACTCAGCAGGGAAACCAGCTCCTGATGCCATAGTGTCACGGCGAGGCCTCTGGGGCTGGAATGTAGCCATGGCCAGTGGCATTGGAGCTTTGTTTGTCACCCGCCAGTGACAGCCTCAGCTTCCATCCAGGCACACTGGTGGTGGGATGCAACCACTTCACTTCCCTGGCCTGGGTGTGGCCCTGGTCCCTCTCCTCCTCCTCATGCTGCATGCCTGGAGGTCAGCACCCAGCCCCAAAGCACTGCCCCATAAAGCAAACTAAGGTTTTCTTCCTCCTCCACTTCCCTGGGCAGCCTGTTCAACGGCCTCACCACTCAGAAGAAATTGTTCCTAATATCCAACCTGAACCTCCCCTGGTGCAACTTGAGGCCATTACCTATCATTCTATTGCTGTTACCTGGGAAAAGAGGCAGACCCCCACCTCGTCACAACCTACTTCTTCCATGCTTTACCAGATCTCCCATTTCATCTATGACCTGCCAGAGGCAGCAAAAACTCCAGCAGGAAGCTAATGTGCAGGATGACTTGAAGCACCAGGAGCTGCCAAGACAGGAGGCTCTATTTTCAGTCAGCGTCTCACTTTCAAATACCCCAATCTCCATTGTGTTAAGTTCAACTTCTTTTCTTATTCTTACTTTCATATTATGTCTACTCCCATTAATAATCTATCTTCTCAGCTCTCAGTGAAGAGCACAGGTCTGAATGAAGGTTTCTGAGAGGCAATGTGTGTCACACTCTAATTAGTGACAACTGGCAAAGGTGGTCGCATCAACTGGGTGAATACAAATGGCACTGGTGCTTTGCTGGGGAAGTGAAAGCAAAGCAGTGATGCCCTTTACGAAGACAAGGTACAAATATTGATTCCTCTTTTCAGTGAGGACAGAGTACCATGTCTGGCTTTACTCCACCAAAATGCTAATAGCAGTTGAAGAAACAAATTTTGGAGCAGGTACTAAAAAAGAAACAACCTAGAAATTACTAAATAGAAATCCTCCCAAAGAGGCCATGTAGCCTCCAGAGGTCAGTATTAAGGAGTTGCAAAAGAGATATATTATATTCAGTAGTACTGTCTCATAAAAGAAATCAAAGAATCATAGAATCACAGAATCATGGGGGTTGGAAGGGACCTTTGGGGATCATCAAGTTCAGCCCCCTGCTTAAGCAGAATATTGGACCATGGCCACAGCCTGGACATGCTGTCACACTGGCTTTGGCTTTCATAGAATTCAAAAGAGAGTTATTTTCAGGGGAAAGACCGAACTTTACAGTGTGGTACTTCCCGTACACCTGTAAGACAACAAATTTTTCTTCCTTCTGCTTAGGAATAAAGTGTCACAGCTGAAGCCAAACAGAAACTGAGGAGAGCAGAGTCAAATAGATGCTGGCAAACTCAGGAAACAGGCAGCGCTATCTATAATGTCATGAGAAAAAGTGAAGTGATTTTTAAATGGGCAGTGTCACGGAGCCTCGAACTATATTAGCTGAGCATCTCCTAGGACATAAGCGAAACAGCTTAAGAAGGCCATCACGTCTTGTTCAATTGTTACTCCTGACTTTTGCCTTATTGAAAAAGATGAGAGCTGTGGGATTTAGTTTGGCTTTGTGCTGTGCAAAAGCTGTTCTGTAAAAGTTTAAGTTGGATAAGGCTATTCATATGTAACACTCAGTAGTGAGAGAGCCTCTCAGGGTTGGCACTAGAACAAACACAAGACCCTTCTATCTGTATGTGCTAGTAATAGCTGTATTTGCTGAAAATACTGCAGTGAAGCACCTCCTTCATCCTTTCAAATAGCCAGATGCCAAAGCAGCTAATAAATGCAAGCACCGTTTGGCCTCCCATTGATGTGAGCATTTCATATCAAAGCTCTAGGCAGCATGAGGGGCAAAGCCGGACACTCCCTGAGTGGATTTGAAGAGTTTAAACACTACTGAGCATAAGCTATGAAGAACTCACACTGCCGATATTGCTGTGAGCTGCCAGCACATTCCCAAGGATATGGTGATACTGGAAAAGTTTGACCCAAGGGAAAATTTTTACCCACCTGTCTCTGTTAGAAAGGCAGACTTTTCTTGGCATTCAGAGGGCACCATCAGAACTGTGAAATGAGCAAGATTTTTTGATACTTTGAATACATATTCTCTGTACAATTGCGCTATTCCTAACCAGTCAAAATCCAGTCTATCACACAAGAACAAAGGTGGTTCGATACGTTTACTACCTGTTTTCATTCCTTCTAGTTAACACAACCAGTTACTAGGCAGCAGCGCACATTTATCCTAACTGTCCCAATACTTTTATAGATTTGGTTACAGGTAGGGCTGAGCACCAACGGTTTTAAAGAGAACAGTATGAGTGGGTGTTTCTGGATCCACTACAAGCACTACACCAGTGATTTATTACTGACACTTTGTCACAGGAACTACATTGGAACTTCACTGTTTTGACCCATTACTGCTTTTCTCCATGCCATCTCCAAATGTTCAAGTTTTTCTCATTCACCTTTTATACTTGCATTTGTGATTGCTTACAGCATATGTATCATTGTGACTCCATTTGTATTAAGTCTCTAAAACTTTTCTTTCTGTGAGTTTCAGAGGAAAAAATCCCTTTTGTTGGGGGAAAAAAAAAAAAAAAAAAAAAAAAAAAAAAAAAAAAAAAAAAAAAAAAGCCCTGAAAGTCCTAGCCTGAAGTCATCTGCCAGCACAGGGAGAGAGCAAAGAGAAAGGAAAAGTGCCAAAAAATTGCACAGCTTTGAAAGGTAGCACCTCTATAATGAGGATACTACTCAGCTGCATGCTTGCTACAAGCCTTGCAATTCAGGGCCCAAGACAGTGCTGAGCAGACCAAAGCAGCCATTAGGCGGCTCTGCGCTCTTGGCTTTTCCATTAGACTGTAGCTAACATCATATTTTTAGTCCAATTGCAATTAAAGATTGTCAGTTCCTCTAACTTGTTTCCTTCCTCAGCCTACAAGAAAACTTTCCGAACAAGCATTAAAAAGTCCACTCTTTTATGTTTTAATGGACAAGGAAATTTTCCAGTTACCTCAGCTTTTTCCCAAACCCAGTGGGACCAAAGTTTGGCAACTTTATAATATCAGAGAAAAGAATAATGATGCATGTTTTGCATCAGGTCAGCATTATGGTGTTCTCAGGGAACAACGGGGACAACAGGCACGCATACCGCTGATCTAAAGTGGCTCTTAGGAAACAATGTAAGAGGTCAAAGCTAAATCTTCAGATTTTATTTTTATATATATTTTTAACCTCTGTCTCAAATAATTATCTAGAGAGATATTAACAGAACAAAAGTTGGGCAGCAGGAGACTGGAAAGGGGGGATGGTCAGTGCTACTCTACCAGAAGAGTTCTTTTTGGTTGCAGAGCTGCTTATGTGGTAAAACTACCCGATCACTGGTGTGAAGGACTGACCACAGTGTCTAAAATGAGCCCTCCAACGCACTCAGGCCTTGTCTACACAGCAGACGAGATGAAATAAGTAGGGACAAAGAGACCACACTGCACCTTGTATGTACTGCCTCCACCAACCAACCTGTTCTGTGCCTCAACATGAGAAGGAGACACAAGGGGACACAGCAACAAGAAAATAATGACTGCTGGAAGAAAGCAGACAGAAAAAAACGATGAATAAAGAAAATGGGCAGCAGCTGTACAACATCTATGAGCAGATGAGAGAGGAAGTGCTGGTGCTCTTCCCCGCTTTTCTAAAACCCTCGGAGACAGTAGTTTCAAACTGGATCAGCACATTACTAGATTTCTGTTACTGGGCTGTGAATGATGAATACTCTTGGTCATCTTCACTGCAAAGGATGGAACTGAAAATATGTTTCTTCTTTGCAACCTTCAAGAAATAGACCCTTAATAAGTATATGTGTGCATTTGGTTCTTGGTAGTTGCAGACCAATGGATTAGGTCACGTGTTGTGTTTCGAGTGGTCTGAATATTGTACTGACACTTGAACAGCTCTTCAGAAGATGCTGCATCCACTCTGTGCATGCCTTAATACCTGCGACTAATTCACTAGAGGAAAAAATAACAGTACAAAACCCAACAATAAGGTATGAGAGTGCTTTTATTAAGACACTACAACACAGCTATTCAGATAGTCACAATATCAGTTTCTGCTGGGCCTGCATGGTATCAAACAGAAGCAACTGCTCAGCTTTCATCAGAGGTATAGCTCTGCTGAAATCAATAGGCAAATCTCTAGCCCTGCCACAAGAAGAGGTTTAGGGTTGTACACACCACAAACTATAAAAATATTTTTAGTAAAATAGAGTGAACTTTCACTGTGTACAGAAAACAAACATATATTTGATAGCAAACAGCAAAAGTGAGGAGACACCTACATCATAAAAAGTTAATGACTGTGTTTATCAGACTTTAAAATTACAAAGGTAAGTTGCAGTTTCATTAATGAATCGTAACCAAATTGTTTTGTTTTTTTTTTTTAATCAGTATCTGAGAACTGATATTTCAGCAACAAAAAGACAAGTCAAAGATTTTTACTTCTTACAGATCCACTTGAATCAAAACAGAATATAAAAGATATATCTAAAATTAATTTATGAATCTTTAAGCTGTGTATAACCTCTAAGATCAACCAGTCTGACCTTTTGCAAAACACAGGCCAAATCTTTTACCCAGCAGTCTTAGTACCTAACAGCAGTTGGATAGAAGGGCTAGAAAAGCAGATTTTCAATGCTATTCTGTACCAACAAACCAGCACCTAAATGCTATGGCTGATATGAGTAGCTGTGAGCTCAAACTAACGGCCAATTTCCACTAGAGAGCTGTGTATAATAGTGTTCATTTCACTTAAAGAGGAATTATCTTGTTCACTGCAAATGTCTGCATTACTGTGATGCCAACCCAGCAGCCTCCACCACTGGCCAGGAGGTGTGTGTAGCAATTGGAACCCAGCAGTGGTAGGGATGAGTTACCACACTCTCCATCTTCCAAAACACTCACTGAAGAGTCCTGCAAGGGCTGCTTTGTGTGTCAGAAATGTTTTTGTTCCAGTTTATCCAGCTGAACAGATTGTTGTGGTATTCACTGAAGCACAAAAACTAAACTTCTGCTGCTGTAGTAATGGTAGGGTCTTGCAGTGCAGCCAAAATATGGGTCAAATTTATACCTAATGTGTGCAGTTGGAGTGCTCTCGTTTTGCTTGGCAGCACACCGTACCTCAACTGCAAAATCACTGTGGTCTAATTAAACAGAGCAGGTAGGTAGCAATGGAATTATATGGAAAATTACAGATTAGTAGCAAAACTTACTTCTTTTATTTTTTAACCAAGCCCTTCTCAGTTGAAGAATTTACAGTCAAACCTCAAAACTCATGTCGAAGAATATGCCATGCAGGTTGAGTCACAGACTCATTGTGCATTTTCTTTATTTGGTGATAAATCAAGTACTTGTTCTCCAGCTTCTGTATACTTAAGGCGTAGCACAATTAGGTCTTCAGCATTGCTGCATCTCAAGGTTTTAACCTCACCTTAAGTATACAGTGAATAATAAAATGAAAACGAAATCTCTAACGTTTTCCTGATTTACTTCCTGAAATATTTAGAGAAACACGTAACTTGTGTAATGGTACAAATTATGCTAGGAGGGGAAAACTGCAGTGTGGCACAGTGGGACAGCCCAGTCTTGAAACATGAACAGAGAACCATGAACCATGAAGTCTTTCCTTTTTCTCTTGTACTTTTTTTCCATGTAAAACTGCCAAAGAAGTTGACTTCAACTTGGAGTTGCAGACACAAATAGCTCTTTGAACATTAGGAAAAAGCCAAATTGCTACCAAAACAAAACAAGGGATACAAAAGCCTTTTACTTGTGATGTTAAGAGCCAGTGTTGAAATCATTGGTGGCCACCATCATGAAGCGTAATGAAAGCCAAATGCACAATAAAGACAAGCTGTAATTCTCTGTGATGAGGTACAATCCAAGTAGAAAAGAAAAAAAATCACAAGAAATGCAATGAAAGGGAAGTGTATAGGGAAGAAGAGCTGAGTTGTTCCAGCATCTAAAAGGAGGCATCATCTGAGACTCCAACATGCTTATTATATATAAATATCGTGATCCTGAAAATATCCTTTATGCTACAATGTCATTGTACAACTCTGTAATTGCCATTAATATCAAGTGTTGCAATCATTCACGACCATTCAAGAGAGCAGAACGAGCAAAGACTCAGAGTCTTTAAGTGCACCTTTTAACTTAACAGGTCTAGATATGTTTTTATGCTGGGTTATGGGACCTGTATTGTTGATGGAACTGTACAGCTGCTGGAAGAAAAGTTACCTTCCCAGTGAGCTCCAGACTGGACAAACTGCCCAGACTTCAGGAAGCAACCAGAGTATCACCATCACCTACAAGAGGTCTCACAGAAGCTGCCGTATCTGACTACGGAAGGTGGACTTTGTAACGTAAGTCTAGGGGAAATTGAGCGTATAGTGACTGTTCAAGATTCTACAAGCAGATAGCTGGGGTACAGTCTTCCCTGTTCTTTCTTTGTCTTCTAGGTGAGAAATTCTGCACTCAGTCAAGCAAATTACATTATCTGCAAATACCATCATGATGAATCTAGTGAATTTGCTGTGGTCATGGCAGCTGCATTCTTGCGTATGAAGCCTACATCAGGAAGGAGTTCCTAACTGTGGTACCAGCGTCAGATAAGCCCCTGCCCAAGAATAAAATGCAATCAGATCCACAATAAACAGCCATGAATTATGAAGCAATGTTGGGTATTATTTTTCCACACCTCTCTTTTCTGTTCTTAAAGGCACAAACATACAAACGGTTGTGAGCATCTAGAGTTTACAGATAAAAAAGTGCTGAATCCTGTACTGAATCTGTTCCTGAATCTGGAAAAGCATTAAATTCCAAAATTGCAGAAGCAGAACTTGTTACAGTGATGAACACTCCTCAGAGCTGTCTACACAGACTCTCTGCAGACTCTTGCAAGAACCACTTGAGCATTATCAACATTCCAGTTCCAGGCAGGGGGGTTGGAACTTGATGATTCTTGGGGCCCCTTCCATCCCAAGCCATTCTATGGTTCTATGATTCTATGACTTAGAGGGACAGTTTCCCTCTTTTATTATACTAATCTGTGGTCTGAAGCTAAAAAAGGTGTACTTTCTGTGGAAGTGATCATTGGTGCACTTTAAAAGTGACAAGTGGCTGAGACTGAAGGCATGAAGGAAGATGAGGAAAAGTAGGCTATCATCCTCCTCCACATTCTGCAGCATCTGAAAAAAGGGAAGAATTGTAAGAATTTCATATTTCTATGATCTTCACCCACAGCAAACAGGTTAGGAGGTTTAATACCCTTACACAGAGGATGTTCATCTGCAAGTATTTAACCATTTCATGAAGAGCTAAACAGTTAAATCAAGTAACTTACCATGATTCAGTACTTACATCTGGTAACGTGGAAGTCACTAATCATAGAACACTTGGTAGCTGAAGTTGTCAGACTTGATTCTGAAGTTGTATCTTCCCATCTTTCGCTTGCACTGGAAGATGACAAGGCTCACAACTGCCACCACAAAGCCAAACACAGCAATAACAATAAGGATGATATATCCAACTCCCACACCAGGCTCCTTCTCTCTCTTTGAATCAGATGCTAAAGAGGTGAAAGACAAAAGCTTTGAAATTCCTAAGTCTTTTTCTTGGGTACAAAGCTAGTCAAGCAGTATAACCTTGCCTACAGATTAGCCAATAGAACTGTGATACCACATTGATACAACATTTTAAGGAAGGTGATTCTCATGAAGAAGTCCAAGTTCTCTTTTTTATGTAAAGTGCAGTGTCCCTACAGACATTAGTCTGGTATGTGTTGGGAATTTAATCTACAATATTCTGAAAAAAATAGGAGTTAAAGGATGAGGACTGGTGACTTTGAAATGCTGTCTTACTCTTGTAATGTCTCCAGAGATGAAGTCTTCTTCCATCTTAATCCTGCCCCCATCCATCTATGGTTATTAAAAATGTCGATTTGCTTTTACTCCTATGTAATCCTTCTTTAAACACAAAGCATTTAAGGAAGCGTTATCCATGCGTCCAGGGTCTCTAGGCAGCAGAGATCTGGCCACTGCAGTCAATGGAGCCACATTGAAGGAGTCACTCAACTCCGTAGCCTGGGCATAGGCATTTAGTGCCACCTGAGAAGTCCAAGGGTCTCTACAATATCTGCACATTTACCTGGTTCACATATAGGCACTTCCTCATAATTGTCCAAATTTGCAAGCAGATTCCCCTCTCCTGTAACACTGTACCTCTATTTATGTTTGTGTCTGTACTCTTATGCGCTTCTAATTCATTCTTCTAAGTGTTTGATGTATGTACAAAAATATCTCTGCATATGCTTCCAAGGTAACTCTCATCTACCCACACACCTGCACAGTACATAGGGTGTGCAGAAGACAAGGGGTGATACACACGTGTCAGTAATTAGAAACAGGATCTAAGGCACAGGATAACAGTCCAAGTGACAGAATATCCAGGACATCATTCCAAGACAGGTCAAGGCAGTATTGCACAATACATTTATCTTTAGTTAGAATTTTGGTATGTAAAAAACAAAAAGGACAGGCAGTAGAAATGGTACCCTGTAGCCCAACACAGACAAAACAGGGCTTCCTGCATCTGTGGCCTTTGCTATGTGGCAAGTAGTATAGGTAGAGCACTTATAAATTATTTCATGTTTCACTGCAGCAGATTACCTGCCACAATAGCTCATATTTCACTTTAACACAGAGCTGGAAATCATTGTCTGTAGAATCATGGAATCTCTAGAGTTGGAAGGGACCTTTAAAGGCCATCTAGTCCAACTCCTCTGCAGTGAACAGGAACATCCACAGCTAAATCATATTGCTCAAGGACTTGATCCAGCCTTGCCTTGAAGGTCCCCAGGGGTCAAGGCATCCACCAGATCTCTGGGCAGCCTGTTCCAGTGCCTCATCACACCTCACTGTAAAAGACTTTTGCCTAATATCTAACCTAAACCTACCCTCTTTGAGCATGAAACCATTTCCCCTTGTTCCATCACAACAGACCCTGCTAAAGACTCTGTCCCCTTCTTTCCTTTAGCTCCCCTTTAGATACTGAATGCCCGCTATGAGGTCACTTCAGAGCCTTCTCCAGGCCGAAAACCCCAGCTCTTTCAGCCTGTATGTCTAGCCTCATATTTAAAATGCAATGTGAATATCCAATATGGAAAGATAAAACAATATCTTGTAGCACCACGCCGCAACAGCTTTGCCTAGGAACTGATAACATGCAACCCAAACAAAGCTCTCATCGCCGCAGGTCCTTCTGTGCAATGGCTGTTTTGCTATATTAGAAGTCTTTCAGTGTCTCCGGTACAAATGGGAGTGTGCCCTACATTATGCAAGTCCTGTACAAAGAAATCTGTATTCATTGATAAGTTTTAAAAAAAGAACTAATTGAGAAATGAACACTGAAGGCCTATTCTAACAGACTCCTACCTATACATAGGGAAAGAAAAATAAAATGTGCTGAATCAGAGTCTGTTTCACATTTCAAATGAATATTGTGACCACCACAGTATCGGAGAAAAAATACCCCAAATCCATTACCAGCCCACAGTCAGAAGATCATGAAGCAATTGCAAAACAGGCAGTGAGAATGGAGGATGACCTCTGTCTATTCCCAGTAGCCATGTGTTAAAACTATGTGTTGGTGTGTACAAATACTCTCAGTGAGTGCTTTATGCCAATACATTATGAATACAAATGGCCGGAGGAGGCCAAATAATTGCAAATGTTAACAGCAGCAGTTGCCCTTTAAAATGCAGAAAAGGCAGAAGTGTAACAAATTGCTTGTATGCAGAGCTGGTGGTGACTGTTAACCTATGCTGCACCACTATTCCAGGTTGACTAAAGTGCCGTGCATCAGCAAGGCTCTCCACCTTCCCTCACAGTAATAACGAAGTCAACATCCGGAAGTTTAAGGAAACACAGCAATGCAATCTCTGACATCCTTTGATTTAGGAATTCAGAGCTCAATATAATTGTGACCTAAGTACAATGTAAACACTAGAAAAACTGATTGCAATCTAAGTTGCAAACCACTTTTGCACTCTGCAAGTTGAATTGCTGCTTGATTTCACGGCTGTTGTACTTGCTGCCCTGTGAAATAGCTACACTTTTTTCCTCTCCTTTTCATTCCCTTGACAATTTGACAAAGTCTCTTTGCCAGAAGGCACACACTTTTTCACGCTGTCACACCACTTCACCGAGAACTGTTCCTCAGAAGAATATGTCGAGGATTTTGTTTCATAGGTTTTCAGGTTCCTTTGCAGTGAAAAAGAGTCTTAAGATGGTGGTTACTCTCTGTCCCCCTTTTTGCAGACATCTGTTTGTAACTCACCAGCAGATTTACACAGAGGACCCCAGGATGTTCTGTGGGTAGCGATGATTTCACCGGTTTTCAGGGACCGAGCTGCATGGCATCTCTGCAACAATCAATTCAGCAAGTCATATGGCTGACTAATGGATAACACAAAACCTTTTGGAGAGTATGTGAAAGCTCAGTGCTATTCTGACCCACGGAAGTTTGTGTTTCTTAATATTATGCTTTGTTTCACTGAAGCCAGTTAATCAAAGTTCAAAGGAAATGGCATTAGGGAAACACTGGTTTGAAATCTGCAGTTAGATACACTGGAAGACATGGCTGTGAACAGATTTCTCATAGACAGTCTCTTTCTTTTTGTTAACTCTCTGTTTTGGAGAAACCTTACAGGGGAATAAAGCTTCTCACTCTGTCTATGTGTACAACACACAGCACGCTCCTCTTCTGCACACCTCCTTGGCAGCGCCATTCAGTTTGTTTGCTGTCCTGTAAGACACAATCTAAAGGTCTGTACTGGGAACAGCAGACTGCTGAGGTTATTCAGAAGATACTGTGGCTTTCCCAGAAGTGCATATAAATACAGAGAAACAAAAGAAAGCAGGGAAGTGCAAGGGTGTCTCACCAAGCTTGACTGCACAAGAATGTCTCACCAGTGTTACCAGCCTGGTTACCCTGATGCACCTCTATAATCCACTGCCAGCAAGTGTCCATATACCCCTGTAGGTGTAACTTTGATCTATCCTTGAACAGCTTTCCCATTCAGACAGATCCACAACTAGAAATATGCTCACACAGCTGTTCCCTGGTGTCAGTGGTTCCTTGGTTCCTGGTGGTGGTGAAGCAGCCTTGTTCCACCAAGTGTATGGGTGGTGGCAGCACAGCTTTCTTCTTCCCATCCAAAGTCATGCCTCCTACTCATTTCTTACTACGGTACTTCCTAATCTTTTAGAGCATCTTACTCTCTTCTCCAAGAAAACAAGGAATAAAGAGTGAACAAGAAGAAAACATAGCAAGTAAGTCTATTACTCAACTCAAACCCAAGCAGCTAAACTGCTCTATCAGCAAACCTACCAGCTCCTAGAAATGCAACTGTTTGATTCCTCACAGAAGCAATACCAGCCCATTCAGATCCTGTCCTGCCCATCCCTCTTCTTCCCCTGCCTCTCACCTTCTTCCACATCTTCCTCAGCTCTGCAGGACACTGCTTGGGCAACCGTTCCGTGAACCTGGGGAGGGATCCAGCTCCCCAAAGTGGGACATAGCCTGGGGTTTGCTCATATACTGATACGTAATGTGCTAAATCAGCTGTGAAACCTGGAGCCATCTTTCCATCTGTCAGGTTTCTCAACACTACCTATTTTAATCTTTTTTTTAAATCTGGGGGAAGCTTTATAGCTTGAGGAAGGAAACTAGTATCTTCAGCTTGCTGTTTTTAATCTTTTAGAAACAGATCGTTTACTTTATAATGAGCTTAAGCTGAGTTATTTAAAGTAGAGGAAGGTGTTAAACAATGGAGAAGCACCAAACTCTTAATGAAAACATCCTCAGTGGGAGAAAAAGGAAAAAAAGAAACAGGAAAGTTGGCAGACAGGAGGGAGAACTCCTGTGTAAAGGGCATAAAGGGGAAGAAAAAATAAAAAGGAAGGAAAAAAAGCTATCAGCAAAGCCATTTTCATGGTAGCAACGCATTTTTAGATTAACCAGTGTGTAATCTTCATGCAGAATTAAAAGGAAACAATACTTTGAAGCACTGGAGGAAGACGATTAGAAAACGAACTTTTTTGGAAAACATTGTTTGATTTACTATTCATAAAAGCAGTAGAGTTTTTAAAAGCCCTATTAAAATCTATTAGATTCACAGCTCTTGAAATTTAATGCCATGGAGCTTCCTCTCCTGGCACCTAAACCCTGACCTGGAGAAACAAAGCTAAAGGGAGAGAAGGACAGAAAGGCATCCCAAATCCATTTGCTCAGACATTCTCACTGAAACTGCCAATATGGATAGTAACTGTTTGTGACATGCCTATGAGATCTGACACACTCCTGAAGAGTCTCCCTCGCTGTAACTTCTGCTCATTGCCTTCCAGCCACCCCTATGATGAGGTGAAAGGTTCAGTTCCCAAGTCCCCCAGCCTTTTAACACCCACTGCTGTGCACAATCCACGCTTCTAACTACAAGGATGAGAAATAGGAAGAAAGGGAGACGCTTCCATATGGCTGTAGTTCTTCCCCATTCCTCCCTGCTCTCAGTGGAGATATCTCAGAAGGAGATATTCCCAGTCTGGAAACACAATTCCCTCAGTTACACAGAAGGACCACACAAGGCACATCAGCGAATAACAGCACACAGCAAAATCCTTACCGTCCTGCAGGTGCTTCCCCGTGTCTCCATGCAGATACGAATTTTGCAGTGTAGGTAAACTACAGAGTTGTTGACAAAGGAAAAAATCTTCATCTTAAACTGTGCTTTGCTTGAATTTCCATTCTCTAGAAGCATGGTGTATGTATTTGGAATAGGACAGCTGAGAAGGAGGAGAAAAATTACACATAGCAGCTATAGAAGTCATGTTGTGGATATAGCATAGGAAGGATAAGGGACTATTGCTGCTTTACTATCACAGATAGCAAATAGAATAGGAGATACGAGAGGTAGTTGTGGGGATGGAAAAGAAGAAAAAGAGTGCCAGAGAGCACTTAAGTTGGCTTCACCAAACACAAAGTGAAACCAACAACTTAGTAACAAAAAGTATTCCTATGAATAAGAAAAATGAGCATCCTGAGTTTTCAGGTGGAAAGTGAACACAGGGAACGTGACGTCAAGGTGAATTCGGGAATCCAGACAGGAACAAGCATACTCCTTTACCAGAGGCTGCATTAATATTGTCTGTGTCAATCAACCTACACCTTCAGTGATGAAAGTTACATAAGATCTTGTTAATATCTCAATCAGAGATATGGGTAAAGCACACATTTCAAATATTCCTTCACTATTGTCCATGAAAATCACCTATTCCTTCCAGTCAAAGGTACAATGCCTTTACAAAACTATGGGGAGAATAACCAAACTCTAAAAATGACCACATTGCACTTTAAAAAAAACTTCTCTTCGTACTTTGTTCTAATGTTCAACCAGTTGAACATTAAGGGATAGCGCATATGAATGAAGAAAACACACAGAAAAGATATGTTAAATAAAACACATTCACAGTCAACACCATTGGAAGATTCAAGGTAGAGCACACATTATTTCCAAGTGACATTTGCTGCACCTGTTCTTGATAAAAGCAAATGAGAGGGGATCCACTGAATTGTTGGTTGGAGTTGCCCAGCAGTCGGTGAGGACCACCTTCAGCTTGCTGTCATCTCTCTGAATCCCCACTTCAATCAGGACATCATCACTGGCAGAGATACTGAAATTTTTTGGTATTGGGGAGTTTCCAATAAATAACTGCATTTCTGTTCTGAAGCGTCCAGATCCATGTAAATCCTCAAAAATAGTGTAAATTCTGAAACAACAATTTGACTTTTTTTAAAGACCACAAAGTTTGACTGCTTCAGTAAGTCATAAAATGATGCCTCAACCTCTTGTGCATTTAAGTAGTGAAAAGTTATCTGCAATCTAAGGAAACGTTCAAGAGAAAAGGGTGAAGATGCATCAAGTTTTCTGTTGGATTGCAAGAGGAAGAACTCCAAGTGTAGAATGTCATGGCAATATGAATAGAACAGATAGATATTTGAGTAGTCTTGAAGGGCAACAAGACTATGATCTGTCTTGAAGACCCAAATAAGGACAGTAAAAGCTTAGCACAGAAGATAAGGGAGGAAAGAAACAAATTTGAGCAGTATGTGAAAGATATCAGAAAATTAGCTTAGAGAGAAGGGGCTGGAGAAAGTTTTGTACAAAGGGAGAACATTGACCAGCAGAGCAAAGATTGAACTTCTGCCTATGCTGAGAGCATAAACAGTAGATTTGATTCCATGTTAGTATACTACTACTACTTATGGCTACATGTGATTGCCCAGGAAGGAAAAGGGCAGGAATCCTGTCTCCCAGAGATGCACCAGTAGCTCCCAGAATTTTATTTTCATCTATGGCTTGGCCAGATAATGGTCATGCAGCACGCCAGCATTTCAAAGCACAGATACTCCTTACCCTTCTGCAGTGTATCCAGAGGAAGTCAAGAGATTGTTTTGAAATACACAGTGAATAGGACTGGCAACTTTTAAGTGGTGGATTACTCCCTGAGCAGAATCATCATTCCGTAGCATGGTTTTCACTATGGTGTTAGTCACATTCTGGAACACAGAAAAAAAGAAAGCATAACTTGATCACTGCTCCACAAGGCAATTTCTGTACTTTGGCATGGTCTGAGCAAAAAATTTGTTTTGGGATCCATAGAGGCATCCACAGCTTCTAATTACTGGGAGGAACTGAGGTATTTTCTAAGTATGATGCTGAAATTGCTCTTAAGAAAAAAGAAGATTCTGGCAGCTGCAGAGGAAGCCCAGAGAGGTAGAAAAAGGGGATTTTGGTTTGGAGAGGCTCTTGAGCTTTTCTGCTGAGCCCCAGAGATGCTCTTCTCTTTCTTGCTTGCCCTCTGCCCCAAACACATGGGCAACTTTCTACTCACATTAAAGGGTTTTCTTTTTCCAAAGACATTTCTTTGCCCAACACTTCAGCAATGAACAGACTGTACCCCTAGATAGGCAAGTGCCATTGCCCCTTCCAGAGAGGAAAAGTGAGTGCTCTGGACCTTCTTGGCTTTCCCTGGCTCAGGGGACTTACGGTCTCAACTTCAGTGCCACATTCGCTCCAGCCAGCCTGCAGCACAGCATGAGTGCCATTGCTGATGCTCACGTTGCAAAGAGGCTCCCCCAGGTACAGAGAGGACTCAGGGATGGATTCCTGGAGTAAAAATCCTTTTTGGATGGCAAGAGTGGTCTTCTCAATTTCACAGAACACTGTCACTGCATCTTTGATGGAAACCTCCTGGGCAGGCTTAACGAGGGGGGCAGGAGATGCTCGAGGAGGAACATTGGAAGCTGACCCAGAACCCATAGTAAGAAGAGGTAGCGTCACACTGGAGAATGGGCTGTCCTCCAGAGCTTTGTTTTGAGTAGCAACTAAGTTCAATGAAGCAAAGGAGGAAATATAAGTTGAAGTCTCCAAAGATGCCACAGGTAAAACTGCACTGGGTACAGGCTTCCTGTCCACCACAGTTCCCTCCTGGCTCGTAGGAAATGCTGAAGAGTAACAAAAATAAAGGTACTAAAGTAATTTACAGATTCAGATTGATTTGATAATATAAAAGCAAACCTATTTGAGGAAACTCACAGTTACTGGCAGTAGCTATATTCTTAACGAGCTGTATGTACTGCCACAGCTGTGGCTTTTTTTTTTTTTTAAGAAATAACCCATGAAATACGTAAAGTACTTGTGAGAAAAGCCAAAGTTTTATCTCATAAGAGCTGCAACAACTAGTATGCTTGAGCAAAGCACATATACACAGCTTTAGGATGATCAGGGTTTGCAGGAGATCCTCAATTGCACGCATCTGAGCAAGTGTTCGAATCTTTTTGCCCAGTTCCATGGCACACCTCTGGCTGTGGGATATAAACAGGAGCAGAATTTGTTTAAAATTCTGGTCCCCTTTTTCAGCAGTTTGTATCCAGAAAATATTATACTGAGTGCTTTGGAAACACCATTTACGAGGGACATGCAGGACAAACTTTATGCAGCAGGTCCATCTTGCACACATTTGCCTGGAGAGATACAGTTGGCAGTTAACGAAGACACTGGTTGGAATCTGCTACGATTCTAGGAAGAAGGCAAGCAGGGGAAAAGGGAAAGCAGAGATTGAGATCAGCATGTATATCAAACACACTGCTTTCAGCACAGACTCTGGGGTTACCCCATGGCACTTTGGTACTAGAAACAACCTTGGTGTCTGACTTAGAATCAGAGAATGGTTTGAATTGGGAGGGACCCTTAAAGGCCATCTGGTCCAACTCCCCTGCAATGAACAGAGACACCTACAGCTACATCAGGTTGCTCAGAGCCCTGTCCAGCCTGACCTTGGATGTCTTCAGGGATAAGGCATCCACCACCTCTCAGGGCAACCTGTGCCAGTACTTCACCAAAAGACTTAGAGAGCACCTATATAATAAACGTAGTTTGCAGTGGAACAGGATGTGTCTCATTGCACAAAAATTCTCTTAAGCAGTTTTTAATTGGCTGCAAATGCAAATAACATTTTCTTTCCCAAGCAATGCAGATGTATGTATATGCACACATCCTCTGGAGCTTCCCAGTTTTCAGGAGTGCCCCAAATTGAAAAGTTGTGGATTTGAATGTAAGCTGAATATGAAGTTTGTGCTCTTTCCAAGCTGAATTTCCCAAAAGCTCATTATCATAATAAATGTGATGGTTAAAAAAAACAGAGCAAAAGTTGGTATCAGCTCACAGATCTTTGTGACTTCTTCAGCCAATGAGTAGCTTATCATTGTGGTTACAAAAACAAGCACAAATTACGGAAGAAGCCTAAAAGGATTTAGAAGCTCAGAAACTGATTATATGTCAGCTAACAAATGATTCAAGGAAAGACAGAAGAAGCTAGATGAATCAACTAATACAAAACAGTCATTTGTCATACTGTACTAACTTTTCATCCCTGAGGCAAAACAGAGGTCACACCGTGCAACTGCTTTCTATTACCTTTTCTGCCCTTCTCTGTTACTGCCAATGGAAATAACATACTTCTAATGGCAAAAATGAGAAAACAGAACTAATAGAAGACTCTTACAAAGATAGCATTAAATATTAATATAATCAAACAAGGGATTATTGCAGTCAGAAATACATATACTCCACTGCAAATCTTTCTCCATTAGCCTGCATACAACAAATCAAATTCAACCTTGGCAAAATTTCAGGGCCTGGGGCAAGAATGACCTTGACCCAACAGACAGTGCTCAGAGTTCAGTTAGGCATTAGATAGTAAGAAAAAATTACCTGCACAGTTTCTTCCAGGTCTTTCTGGATGCACATCAGCAAATCCATCATTGCAACTGCAGTGGTAAAATCCAAGTGTGTTATAGCATGATGCATCTGGGGAGCAGTCGTCTTCTTCGCTCTTGCACTCATCATAATCTGTTGGGTATATTTAAGCAAAAGGCAAAAGTGAAGAGTGTATAAATGGAAACGTGGTATGTCTGAAGCAGGTTCAAGGCAATCCATAAAGCATTACCATGAGTTAGCCACGATCTTAGAAATTAACCTGAAGTGCACCTTCCCAGATTCACAGTTACGAGGATAACAGGCAACAGGAATGTACAGAACAGGCCACGTACTTGCTTTTGATGTCATTTTGCCTGAGATTTTAATGAGCAGCTTGTAACAATAACATTTGGACAAACATCACATTCAGGATATATAATTTGATACTGTTTTCAGAGATGACACATCGGTTTGTGGAACAGGATTCAACAGTAATTAGTCAGGAGACTACTGTTTATTGTTACTGACTTAGATCTCGTAAAGAAAAAGAGATTCAACAATAAGCCATTGTGCTCATCTTGACAAACTGTTTAGTTTCATCTGAACTCCCAGCCCACAGGTGAGCAAAGGAAATGCATACTCCCAGTGCAGGAATTTTCCTTTTCATTTATTTGTGCCTTGGATTTCTATCTTATTCAAAATTATCAGTGCAATCCAGAGAGTAATGTGTTTCAGAATAATTTTAAATGAAGTTAACTATGTCTGTGTACAATGACACATTTCCACTGGTGGCTAATAAAACCCTCAGTTTGTTACGGATTCTAATAACTCCATATCTTCTCTATAAAATTATTGCTAGCTAGATACAAAGAGATGAGTTTGTTCTGATCATGTGAACCTCTCTTCTTATCTTTCGATGTTTTCTGAAAAAGCTTATTGGATGGATAAGCAGAAGCTATATAAAAGAGAGAATGATTTCTCATCCATTTGTTTTACAGATATTTTCACCTAAAAAAAAACCATAATAATAACAGGCTTTATGATCTTTCTAGTTCTGAAGAAAAATTGGACAATAAGCAGCTCCTTACCATTTATGGAGAGACTGTTCTTGTCAACTGTGAAATAGGAGCTGTGTTCAAATGCATCACGAAGAGCAGTGATGATGTAGTAGATATCCGCATCTTCTGCAATCAGTAAATGGAAACTTACCACAGTGCTCCCATTAGTAATATCAGTTATCAACACTTTAATCAGTCCAGCATCCATCTGCTGACGGACGTCAAGGGGCAGAGATTTATGTACCTGGAATAAAAACAAAGTACACATTAAAATGAGTAGATAGAAGCAATTATATTTTAGGCATTGTACATTGCCCAGAAAAGAATATTATGCTTTACGGTTGTGCTTCATACTCTGGAGGGAAACAGCATTAAAAATCACTCTTTGCTTTATAATATTTTCACTCTATAGCAGCTGAAAGATAGGGCATATATTTAACTGTGAGCACTGAAGAAGTGATTAAGATACTTCACCTGTCATTTGGCATGACTCCTTGCAAAGGCCTCTGATAACAGCAAGAAGAGAAGAAATTGCAGGAATGCAGAATCGTAAAATCACTTAGGTTGGCAAAACCTATAAGATCAAGTCCAATCATCATGTAACACTACCTACCCCACCACTAAACCACATCCCTAAGCAACATATCTACATATATCTTTAAGTACCTTCAGGAATGGGAACTCCATCACTTCCCTGGGCAGCCCTTTCCAATGCCTCACCACTCTTCCTGTGAAGACATTCTTCCTGACATCCAATTTAAGCCTCTCCTGATACAGCTTGAGGCCATTTACTCAGGTGACAGGATGCAAGAATAGAAACTGATAGCTAGCTTGCTACCATCTCCTTGCAGGTGGTTGTAGAGTATGATGAGGTCTCCGCTCAAAATCCTCCAGACTGAAAAGCCACAGTTCCCTCAGCCATTTCTCGTATGTCATTTTCTCATCCCTTTACCAGATTCACTGCTCTTCTCCGAAGATGTTCCCACAAGTCAGTGGCTTTCTTGTAGTGGTGGGTCCAAAACTGAGCACACTGTTTGAGGTGCAGTGTCAGTGGTGCTGCACAAGGGGACAATCATTTCCCTAGTCCTGCTGGCCACACAATTTCTGATGCAGTTCAGGATGTCACTGGCCTTCTTGGCCACCTGGGCACACTGCTGACTCATGTTCAGATGGCTGTTGACCAGTTGCCCCAGGACCTTTTCTGTCAGGCAGCTTCCCCAAGGCCATGCTTCAAGGAGTTGTCATGACCCAAGCATAGCACACAACATTTAGCTTTCTTGAACACTGTACAAGATGGATCACAAATCCTCCGTGAGCATCCAAGAGCCAGGCTAAGGAATGGCTCCACAACACTTTAAATGAGGACAGTCTCCCTCAAAGCACTGCAGTGCTAAGCCTTGACTGAGCTGAGGGCATCCTGGAGAAGTCAATAAAGCTTACGGTACTGTATACAGTCACCCTGCAACTCACTAGCAGCCAAAGAGACAAAACATCACCTGTGCCAAAACACACTGGGCCTCAGCTGTGGGCAGCCTGGAAGCAGCCTTGAGAGTATGCTAGAGAGCAAGACGGACAGCTTTCTGCAGGAGAGTACCACATAGCTCTGCTTGAGGTTTTGCATCTATTGGGCTACTCAGCTTCTCCATCTCCCGTTCAGACAATAGAAATTAGAGAGCTGAAGAGACTGGAGATGTAGATTTGACCTCCTCCTTTTCCAGTCTTCATAGAATCATTAAGGTTGGAAAAGGCCTCTAAATCATCTCGTCCACCCACCAATGTCTCCACCATGGCCACTAACCACGTCCCTCAGTGACAGATCCATATGATCCTTGAATACTTCCACCACCTCCCTGGACAGCCCGTTTCAGTGCCTCACCACTCTTTCTGAAAAGAAATTCTTCCTAATATCCAACCTGAACTGCCCCTTTTGGTACCTATGCAGGGCAGCCATCCACAGGAACATCTCCTCCTGCATTAGAGTGGCAATGGGACAAGTCTGTCAGGCACACATAGGAGCCCAGGGACACACAGCAATTTTGGCATTTGCAGCACCATTTCCCTCCATCTCCAGGCTCAGCACCAGTCAGAGGAAGAGCAGACACAGGCCAGATGGCATTGTCTAGTAGGACCAACCCAAGATGAGACAGAAGGCTGATAAGAGTACAGCTGTAAAGAGTATGTTGAGAAAACATTTTACACAGAAGGACAGACTTGTTTCAGAGAAACTGGAGAACATCCACAAGTCCTCCATTAATTGTTTTAATCTGATTGCCCAGGCAATGAGCCCCACAGGACTGAACAGGACTCCCTACCTGCAGAGGTCCCCCAAGGGGACACAGAACACACACACAGAGGTTTGCACATCTGTCTGGCTCCAGCATCCAACCACATTGCACACGGAGTGCAGTGCACACCTGAAGGCCAGGTGCCAGGGTAGGCACAGGCTGTGTGACACCACCCATCAACACTGTGACTTTTTCCATTAGGTTAGTCTAGGGGATGCTCTGTTTCATAACATCTTTTCCCCCACACGTCTGAGAAGTCTTACTGCATCCTTTCACACCTACAACTAAAAGGTGAAGCAAAAGAAAGAGTAGGTCACCACTTCCAAGCCTGAATCAGGTAGTCCTGAGCTGTCAGTATTATAATCGTGCTTAGAAACTGCCAACAGAAGTGCAACAGTAAACTGGCAGCTCACATCCCTGCTCTACTTTAAGACCATCCCTTCAGGATACAACAGGCACTTCCTTCCCTTGTTCAGCTTCCTAGAGCATTAAGGGGGTGGGTGGGGACTGTGCTGTGATCACCCCCAACCCCTTCTTCCTCTATACATCTCCTGCAGGAAATATCTGCAGCAGAAGGGCTGGAGCTCAGCCATGAGTTCAGACAGAGCTGGTGTCAGTGGAGCAGTGCTCAGGGCATAGGCTGCGACTGCTGCCAGAGAAAGCCTAGTCAATGGGGCAGCTGTGGGAGCTGACAAGAGAAATGTCAGAATTCTCATTTCTCTCACACCTGTGCACATAGCCCATGTGTGGTTTTTTGGTTTTGTTTTTGTTTTTTTCTGGATTGTCCCAGGTGACTACAACTCTGTGTATCAAAGCAGATGCATCTGTCCACTGTGTATTATCCAGCCAAGCAGACCAGGCTGTGCAGGCATGCTGTAGACCTTTTTTGAGTTGCTGGAATTAACTCCATTGTATCGAGCAAACCCTCTGCTTGCACCTACAAAAGGGCTGCCTCATACTACCAATAAGCCCTATGCAACAAAGCTTACAGTGCCCCATGGGGGTGTGCATGCAGAGCTGGGAGGATGCAAAGGGTAACCTGACTGGGAAAGCCTGGGCAGCCCCAAAATCCCTGTTCCCCTAGGCCACAGGGCTTCAGGACACAGTCCCTTCTCCCTTTCACAACAATTTCATAGAATCATTAAGGTTGGAAAGACCTCTGAGATCTCCCAGCCCAACCACCAGCTTACCCACACCATGCCCACTGCCCACGTCCCTCAGTGCCACATCCACACGGCTCATGAACACCTCCAGGGATGGTGACTCCACCACCTCCCTGGGCAGCCTGTGCCACTGCCTCATCTCTTTCTGAGAACAAATTTCTGCCAATACCCACGCTGAATGGTTGGTGGTAAGCCCTAAGTTTTTGTATTTTAATCTTTTTTTTTTTTTTTTCCCCCCCCTGAACTTCTGGACACTCACTGATTTCAGAGAGAACTCTTAGTTCATTCCCAATCTCACCTCTATTTCCTTCTCAGCTTTCTCCTGAAGTTTTCATTTTATCGGTGCTTCCCTGTGTCTCAGGTTTGGGATATTTGGTTGGTTGCTTGCTTTTTGTTT
>JAOWBP010000001.1:91222282-91242275 GCA_028571105.1 Tragopan temminckii | reverse complement strand
GAGCTGCCGATATAATAGAGGTTTCCTGAGTGGGGATCTGACTGAGGTAGAGGGCATGAGGGAGGTGAAAGGAGGTGTAAGAAAGCGATGGTGTAAGAAAAAAAAATACCTGTTTTTAAATAATTTTATTTTTCGAGCTACACAAATTTTGGAAAGTTAAGAATCAGTGTGTCTTACAATTAGAACCACATCAGCCATGATGTTGGAAACTTTCATAAATTTCCTCAACATTTTGCAGAAGGATAGCCTCAGATATTTTTTATTGAACTCAAAAGCTTATTTGCCCACAAAAAAAGAGAAAAAAATGACTCGTTTGAGGCTTCTGACTTGCTTTATAAATACTCGAGTTTAATTCTGAGGGGGAAGGTTGGCATAAGGAAAAGGGGAAATGCTTACTGCTGTGGAACTGAAGAAAGCTTCAGACCTACAGGCTCAGTCTAATGACATGGGTATATTTCCAAGAACTTTAAGGTGTCTGGAGCAACAATTCAAATATGCCAGCAACCACTTCTCATGGCTTTTATGCTTATTTTTTTCCTTGTGTCAGGATAAATTGGGAAATCAGAGACCTTAATTCCTCATGAGTGACATTTCGCTCTGGTGGCACCTGAGAAACTTTGTGACTGATTTTTTCACCCGGAAAGTGAGTTACAGTCATGGTGGCATCTCCGGTTACCAAAATCCAGATCTGAAAGTGTTAAGAACTAGGCCATGTAGTGCAAATAAGTATTTCTTAATTCAACAGGAATGCCTGACGGGCAAAGGTGCTAACACAAAGGAGGTCTAATGCCAGTGTAATTTGTTAAGGAAGTTAATTGGCCCCGGGCTGCAGTTTCTCTCCTGGTCCTGTTCTCCTGAAAGTTAACTGCAGACCTTGTCCCTAATGGGGACTTTGTAGACCCCAGATCTGAGAGAATATGAGGGGACAGAAAAATGAGTTTTATTCTCTGTAATGTCTGCTAGTGGGGCCTGTAAGCTTGGCTACATCTCTAAAAGGGAAGGCTGTCCTGCATGGAGGAGTGTAGCCATGTTTGGACCATCTGCACCACCTACTGCGAGCAACACTCCAGGTGTTTCACGTAGGCTGAAAACATTATGTGAGTGGTACTTGGAAAACTGAAATCCTTACCTTCCTCCTTCCCTACATGTGTCTATTTCCTCATCTGAACTTTGATTTGTATATGTAGAGCACTGGCAGGACTGTGACTTCAGCATACAGTTTCAGGATGGATGCTTCTAGCACATTTTCCATGCCCAGAGCAGCAGATTGTTTTGCTTTGAGAATGATGTTGCAGCAGTGCTATAAAACTGTGGTGGGTTACTCTCTGTTTTGGCTCTGTGGGAAGGTTTCTCCCCTTGCTTGCACAGGTCATGATAGAAACTTGCTAGCAGAAGCAGTTCTATCCAATGGAGGAGACAAGTACAGCTGATAAAAGTTTATTTGTTTTATATTATCATTTTGCACACGATTAGAACAGCCATCTGTTCTGTTAATTTTTATCAACCTGATTTAGACAGCAGTAACATAATGCCATAAGATGTATTTCCAACAAAGTGAAAATCAAATATGATTTTTTAAACCATCTCGAGGATAACATTGCTTCTGTTTGAAGACTAACAGTATGCTGGGGGGGGAAGGGGAGGGAAGCATGATAGAAGAATAATTAATGTTACAATTTTCAAAATATTCTCAATTTCATACAAGAATATTTTACACTCATTCTACAGGAAAGTGTTCACATTTTCTTATGAATTATACATGAGAACAATTTCACGTAGAAAACCTAAACGGAATTATTTTAGCTTATTGCTAAGACCTGTAAAATTTTATTTTAATCTCTGATATCATACAGTTTAATGGAAGGCATGAAAACCTTACATAAGAACAATTTCATAATTGTTAATGTGACCTCTTCTCACTTACAGAAATGAATACATGATTTACAAGTGCAACTAAACTTTAATGAAGTCACTAGGTTATTCAGAGTGCTAATCAGCAGATAGTAAAATGAGAGGTATGCCTCTAAAATGTCATAGGATTTGGGGCCCTTGGTTGAGGTTGGTCAATCCTAGATATGACCCAGTTTCCTTCTTTTCCCTCTTTCTTCTCTTCAGAGTTTTACTACTTTGAAATATATATTTTCAAAACAAATTATCTTATAATATCTCAGATGAAAACATAAAATTTCATTTAATGAATGTGATTTAGAATCATAGAATCACCAAGGTTGAAAAAGATGTCTAAGATCATCCAGCCCAACTGTCCACCTACTACTAATATTTCCCCACTTAACCATGTCCCTTAGTACAACATCTGAACATTTTTTGAACACTTCCAGGGACAGTGACTCCACCATCTCTTTGGGCAGCCCATTTCAGCACCTAACCAGTCTTTTGGAGAAGAAATTTTTCCTGATGTCCAACCTGAATCTCCCCTGGCACAGTTTGAGGGCATTCTCTCTTGTCCTATTGCTAGTTACATGGGGGAAGAGGCTGATCCCAGGTCTCCCCTGAGCCTCTTCCATACTAAACAATCCCAATTCCTTCAGCCACTCTCCATCAGACTTGTGCTCCAGACCCTTCACAGCTTTGTTGCCCTTCTCTGGACACACTCCAGGGCCTTGATGTCTTTCTTGTAGTGAGAGGCCTGAAACTGAGCACAGCACTTGAGGTGTGGCCTCACCAGAGCCACAAAGGGAAGATCACTTCCCTGCTCCTGCTAGCAGCACTATTTCTGATACAAGCCAGGATGCGGTTGGCCTTCCTGGCCATCTGGACACACTGCTGGCTTATGTTCAGCCGAGCAACATCCTCATTGACATGCTGACCAACATCCTCAGGTCCATTTCTTCCACACAGTCTTCCAGCTACTCTGCCCCAATCCTCTGGAGTTGCCTGGTGTTGTTGTGGCCAAACTGCAGGACCCAGCACTGGGTCTTGTTGAACTTCATCCTACTGGCCTCAGTGCAGCTGTCCATCCCATCCAGAGTCCTCTGTAGGGCCTTCCTACTCCTAGGGAGATTGACACTTCCTCCCAGCTTGGTGTCATCTTTAAACTTACTGAGGATTGCACTCAATGCCCTTGTCCAGGTCATCAGTAAAGAGACTGAACAGAACAGACCCACAACACCACTTGTGACCAGTTGCCAGCTGGATTTAACTCATTCACCACCACTTTGTGAGTCTGGTCATCGAGTCAGTTCTTTACTCAGCAAAAAGTAAAGGAAATAGTTAAGGAAATACCTGTTGATAAAGTACACTAACTGCACAAATGTTGTTGTAATGGTAAATCAATGTATGGTTTATTGACTTATATAGGAAGATTGGATTGTATGATAAAGACGTCTTATTTGAATGCATAGCTTTTCATACAGTCAATACTGGTATCAAGAAAGAAAGACAGTAGGTTGTATCTGCAGAATGGAGGAAATCTGTCTTGTAAGTCTGAAAAAAACCCAAGTTTTTGCTAAATAATTCAAGCAAGTTAACATAAATAAGAGGACTAACACAATTCCTGGATGCATAAATGGAAGGGAAATCTCTATATAAGAGAACGGTGACATTTTGCATTCATTATTATCAGAACTGTTAATTAAATTAATCCAAACTTGAAAAGAACATCAAAAACTTGTTAAGGTGCTGGGCAAAAACTGCAGGAATATTTCAATATATGAATTATTCACATTAAGTGAGTGAGGAAGTTCAATCTATATAACTAATTAAGGAGAAATGTGGTGTAAGAGGTAATTTCCTCATATATTTAAATGGGCAGATTTCTGACTATAAAATTTTTAATGAAAACATGGTAAGATCCAATAGCTGGGGTCAAAGTCGAACAGACCGCAAACAATACTCTGACTTTGAAAAGTGAGAATAATTAACCACTGGAATAATTTACCCAGGAGTATCACATGCTCTCCACTATGAGAAGTCTTTAATCATGACCAGTGCCTTATTAAAAAAGCTACAGCTTAACTTTCGGATATGGATTTGATGCAGGAGTTAATGGGTGAAGCATGAAAGGTGAGAATAAATGGCTTTGGATCTATATATTTTTTCAGTCTCGCAACAAGGCAACTTTATGTATTACTGACAGATGGGACCTTGGAGAAAGAATGATGGATTCCATCAATGTATTTATCTCAGTAAGCTTCTTTGTAAAACTTTTGAATTTTAAAAAATAATGTGTTACTATGCTTGTCTAGGCAAGGCAAAAGGTCCTAAGGGCACTTAACATCCTTTGAAGCCGTTAAATGAAAGACATAGTGCAGATATAGGGCCAGATCTTCAAAGACACCAAACAATGAAAACCAAAAGAGATGTAAGCTCTCAGCACGTCTGGAAATCAGATTCTGAAATTATTATAATCAAGTTTTCAAAGCACTAATATAAACATTTATGAGAGAGAGTAATAAATGGGAATTATAAGATATATTTTGACACTGTTCATTTTAGTTGTTGTGAAGGAGGCTTCTCTGTCTTCCTCCCTTGAAGTCTGCCTACAGCCAAACAAACGGAAAATTTAGTTTATCTGAAAGGATGTTCCATTAAAAAAAAAAAAATCCTTATTTGGTATATTAAGTAGGTAAGTCAAAAAAAAATTAGGCTTTGTTACAGCAAAGGGAGAGCGATTAAATTAAATGTGCTTCAAGAACAGAACACTCCCATAGATCAACAGGGTAATAAAAGCTTGTCGATCCCCATCCTGGTGCTTTTCTAAACACTTTTTGAAGTACAGAACACAGAGCACTCAACACTTCAGCTTTGTCACAGTTGACAGCCTGTCGTTTTTAATGAAAATACTCTTCGTTTAGAAGATGACAGAAATTACATGCATTTCTCCTTTTATTTTTCTGTCATCTTTTCTGTCTAGCATTTTTACAGTAGGAGTTGGTTATTAAAGCATTACATAAGTATGCAAAATATATTAAGAAGAGAGGAAAAGAAAATGCTTTAGCCCTGCAATTATATATAATGTGTGTTTGTGAGAAATGTACACTGTAGGATAACATCTGGCATGTGGCAATAACTATTTATTTTCAGTTATCTTTAAAGAGGGTGAGACAAATTCTCTAGCTAATGCATTAAGTGAAGGTTTTATTATGCAATTGCCTGAGTAATTTCCAACAGAAAAAATGATCTAAGCAGTGTTAGATAGCTCAAGTACATTCCTAACTTCTCCAGAAAACTTAGAAGGGTCACACTGAACAATTTCTTGGCTCTCACAAACCGCTTTTAATATGCGGCAAACTTTTAGTAAGTGTACCAGCACTGGTTAACCAAGAGAATCAGATATGTAATTGCACCTGAGGAAGCTTGCTGCCCAGAAACCTGCAAATGTGAGGCAGTATTATGTGATCTAGAGGTAGCCCACAATTCTGTATACAGCCTTCAGCATGGCAGTAGCCACTCTATGTGTTTCCTTAGTTCAGATTCCACTGTAAGCACTAATAAGAGCAATGTTTGCTGTGTTGAGGTACTGAGGAAGTGTACTTTTGGCACTTAAAAGGGAATCTATGGATTTGATCCTTTGTGAGAAGCTTAACCTAAGAGTTACTAGTGATAGCCTGTATAGCACATAACTGAAAATTTTGCAAGTTTTAGAAAAGCGTGGAGAACGGAATTGATTTTTAAGCTTTGGACATGTTTGTGCAATCTTAAACTTGTGCTTACTAGTGACCACTAGTAAGTGTCACACCATTAGTGTGACTCTTTGTAGAACTGGAATTATGTTTATTTAGCAAAGCTGAAATTGGAGCCCAGGAAAAGAAAGTTATGTGAAGCCACTGTACAATAGGCTCATTTCTAGTTCCCAGCTGTTTTGGTTCCAGTTGTTTGATATAAATGCACAATCTGTACAGATTTACTGAAGGGACCAGACATACTGCAGTCATCTCACTAGCACCTTCTTAACTTACATGTCTTCCTGGTCCTGTGATGTTAAATCACCTGAGTAGCCTCTCTACTCATATCCACCCCAGCTTAAAAAATCTGATCTGAGTCTTGATTGGGCTCCAGAGAATGTCTGCACCTCGTGTGCAGCTCCTTTTCGGCAGCCCTGCCAGGCAAGTGGCATTGCTGTGGGCAAGCACACATTTGGCATGGCTGTGCTGTCTGAAATACAGCGCTGTGTAATGCTCACACAGCTGGAAGGAGAAGCAAGAAGAGATTGCCTTTGCTGCATACCCAGCATTAACCCCTAGTAAAGTCCTTAATTGTGATTCCTGTCTCCAGAAACTGTGATTTTATTCTGACTGCAGACCAAGGGGGACAACTATGTTTTAATTACCTTTAGTCCTTGTAATATGTTTCTTGGCAAAGGTAGATTTGCTTTTTGCATATTTTAGCTGTGCAGAATCTGCATGTGACACATGAATCAAATAACCCAGGGTTTTCACACCATAGCTCCCGTATTGTTTCTTACATAGAACTAGTGGTGAAGGTAAACCTTGTAAAGGATACAGATGGAGGGTACATATGTGATGAGGAGAAGAGGTGAAATAGGCTGAGTGATTATGTTTGAGTAATTGGAAACTGTGAAAGGAAAACTAAGAAACACTCTGCACAAGGTATGCTATATTTAGGACTTGTATTATGAGAATCACCAAAAATAAATGTATTCTCTGACCATCAGGTAGTATTACCTCTTTGTTAATTGACACAATGCTGCCTCCATAGGAGGAGGTAGAATTATCATCAGCTGTGGATTTGAAACTGGGCTGTATGACTGATAGGAGGTAAAGAGCAGTCCTATGATGGCTGTGGGATGCACTAGCCAATTGCCTGCAATCTTGTGGTCCAGATGTTTTCTGGTTGCTAGTAGCTGTTAGCTGCCAGTTATTTGTAGAAAATGTGATTAGTATTTTTGGTCAAGCCAAGTTATTTTTCAGACTAGAAAATAAGTAACTTGTTAGTAATTCAGAAGCTTGGTAGAACGTTTTGTTGAATAAAGCTATTAATGGTGCATATTGTTTCCTCAAAATATTACAACAGAACATATTCTAATATAAGATGCAAGATAGCTTTGCTTTTCTTGTGTAATCTCTACAATGCTACACTTCAGACACCTGGCTGTGAAACAAAAAATACTACCTACTCACATGCTTTTCCTACTATGCTCAACCAAATATTTATTTCCAAGTAATATGCTGAAACACAAGTTTTCTGTATGCAAACACTCAAATTTTCAGGGCAAATTGTATCAATATGGTCTGTTTATAAGAGGGAACAGCCTCCCAGCCAGTAACTCACTCCCCTAGTCAGGAATACAGTATTACTATCCACTGACAGCTCATGGTTGGGGAAAGCACTGCTGCCTTCAAGTCTTCCTTCAGGTCTGCCCTCACCCACCTCAGCCCCTTGGTAGCACTTAGTAGCTCAGCATCTTCATTCCTTCATGCCGGGGATTTATTTTGTTAATACATTTCTTATTAATGGTACAGGCTGTTAGAACAAAGCAGGTACTTTAAAAGAGTATGTACAGCGCGGCATGTGTTTTCCAGAGGTGTGACCTGACTGCTTCCATGCTTGTGCCTTGACTTTGAGGAGAACAGGATCAGCCAAGACAAGTCACAAGCATGGCTATTTTATAATTCAGCATGCATACAATGAGAGAGGTGGGCTAAGGTTGCTTTATTCAGTATTTTGCATTGTAAGGGTCAGTCTTGTCCTAAACTGTTTTTTTTCCACTTCTTTTAGATTGTGATTTAAAGGAGATTGCTTTCCATAATGATGCCATTTCCTTTCTTTCTTTTATCTGCCAGATTACTTTCCCACTGACGCAATTGTCCGCAAGCACCTTGACTACACTTAATTATTAAGAAGTCATTGTTCAAATGGAGTGCTGAAGAAAAAGAAATATTGCTTACTGCATATTACCAAATATGTGTTTCATCTTTGTATATTCTCTCCGTTAGTTTGAGAGACAGATATTTTATAATACATATGTATGGGTATATATGTTTTAACAGCTATCAGATGCTTAGAAGAAAAATAACTAAGATACAGTTCTCTCTTCTTCCATTTTTCCCTTTTGTATATTTTCTTTAGTGTGAAAGTTTTAGAAAACCATACGTAGCTTAGACTTCAGTATTTTTTAAAAGAAGAAAGTGGTCAGTTGTGAGGCTTAGGTTTGCAATGCATTCCAACCACATTATTTTCCACATGTCCTAGTATGGGAGAAGCTTTAGAGCAAATGTAGAGGTTGGCTTTTTTGTGTCCTTGACCTTAGAACAAGCATCTACAACAGAACAGATGTACCTGTGCAGCTGTCAAATGATCAAAACTGCAAGTGTGAACATATGTACCATCACATTTTCCACATGTTCTGGAGTCAATCATAAAAAATACGTATTTGCTGAGAATTTCAGGTATGTCATTTTCATTATGAATGAACTCTGGGAAAAATGCTGGCCCTGAACGTATCACCCCTGTTCAGTTTTAAGAGGCAACTGTCTTCCTGGACTTATTTTTCTTCCTGAAATAAACCTCTCTGTGTAGGATTTAAACAAACAAACAACAACAACAAGAAAAGTAAAATAAAGTCCTGGATTATTAGATTACGCATTCCATGCTTGTGTGGTTTTTTAAAGCCCTTCTTTCAGATGCAGAGCCTCTGTACCTGCTTACACTGTGCTTCTCTAATTACAGACTGCAATTCTTCTAATGTGTACATTTCTTATAGTGAATTACCATATCACTCTACCGTGTTAAATTAAGGTGGCTTCAATTCTTTACTCTATATTCTATTTCAGATACATCTTGGATGTTGTTCTGTAATTGTGATATGTACCAGAATACCGTTCTTTTTTTTCATTCCTCACATTTTCCTTACAGATCGTTTTTTCTTTAGTAAGAAGTGCGGGTATTCATATCTTTATATGCATTTGCAGTGAGCAGACCTAGTAGGCTTTTCTTGTTTCTGGACTCCAGCAATGAAATCTTCAGAACGCTCTAGCCTGCATCTTCCCTCCTCCAGTGCGAGGAAGCAGAACACATTAACAACTTGCAGATATTTTAAATGCTGCAAATTCTTGTGTCTTTCAGGACCTAGATTTCTCATCACATCCACGGGAGCCTTGTATATTTTAGACGTACAGAATGAAGACGGACTGTACAACTACCGATGTATCACAAGGCACAGATACACTGGAGAAACACGACAAAGCAACAGTGCAAGACTTTTTGTATCAGGTACTGCCTTATAAATATTGTGTTGAAATAAGTACTGTATATGCCTATCTCTAGTGTGCTGAACTGGCAAGGCATGATCTTGTTCCCGTATGCACCAACAACCAAGTTTTCTATCAAATGGAAGGTAGAGTTGGACCACTGTGAGGTTACTGTTGCTCTCTGTTTGAAAATCCTTTTCTTTTTCTGTTTTCCTACTATTACTAGATATTTCCAGAGGACAGGTAGTGTACAGCTTCGCTTTGGCACTTATTATAATGAGTTTTAGTAGATTTAGAGTGCTTTGTGAAAGGACTGTTGATGGGATTTGTCCCATTAAAGGTAGACATTCACTGTGGAAGTATCTAGACCCCTTAGCCTCCCTTTTGAAACAGAAGGAGATGCACAGACACACAGACACTTTAAGTGGTAATGTGTCTGGCCTGCTTCAGCTGCCCATATTGGGGTGAGATGAATCACCCCATGGTGCCTATTTCCCTCTGTTAAACACAGCAGGAGCTCAGGACGTTTAACTCAGCTGTAGGTATTTCTACTGCAGGCATCTCAGGCTAGCTGAGGTGCATTTCCTTTTCATTTCAAGTGCTCCTTCTTCAGTGCAAATAGTGTTTTCTCCTGCTGCCAGGAGTCTCCAGCCAGAAGAGAAATGTGACTAGGCTCAGGATGCTCAGGGTGCTGCAGATAAACAGGAGGGCTGGTGGGAGGCTGTCATGGGCAAATGGCCTAGTGCAACAGGAAAATTTGAAGGTAACTGAGGTGTTTTCACATTTTCTTCTAAATTTAAATCATCTACTGATTGTTGTGTGTGTAAAGAAGGATCACACAACTTGAGTTGTCAATATGATATTTCTTCAATTTCTCCTTCTCCTCATTTTTTCTTAGTGAGAGAAGGTGCCATTTGAAAGGGAAGGTGAGAAGGAGGAGCAGTCCCTAGGCATGAGTTTGCAACTTACTCTCAAGTACATCTGTATAGAAATAGCTCTTTTCCATCTTCCACATCTGCTAGATGCCCGTGACTGTATTTGCATGTGCACAGATCTGCAGTTTCATTCTCTGATCCACAAATTCAGCGGACAGTAGACTCTCTCCTCTCTCTCTTCCATTACAGAAGACAAGTCCACCATCATACTGAATGCCTAACAGAGGTTTTTCTCCTTTTCACTATAACTAAATCCTACTGCTCCACCAGAGTATCACAGAATCACAGAATTGTAGGGGTTGGAAGGGACCTCTGGAGATCAAGGCGAACCACATGCTAAAGCAGTTTCCCTAAAGTAGCTTGCACTGGAAATTACCAGGTAGTTTTTTAGAATCTCGAGAAGGAGACTCTACAACCTCTCTGGGCAGCTTGTTCCTGTGCTCTGAGACCCTCAAAGTAAAGTTTTTTCTTTTCACAAGTTCAGATTGAACTTCCTGTGCTCCAATTTGAGCCCACTGTCCTATGGCTGGCCAGCAATGAAAAGAGCCTGGCCCCAGCCACTTGGCTCCCACCCATTAGATATTTACAAGCATTGATCCCATCAGCCCTCTCTTCCCTAGTCTGAACAGTCCCAGATCTCTGAGCCCATCCTCATAAGGGACGTGCTCCAGAACCCTAATCGTATTTGAGGCCCTCCATTGGAGTTTCTCTAGGAGTTCCCTGTCTTTCTTGAACTGAGGGCCTTCATAACCTAACACTGTGGCCATTCTCCTTTTGATGTTGATGTTATCCTCTTCTTTTTTAGTCTTTTTATCAGAAAACAAAAAAATCCGGTAATTAGGTCTCAACTCCCTATTGTCTGCTTGAGAGCCCTAAAGGAATCAGAGGTGAGCACAAGGACTTGTACAAGTAATGTACCTCCTGCCCTCCTCCAGTATGAACATTGCCAAAATATTTTGGAGTCTTCTGAACACATAAATTAGTACTTAAAGATGCTAATGCTAAAAATAGTGTGATTGATCAGGTTAGAATCACTTACCATTCAGATCCTTTCTTTCTTGATTTCTGTCTCCGGTGGCCAAAACTCTGGCTTTTCCTTTTCACAGACAGATGAAGAATTTTTTTTTTTCTGCGCAGTAATCTTCCTGCTTTGGTCTTATAAGAATAGGCAGTGTCCTGTCCTTCTAGCTGGCTCCATAATATGGTCTGCTTCTGCACAAAATCATACTAAGACTGAGCCAGTGGTAACATAAATAAAATTAGGCTTGTATCTTGGTTACCATAGGAAAATTTTAGTTATTTCAGTGAACAAAAGGAGAAAACTGAAAGCTCAGTATTGTTTGTAATTCATAATAAGCGCTCTAAAAGACTTGCCCTCTCTGGACTTGCCTTTTCTGGTCCCCTCAACAGATGAAAACAAAATAAGAAATGTTACCTGTGTACAATGCCTTTTTGAATTCTGTGGGATTAATTGTTCTTCATTAGAGCTATGCTGAGCTCTGTACAGCAATTATGAGCAGAGTTTGACTCTTAATACTTCTTTAACAGGTTTTGTTTGGTTATCTTTAGCGGAATTTATTATGTTGTAAATTAGCAAGTCCTTAAAGAACTGAGATCAGGGAATCCATGAACATAGCTGTGACAGGTCCACTTGCACAAGAATTAAATTTTTGCCTGCTTTTTACAGCCATAAATATTCTTATCTTAATTGGAGATTAAATATTTTTGTGGATATTGATTTTATTCTTTTGGCCATATTTTCTAGTGAAGTTTTAAACTTATTGACTGTTTGAAAGAGTGAAGAAGGGAATGTGTATATAAGAGAAAATACAAATCCAGATAATTAGTATGCCTATGTCTAAAGCAGAATTCTAAACTGCATTGGCAGTAAGAACATGTCTTTGAAATCATGTGGCCTTTCAAAATAAAACCCAAGACAAATAATGGGCTAAAGAATATTCCTCTAATGCCCATTATAGTGTGCATTTCCAAAAATAATTTTGTCCATCCATGAATTCCAACTCCTGAACTCTTGAACTTCTTCTAACCTTCCACCCTCAAAAAAAAAAAACCAACAAAAAAAACAACCTACCCCATGATATTGAAAGCATAATGAATTTCTTGCTTTGTCCTTAAGAAAAGATGCAAAGGAGAACATTTTAGCATGTATAACAGTATTTTGCCTCATTTTTTTTCCCCTTTGTCCTTGCCAGAAGTCATTTGCTGCTGAGTATTGAAGCACAGTAAAAAAAAAAATCATTCAAAACAGTCCATATCAGATATTGTAATTGGGATATGCTACTTTACCATTTGCCTCACTGGAGATAATTGTATATGAATCCTGGTATTTCTTTTGTGCTTTTTTTCTTTTTATTTACTTAACTAGAATATATGTTATGTATGAGTTCTAATGAGAAGTCTCTTCCACGAACATCCTAAAGAAATATTTTAACCATCTATTTAAGTATATAAGAAGACAATGTAAGAAGGCAAGTCACCTGAGTTATATTTTGTACTTCCCTTAATATATTTGAAATATCTTCTCTATAAAATCCATCTCAAAGCTTTGAAAGAATGTAGGCAAATCTCAGTTCAGCTTTTCTGCAGATGGGGATTCAGGCTAGCTTACTCCTGCTCAGGTTCAGTTCCTGAAGGGAAAAAACAAAATGATATTAATTTGGAAAAGATGACCTGAGGATGGGTGGGTTTCTCTTGAAAGTGAAGAAATGGTAGATGCAGAGAGAGGACGTGCTTCCCATGGCAGCTACTGCCATTGCCCCCACCTCCTGCGGCAACTTTCCTGGCCTTCCTGGCTTCTGCCTAGGAATGGGAGCCAGGCATGCTGCTTTGCTGTCACCACCAGCTTCTCATTCAAGGTAAAGTCACACTTTACCTGTGCCTGGCATTGAAGCAAGTGTGGTTCTCTGCAGAAAACTGGGAAACTGTCAACATGTGATGTTTGTTAGCCACATCTTTTCCTTACTATTACCTTAGTTTTTCCCCTGGTGACCTCTGCCCTGTTTTGAAGTCCATGTGGTACTTCATATATTTGTACTTAAGAGGTTGCAAATGGGACCACGTATGTCCTCCACACAGTCTTTTGAAATTAAAAACATGTTGGGATAATACAACGATACTGGAAGTTCTGAGTAGTAATGTAACAGGCAACAACTCTAAAAGTCAGTTTTACTTTTTCATTATTTAATTGTAATTTTCAACTAAAGAAGCTGTTTTTATGTAGATGTATTCTTCCTAACAGCCAGAGCTGTAATTCCACGCATACTTACATTTTTATGGAGTTAATTCCTCAGGCTACACAGAGAAATCTGTGCACAGAAAGCATAGATGCCTCATGATCCCGAAGGGGAAAAAGGAGCTGGCTAATCAATTAGTCAAATTGACATTGGCCTTTCCAATAGCATCCTGGCAGCATGTTCCTTCACTAAGCCAGACGTAAACAGCATGGCAAGCTAAAAAATAAATTCCTCCATGCCAAATATGAACCCAGTGGCTACTGATGCATGCAAATTCATCTGTTTAACTACTGACTGACATATTTCTGATGAGACAGGCAGTAAGTTACTGTAAACTGAATGTGCTATTGCACAGAACAGAACAGAAAAAAAATCTGTGGTTATTCTTTAACTGAACTCAGCATTTGGAGTTTTACTTAGATATCCACACAAAATTTACTTAACCCATTCATTTACCATCAAAATTTGAGTTTCTGGATTGATAGAATAACATGCATAGTGCCTCTAACTAATGCAGTATGGATATTTGGCTCTCATGTGTATCCTTCCAGGTCTGTGGAAGATGCATACATGAGATGAGTTCATGTAGATACAGCTAAGATTTTAAACTAGCTAACTTAGGAAGCAATTATATAGTATAGCTTGAATTTAGTACAGATTGCTCATTTAATCTCTTCATCTCCTGACAAAGATCTTCTGCAGCTTCCATATGAGCACTACCTGAGCCACTTAAGTCAATGACCACTAAAAGGACAAAGTGTTTGCAATCGCACATACATGTAGACAACTATGCCTTTAATTTAAAGCCTTCAGACCACCAAGAAATATGGGGAGTGTGTTGGCTTCACTCTAATCGAGTAGTGGAGGGATAACTGTAGTAATTGGTCAGGCGACACATTTTTGGCTCTTCATTCTCCTCATAGAGGATATGAAGGATGACCAGAGAAATGGTTGCCACCTGGAAAAAATCCAATGGGAAGATTTCCTAGTAGTCATAAGGTGTTTTAGTAGCATGTGCTGCTGGATCCCAGCCATCACCATTGAGATATTTCAGGTTGATGGCTGGGGCACAGTAGCAAACTGTAGTACATAAAACACTGTCAAAAAGGCAGGAGAATAGATATTGACATACTACTTAGTAAATGCAATAATTTGAATGTTCCCATTGAAAATCTCTGTTCTTTCAGATCCAGCGAATTCAGCTCCATCTATTCTAGATGGGTTTGACCATCGTAAAGCCATGGCAGGACAGCGAGTGGAGCTGCCTTGCAAAGCATCAGGGCACCCCACACCAAAGTATCGTTGGCTGAAGGACAATGTTCCCTGGGAGCCTGACAGCAGGTTTCGGCAGACAGTTACAGGTCTGCTGATAGAGAATACACGTCCCTCAGACTCCGGCAACTATGTCTGTGAGGTGTGGAACAACTATGGTACTGCTGAGATGATAGGGCGACTATACGTAAAACGTAAGTTTTGGACTGACTGAAGCTCTTGCACTACTTCTTGCCTGGACATTTGCATGTGAGAAGATGTTGCCATATCTTTTTGTACCTTCCATTTTGTTACTTTACCTTAGCAACACTTAAACTTCTCAGAATTTTGCAGCGTTAGAAATTAGACTCTAGGAAGATGAGTTAGTTGGACAATTGAGCGATCAGAAGTGCAAATAGATGCAATTTATAATGTAGCTATATAATTTATCACATGGGGGATATGTAATTTAGAATCTTCAATTGGATGCTTAAAAAGAAATTGCAAATGTTCTCATGAATAAAGCTACCAAACTCTTGTTGCCATGACTCATGCTGTTCAGTAATATTGAATACTCATACCTCCTCTTAGTTGAGTATTCATGTGTGAATATTCTGAATGTTTCACAAATTCTAGCAAGGATAATTATTATTCAGAAGCACTGCACTAGAAAAGTGTTATTCTTCTATTGTTAAAAAGAAATGATTTCCCGGAATAGAAATTACACTTTGTGAACTAACATCTCCACCTGTATAGCACAACTAGCTAACTGGAAAGAAAGAACAGTTCAGACCATTAAAATGTCTTCACCAATAATTACATGTGATGGATTTGGGCAGAATAAAACAGAGATTAAAGATCAATAATTTGTGAGTTATAACTAACAGGCTTATGCATTAAAATTCAGTTTGTCATGTATGACACAAAATTAAAACTTTCAGAAACACACTGTGATAGAGTTGCTGGTGGTATTGAAAGTATACCCAGATCCTAGTGATGTGTTTTATGTATGGACTCAGTGATCAGTCAGCAAGTAGATATCCTCTCCATAAGGTTGGCAGGAAGAAAGACCTGGGGAAAACAGTGTTATTCTTCTATGTAACAGAAGACACTCATCACTTTCTTGAGTCTCTAAGATGTCGGTGGTACTAATGGGCGTTCACAGTTTTGAGCCTTTCTGACTTGCTTATAGTAAATATAGAGATGTTCAGTGACTTGTAACATGCATGTGATCACAGATTAGTTATTGATCTGAATCCTTTTGGACAAAAAGACTATTACATCTATTACATGAGAGTCTATGATCTGGAAGGATGGAAGTCATTGACACGTGTGTGTTTTTCCAGGCCTCGGTTAACAGTGGATCAGTAATTTTTGGCAATATATATTGGAGAAGCAGTAAAGATTTATTGCAACTTTTGTGTTATAAAATGTTCTGTAAAGTGAATGATTTGGTTGTGGAATTTTTTATGTAGGAATATACATGCATGTGTGTGTATGTAAGTTGGCAAAAAAAAAAAAAAAGCAGAATAGTACATATTTATTATAAGAGATGACATCAGTGTTGATTATCCACAACTGAAAAAGGAAATATGTTACACATTTTTTTTCTTAGTGATAGAGGTAGTATTGAACCTACACAAGAAGCTAATATGAATATATATTTCACAAATGTCCATTATCTTTATAAGGACGTTGAACCAAAATATACAAAACATGAGATCAGCTCTGCATTCAGGAGTGTCGGTAACTATTAGAAAATGGGATAAATATCAGATCTACTTTATGACTTTTTTTCAACTCTTTTCATCCTCTTTTGTTGCAATATAAAACACATATTATTACCTAGGTTCTACTCCATTTTAAGACTGACTTGAAAATACTGCAGTCTCTCTGTGTTTAAGCAGAAAATTTAGTGAGTCCACACAAAGAAACATTTCAATGTGGATAGATCCCACAGATGTTTATGACTGCATCTGGTGTTAACATTTTAGTGTGTACCTTCCACTGTTAAAAACAAATGTGGTATTGGTAATTGTCATTTACAACAATTGTTCACATTAGATATTGTTAACTATGTTCCTTTTGGAGGAAATGAAACCAGAAGATGATCTTCAGAAATGCATCTAATACACCAGTACGAAGGTCCACACTGAACTAATCCAAAGTAATATCCTACCTTTCCAAAAGATGTAGTGCTATTGATTGCCGCTTAGCAACAGTGCTGTTACTCAGTAGATCTGTTCCTACCATTCATTTAGGAATAGTCTAGGGGATTATATCATATGTTAAGTAGGTTGGTCCTTATGTTTTGTGTCATGGATGTTCATGGGGAAAATGCTTCTTCAGAGCAAGCACAATAATCTGTGGGGATTTAAAAAGTTTGTTTTATTGCTGCTTTTTTTTTCTCTTTTTTTTCAAAAGGGTATGGATATTATTTTTGTTGTTTGTCTTAGCTGAGAGTTAGTGTGTTACTCTCATGTAAATGTAGATGTATACTTAATGTTCTCTATTTCCCTTTCCCTTTCCCTCTTCCTTCTTTTGGTTTAAATCTGCAGAACCACTAAAAGCCACAATCAGCCCACGGAAAGTAAAAAGCAGTGTTGGTAGTCAAGTGTCCTTGTCCTGCAGTGTGACAGGAACCGAGGACCAGGAGCTCTCATGGTACCGTAACGGTGAAATCATTAACCCTGGTAACAATGTTCGGATCACTGGGATCAACCGGGAGAACCTTATCATGGATGGCATGGCTAAGAGTGATGGTGGAGCATACCAGTGCTTTGTGCGCAAGGACAAGATGTCTGCTCAAGACTATGTTCAAGTAATATTAGAAGGTGAGTCACAACCTGTTTAGTGATTCTAGTCTCCGTGTTTTACGTGTTGTCTTTGGCAACACTTTTGTAAAGTGAAGTACAGGAGGCTCTGAACAAGAGAAGAGGGTACCTTTGAGCTGTCAGCAGAGGTTATTGTGCCTTCCTACTCAGAAGAGAAGAAAACTGATGGAAGGTATTGATTTGAAGAATATATCCCTCCTGAACAGTCTGCACAGTCCTTTTTTTTGGAGATGATGGTGTTGATTTTTTTACACTACCTTTTCAACAGGACATGTGATAAGAGATCCCTATTCAGGACCAGACATTTCCTTTCTGGTATGGCATTTGTGATTGGGCGTATTGGCTGAAGATCTAGAGATCATGTTAAGTACCTGACCCAGTGTTCCACATGATAATCAGGCGGCTTGTACAGAGCCAGTTCATTAATGAGAATGTAGTGCAGTTGTGGCATGGACACTATTTTTAGTCTTTACAGAAAAAAGAGGAGATTACCTGCCTGGACCAAGTTACCTCGGCAACCATCTCCTGTGACTAAGAAAGCCTAAAGAGCGTATTGATAATCTATCACAATGTCGAGAGAGTGCAGGTTATCAGAGAGTAACAGCAGGAAAGATTTCTAAGACACCCGGGTCTTGCTGGGAAAATAATGTCTGCTTTCATCTCCAAAAAAAGCCTGTCACTTGAATTAAAAAAAAAAAAAAAAAGAAAAAAAAAAAAAGAAGCAGAGGGGTGGCAGAGGTACATGGTGTGCACACTCAAAGATTTATTGGTCTGGTGACAGTTTCCTTTCAGGATAAAAAGCTTTTTTTCCTACTGCTGTTGTTTTGTTTTCTGAGGGATGACAGTATCTAATACACAGCAAAGGAAAGGAAGAGAGTCAGAGATGGAAATAAATAAATAAACAAATAAAAACTCTTGTCACACAACTGATGGGACAGAAACAAGAGAGGAAGAAAGAGGAGAAAATTATGAAATCAAACCAAAGTGCCCTCTTTGTATGCTGTGGTCTTTCAGCAGTCTGAGAATGGCAGTGCCTTATGATTTTCACTATTTGGCAAGCAAAGGAATATTTCAGCACTATTTTTAGTTTTACTGTGACTCAGCATGTTTTGGGAATGGCTTTGTATCTATCATGTCTGTTTTCTCAGAGCGATGTTGTACTGAAATTGCAATATAAGAATTATGATTTCCAAGGGTATTATTGTGGTTCAACCCCCCAAACACGAGGGTAAGTACATAGCAGAGTGTTTGTAAGGAGGCAGTATGTAGTACATAGTGTGCTCAAACAGAGCATAGGATTTGTTAATCCTATTCTGGCAGCCTCTGGCCTGTATGAAACTGAAAGGAGTTGTCCATAAAGAGCTTCATATACAAGATGTGTTTTTGTATGTCTTTGGCCCCTCAGTAGGTAATGAATAGCCTTTTCCTTCTGTTTCTTGCAGATGCTAACACTGTAGGACAGTTAAGTTAGCTTACTTGCCTCTTGATTCTTTAAAACCAGACAATAGCTGACAAAACTGTTGTCCAAACTTCTAGCATGCTTGCTGTGTTCTGCACACTGCTCTTGACATGTGGCCTCTTGCACTTTTGCCCCCAATTACATTGAAATCCCTTATAGATACAGCTTTGAAAGTATAATTTTCAAGGGAAAGCATACGTTACATGATTTCAGAAGGAACTTTCTAACTAATAGCAGAGTGTCATCATTCTTAAATGTTATTCCTCTGAGCACTCTGGGTAGGTGGTTATTTAATCCTGCTTCCTACTTAAAACCTCAAAGTTTGCGTCTCCATGCATTCTCTTTATTCATTTGCCTGGTAGAGGCTGAGTACATTGTGACGTGGATAACAAGAAAAATTATTTGAACATTCTCATCGCATAAGGTTATTTATCTGCAACACAAAATGACCATAGAAAGAAATTGGCATCACTGTTGTTACTTGCAGTCTCTATTCAGGAGAAGCTTAATTCAATACTTTTCTAAATGGGATATTGTGGGTTAGGACTAAACTGAATTGACGCAGCTGTGTGAAATTAGCCTATGCAAGTTATGCCTGGCTCATCGACAGAATTCATCTTTAGCTTTTAAAGGAGCTGAAATGTACCAGGAAAAGAAAAATTCAAAGCATGTGAGGGGTTTCTTGCATGTCGTTACTGATGAATTGTGTATGACTGGCACCTCCCTGCAAGAACCTGGCAGTTCAAGTCCTGCAGAACCCCCATCCTTCCATTCAAGTGCTTTTTCCTGAGTGGAAGTCACTATCGAGTTTCTTAGCAGATGACAAAGTAAGGAAAGAATTGCATAGGTAATCTACTACCAAAGTTTGTTTCCATCTCTTGATAAGTAAACTTATGTCCAGGAATACAGTTATTTACATGTCTTCTAAAAAAGATTTTGTCTTGTGACAAGCTTCAGGATAGAAGGAACAGCTTTACAGCATGTAAGTATTCTTCTCTTCCTCTTCTCTCCCTTGGCAGATGGTACTCCCAAAATCATTTCCGCCTTCAGTGAGAAAGTGGTGAGTCCGGGCGAGCCAGTCTCCCTTATG
>JAOWBP010000001.1:91195382-91222182 GCA_028571105.1 Tragopan temminckii | reverse complement strand
GTGAGGGGTTTCTTGCATGTCGTTACTGATGAATTGTGTATGACTGGCACCTCCCTGCAAGAACCTGGCAGTTCAAGCCCTGCAGAACCCCTATACTTCCATTCAAGTGCTTTTTCCTGAGTGGAAGTCACTATCAAGTTTCTTAGCAGATGACAAAGAAACTTTCAGTAAGGAAAGAATTGCATAAGTAATCTACTACCAAAGTTTGTTTCCATCTCTTGATAAGTAAACGTATGTCCAGGAATACAGTTATTTACATGTCTTCTAAAAAAGATTTTTTCTTGTGACAAGCTTCAGGATAGAAGGAACAGCTTTACAGCATGTAAGTATTCTTCTCTTCCTCTTCTCTCCCTGGCAGATGGTACTCCCAAAATCATTTCCGCCTTCAGTGAGAAAGTGGTGAGTCCGGGCGAGCCAGTCTCCCTTATGTGCAATGTGAAGGGGACCCCCCTGCCTACCATCACTTGGACACTGGATGAAGATCCCATTGTGAAGGATGGCAGTCATCGTATCAGCCAGATTATCACCTCTGAAGGGAATGTGGTCAGTTACCTGAACATCTCTAACACTCAGGTCCGAGATGGTGGAGTTTATCGCTGTACTGCCAACAACTCTGCTGGAGTCGTCCTTTACCAGGCTCGAATAAACGTAAGAGGTGCTTGTCAAATCAGCTCCTCAAAAAAACACACATAACTCATTGTAGTGGAGAAAAAGACTGTTGCATGTGTTGAAAAGAGTCTTGGAATGCCAAAACCAACTTACTGTTTTCCCTCTCCTTTTCTTCCTCCTCTCTTTTTTCCCACCCTGCCTTCCCAGACCCAGAAAGTGTATGATGTGGTTAAACTTTTGAAGATTTATCTTTGTGTTCTGTAGTCTCTTTTTCGTGTACTCATCATTACTAATTCACATTTTCTTTACTTTAGTCCTGTTATGCATGTTTTCTTCTTCTCCTTTCCTCCTTTACTTGTCCATCATTGATTGTAATTATTCATGTATACTGTACTTTACCTTGCATTTCTAGCTTTACATGGCATAATACCCATCCTCATGGTATTATACTTCATATATGTCAAAATAAATGCTAACTTTGTCAGTGTTCTCATGTGTAACAGGATTTTAGCTTTGTGTCAGTGTTAGTATTTCACATTAATTAAAGCATCCTCAGACTTTTAATTTGTAATGCCGCAAAGATTTTATCAGACAAGTGTTGGATAATGCAAACATATACCCCCACATAATTAGTATGTATGCTGCAGGGTGAGGAAAAACTAGAGCACACAAAGATTAGGAAAACTGCTTAAATGTCTCTTAAAAGCAGAAACTGTCAAATACTAATAAGTGTTGTGCAAGCTGCATTTGTAAATGTCATTAACATTGGTATATTCAGAAGAAAAAAAAAAGTCTATTTTCTCAAACAAATGTGCCTATATTCATGAGTTCCTTTTTACCTTCCCAGGGCCAGCAAGCATTCGACCAATGAAAAACATCACAGCAATAGCGGGACGGGACACCTACATCCACTGCCGTGTAATAGGCTACCCGTATTACTCCATCAAGTGGTACAAGAACTCTAACCTGCTTCCCTTTAACCATCGTCAAGTGGCTTTTGAGAACAATGGGACATTGAAGCTTTCAGATGTGCAGAAGGAGGTAGATGAGGGTGAATACACATGTAATGTCCTTGTTCAGCCCCAGCTGTCCACCAGCCAGAGCGTTCACGTGACAGTGAAAGGTAAGGGTAGCTTGGAGAACTAGAGCTGGGGTAATGGCTGTGTAATTTATAGAAATGCAAGACAGCGCACGTAAGATTGTCTTGTCAGTTAGATAACGAATCCTTAAGATGATTAATCCAGATTTCTGTTCATTTTTAATGATGACATAGATAATAATCATCAGGCACTATTTCTTGGTCTCTCTTGATTTTTACCCTCCTTTATTCAATTAAGAGATCATTGCTTCTTAACAGGAGACTGCTTCTTAACGGGAAACAAGCTTTCTGTTGGCAGTTTTCATGACAGCAATTTGATCAGCAAATGAATAAATGCTTTGTGACTTAAATTTCACTGGTGACTCTTTTTTCTGCTAAGTGGCTGTCTACATTTTCATTAGTCAGTAACTTTCTAACTTTAAACAAGATGAGGATTTTGAAGTATGTTTTTCTGTCAATAAACAAGAGACAGGACCTACAAACATTAATTGTTATTAAGGAGGTTTTTTCTGACTGTCTTTGATGCTGTACAAAGTTAGTACTATAAATAAATTCTAACAGGATGTTTAAAATCTATTAACATAGTCCCAAATGAAGGTAAGATTAAGTACTTCAGAAATAAATGAGAACAGAAATTTTCCTACCATTATGTTCAGGCTATTCTGATCTTGGTAATGGTCAGACCTATTCACAAGGACACAAAAGACACAAAACCTGACTGCAGTTGCACTTGGTTTTGAGCAACAGGACCACTGTGCAGTTCACCCCCATGGGAGCCTGTAGGAAGAATTGAAGTGTAATTTCACCATTCTTGAAGTTCTTTGGAGCTTTTCCTTAGCTCTTTTTCTTTTGGTGGTAGGGAGGAGGGAAGGAGGGTCAATTTCTGCATCTGCTCTCTGATAAGAAACAGAGATCACAAGTAAAATTGCTTTGTTATAGACATCTGAGCCTTTATTTTCTTTCTCTTTGGTTTGTTTAGCCCTTTCTTGTTTTCAATCTGGACTGAAGTGATTGCTAATTATTTCAGGAGGTCAGGGGATTAGCCTTAAGCCACTAGCAATTTGTTCTGTGAAAGACGTAACATCTTATACACCTGAGACCAACAGGACTACTGATCATATCATGTATCATGAAAAGCTAATGTAACGATTTATTTTCACGCATCTGGTATCTTGCTTGACGTCACAAAAATATTGCAGATCTATTGAGGGAGCTGGAGAAATGTTTGCTGAATTAGTAATTGTGTTGCTATTGCACTGACAGCTTACTGTGGTAAATCTGGTGGGAATGCTGTGTCTTAAATGATACCTTTCTTCTAGTGATGGTAAAAATGAATGTAGCCATGTAAAATAGCCCAGTGTTCCATCCTTGGCTTGAGCAGTTATATAAAAACATTACTAGTCATTGGGAATGTTAGCTGCAGTATTGTTACTTCCATTTGGTTACAGATTACAATCTTGATAGTTCCACCCTAGAATGCAAATTGGTCAGTCCCATCAATGATTATCCCTCTTTATCAGTGATGTTGCATCCTACAGCTTGAAGATATTCTGCCTTATTCTGAATATTCAACTGCCAGAGCCGTCAGCAGGTCAGAAATCTGAAAGTGACTGTGTGTGCTCTGAACAACTAATATAAAAATGTGATTCATTCAGAGAGTGCCAGTGGGTGAGATGCCACTGCACCTGTGATACGGCCTTCTCCTGCATGTGGTCTGTAAGGCAGATGCGTTGGAGCAATGCAAGTTACAATGTGAATGTTGAATTGCAATATGAATTGCACGTGCAAAGCGGATGTGTTAGTGGGGATCATATGTATTCATCTAGAGCTGCCAAAGTTGGCTGCAGAGTGTGTCCTAGGCATTTCAGCAAGCCCTGTCCTTGCCAAGACATTATTTAAAGAGGTTACTTTCCTGATCTCACATGCTAAGCCCAAAATATCAAAGCTGAGCTTTGTATTAATAAACCCAAAAAGTTCTCAAGGTTCTGTAGCTGGAGGTTAGTACTGTACAATGTTTGCTGAAATGGTTATATATTATTTTGTTCCATAACCACACTGTGATTTTATCCAACTTATTAGCAGATTGTATAATCATAGAATCACCAAGGTTGGAAAAGGACTCTGAGATCATCCAGTCCAACCATCCACCTATCACCAATATTTCCCACTAAATTATGTCCCTTAGTACAACATCTGAACATTTCTTGAACACTTCCAGGGACGGTTAGTCAGCCATGGCTTGCTTCAAAATATTGCTAATGTTTATGCTGTCATTTTCCTTTCATGAATTCCCAAGTGAATGTGATGCGTTTTCAGACACAGTTTATTCCAAGATATAGGAACTATGGCTCTGCTTGCATACTGGAGTTTAGAAGAACCATGAGATATGACATTGTAAGAGGAGTTAATCTCAGTGCCAAAATCTCGTTATTTTATGATTCAACTTCTCATATTATCACTCCACTTATTTAATCTCCAGAGAAACAGAGGAAGGATTATTGCTGGTGTTCAACACTGTGGGTCCTTTGGTTTGTTCTCATTTCTGCTACAAGCTTACTGAGTGACCCCAGACCAGTGATTGAGAATAGGTGACACTTATTGAACTGTAACTTTGTATTTTGTTTCCTTCATGTTCTGTTCTGAAGACGTAATTACCAGTTTCCTCATGAGCTTTTCTGAACTGATCATGTCTGTGGCATCAGAGTACTTCAGAACTGAGTCCCTTTTCAAAACCCACCTGGGCATTTAGGGTCTCTTTGGAAAATGGCAGCTGTGACACAAGCTAAACCTTTATCTACATATTTTTTGTGTTCAATTTCAGAAGCTTATAGCTTGATTTATTTTTTTTTTCCAGTTTACTTGCTTTTGTATAACATTTGTATGCACAAAGCACAGCTCCCATTGAAATAAATTTGCTTCTCCAAGTTCTTTGTCTCTCTTAAACAAGTCCCATTATCCAGACTGGTTACCCACTGGGAAAGATGGACTGAAGTCATTTAATTATCATCATCTCAGAGATCTATGACAAAGGTAGATACAGAATTTGGCTCTATAGGGCAGCGCTTTTCTGCACTATGTTTACAAGTGGCCATTCTTGTCTGCTATCCTCTGCCTCATTTACACCCATTTTCCAAATTTTCTAGTATAAAAAGCATCCTCTTTCTGTCTTGAATGAGGTTTCATCAAAAGCACCATTCAAATAACGATATGCAACAGCATGAGCATGTAATTAAATACAAGAGGATTGCCCATTCTGTAGAGTATTTTGAGATATTTATAAGTATCCAAATGAAAGCAAATTCTTGAGGATATTCATTAGAAATCACTGTAAGATCTCAGATAGAACAGAAAGTTTCGTGACAAACTTCAGAATGAAATCCTGACTGCCAGAGAACTAGAGTTTTCCTCTGCACCTGGTAGACTGTCAGGAAGCCACATGCTTGAAGCTGGGCATCTCATCTCTGTATTATTTGACCTTGAGGCAGGTACTTCTTTGCACTGTTGATCAGAGGAATCAATTCAAGACTACAGTAAATCTGCTGCAGCATTTTTAGGAAGATCTGATATTCTTGACCACATGGGCACATACCCTAGAGGCCTGCAGTTGCCAAATGACTGGGCCAGAGATATGTGGCATGCCATTCTCTCCATCCCTTGCCTGTCTGTTGTCTCTGTCCCTGAATCTGGATCTTGGAAGCTATCAATCCTGTAAGATAACTGATGGAAATTTGACTGAGTATGCTGGCAGGAAAATAAGCAGGTTTCTGCTTGGCAGACGCAGCACTGTTGGAACTGTGCCTGAGTCCTAAAGGAGCATTTTGGAAATCAAGCCATCTTGGCATTTATTTTTTTCATTTAGACAAATGAATTGGCCAGCTCTGATTTCTGACAACAGTGATGAAATCAACCCACACTGTAATGCATACATAAATGGGTGAGGCTATGGCTCTACTTTCATACTGAATTTCTGATATGTCATACCTGTCAGGTGCTTGTCTTTGCACCTGTAATCACCTTTCAGTATATTTTACTTTGGCCTGTGTTAAATGCAGTTTCCTTTTAGCTTCTTTGTAGACTAAACTGAGCACCCTCTTATTCTCCTTCTGTAAATGGAAACAGCATTTACTGACATCCTTAAAAGTACTCATCAAGACTAGCCTTGCTAAGGATACAGCACAGGTCCTTGCCAAGAACAAAATTATTCTTAGTAGCACTAGTTTCTCTGTCCTTATTTCACCCAGCTCTAGTGGTTTGCCAGTGAAGTTCTTATACATCTGCTGACAGGAGAAGACTATTACAGGCTGATATCCTACATATAGGAGAAGAATATTCTGGAGAAGATACGGGCTTTTGTGTTCATTCCTCCTAAGTATGATCTGTCTCCAGCTTGTCTTAATCCTGACTCTCCTGCTCTGTATTCCAAAACCAGTCTGCCCTCCACATCTTTCTCATCTCAGCCTTTATTTTCCTAGTGCCTTGTTCTCATGACTCAGAAGTGGTCTTTCCCTTCAGAGCTCCCTGCATTCCTCTCAGCCAGCAGTTAGACTCCCTACTTTCTGCCAGTCTTCATTTTCTCTATCTCCACTGGCTTCTTGTCTCTCTCTCCTTTGTGTGGTCTTCACTCATTGACAGTTCTCTATCCCACCAGACTGCTTTTTTGTTCCAACCTCACATTCCCAGCCATTTTCCAACTTCAATTTACCAGCCTCCATGATCTCTTGAATCCCATTGCAAGCCTGATCCAAACTTTTGACTTTCTTCTGCTTCTCCTAAGTCCAATTCTGCAAGCCCCTTTTCTTATCCTGGGCTATGTTTTGAGTTTCTGCTCCATTGCTTGCTGCTGTTGTATGCATGCCCAGAAGGAGAGGCTGGTTTTCCTTTCTGTTTTCTTAGCCCCGAGATCTCCCCTATTCCTCTGTACATTCAAATTTGGGCACTCTTTTGATGACTTTCCATAGGAACAGTAAGAGCATCTGTTGCTTGTGTCTTCACCTGCTGAACATGAAGGCCGTGGTGGGACTACTCAGATTCTCACAATGGCTTTTTATTTTTTTTTTAATTTTTTTCTTTTAAGGTAGGATGAAAATACACTATATCCTTATATTTCACCTTTCTCTGCCTGTTCTCGGAAGTGACCAGACTGTTCTAGCTGCGACCTTCCATGGTTGGAAATGACTCAGCCTGAGGGAGACACCTGGCCTGGAAAAGTGCTACCCAAACAAAAGTCAAATTGCAAGCAAATAAAAGTAGTCTTAAAATGGGAAGTGTTGTCAGACAAAAGAAGAGGTTATATTACACACCCCATCTGTGAGTTTCATATTTCCACTGAAAAACAATCCTTCTAGAGGCAAGGTGGTAAAATAATAATAGCAACATCAATTCTACAGCATTTATTGGATCTGGAAATGTTTTAAAAGCAGGAGTGAGTCATTATCTTTTTTTTTTTTTTTCTTTTGTTGTTGTTATGTAATTTATAGTTTTCTCAGCTACAGTAAAAGCCATCAGTATTAAGTGATGATTTTCTTTTCATCTGTCTCATGAGACACTCTTCTCATATAAACAGCCCGCTGCTATTCACACTTCTCAGACATAAATTAATTGATAAAGAAGCCCCTGTGAGGAAGCATCAAAAAAAAAAAAAAAAGAAAAGGAAAAAAAAAGTGTGGTGCTCAAAAGTGCTGTTTCTGATCTTGCAGAGATTATGGTATGCCATTGATTTAGAAAGTATCTTGTTGTCTGATGGTGAAGTGATAGCACTTCACCTGTTGTGAACTGCAAGAAATTGTATCAGTCTGTTTCTTTTTAGAAAACATGCAAACCTAACAGAGGCTATTTCTAAAAAAACATAATTTTTCAACTATTTGAATAGATTCTTTACATTTTTCCCAGGAAGTATCCATCTTTTCCTAATATGTAAAATGTTATTGGCGGGTTTGAATTGCAGATCAGTTCCAAGTGGGCTCTTCTGAGTACTGAAAACTGCAGACACAGGAGGGAAAAATCTCCAAGGGAGAGTCTTTCATTGCTCCTTTGAACCATGGTGCATGCTGCCATCAAACAATCTGCTAATTTCTTTATGCCTCTCAATCTACAGTGTGGATTAGATGAAGTGTGAATTCAGCTTTTGCATATATGTAAGATATAACTTCTCATGCATTATTGTCTGAATGTTGCCAATGGTTTGAATGAAAAAAAAACTTCTGATTTTGAAGTCCTTCAGACACTTCTTTCATTATATCAGACACTTCTTTCATTATATCACTTCCTGCATTTCTTTCTCTCCAATGCAATACCTTTTTTAATCCCTCCAAGCTTGTACATCCTTCAGGAAGAAATCAGATCTTCCAAAGTAACTGGAATTGTCATATGCAGAAATCAGAAAAGTGCAGTGTGATGAGAATGGGTGTCCAGTCACGCAAAAGATCCTGCAAAATCCACTTAGAAGTCCTCAGAAAACAGTATGGAATGAGCCTTAATACTTGAATAAGTGTTCAAGAGTTACCTGTATATTTAAACTTGGGTTTTTCCAAAGCTAACACTCTCCTGTCTTACAATGCAGTTGTCTTTAGTTTGAGTTTGGAAAAAGCCATGCTCTTGATCTTTTTGCATTCAGTTATATCTGGAATACTTATATATACATTTGTTAGAATTGTTCTTAAAATGCTAATCACTTTATTTCAAGTTGGTTTGTGTAGTGATGTGTATAAGCCCAGATAGTGTTTATAGAAAGCGAGTGTGCATGAACACAATAATGGAAGTATGGAGTATGCTGCCCTAACTTGAAATCAGTTCATAGTACAAAGGATGCACAGAAAGAGGACACCAACACTGTGGTAACAAAAGGATGATGTAAAATCAGCTCCTTGTGTACAATCATGGAATACTGGTGAAGGAGAAGTTAGTATGAAGCCAGTCAAACTACTTATTGGAAAAATTTTCAAAGCACGAAGTCCTTCTGTTGAAGTCCTCTCTCTTTCAAATCTGGAACTTTTGGCTCCAGTAATTTAGTTTTGTTCAGCTTTTCACAGTGTTACCTGAGGACAGAGATCACTTTAGATCACACAGGGGCTAAATAAAAGCAATAGCTCAGGACAAAGTTCTAAAAGCATATGGAAAGTAGTGGACTGGGTAAGTGCTTCTAGGTAATGCACAGCCTGCAAGATGGGCTTTTTATCACAGGGCACTTTAACAATGAATGTAACAGCATGTTGTGTGTATTCTTGCATTTACCCTATTGCCACAACAAAAATGTTTCCTCTTTAAAAAATGCATAAGCAAATGCAACCCTTGGGCAGAGAACATAACTACCTTCATCCTAGGCTTACAGGGTGTGATTCCTTCCCCTCACAGTAGAAGCTAAGATTGGGTGATCTGATAGATAGGTGAAGCACTCTTGGCTTCTGCATAGCATTTTAACTGATCTCTTATTTTGAGGGAGCTTTCAGAACAGTAGTGTATTGCAAAGAGGAGAAGTGGGGACTGAGGCTGGAGAAGACGCACAGCAGCATTTGTTCTGTGATACTGTTGTGGTAAGATTTTGAAGAACTTTGGGTATTGGGTCAGTTTTGGTAACTAATGAACCTACAAGTACGTGGAAACATTGTGAACAGCAGAGGCATTACAGATAGTGATTTGGTTCTTTTATTTCCAATGCATACATTTAGGCCTGTAGAATTCACCTAAATGAATTTGAATGTTCACCTAGAACAGTATTTACCCTTTTCAAGACAGTATGCATTAGCAGTCAACGAGGGAACACACTATGTGTCTCGGATCAGTAAATGCCATTGACAGTTCAGTGAATGACGTGCACTACTGATAAAGCCCAATAAATAAAAGAGAGAAGCAGAAGAATCCCACAAGGGATGGAGATGTTTAGGTGAAACAGTCAATGGCTTGCTAAATCATGACTAGGATCTGTGCAAATACAAAGCAGTTTTGGCTTTTGCAGTCCTAGTGCATGAAATCTTGGTTTACATGGCTGCTTTGAGAGCTTCTGTGACTGCTCTGAAAGTAATCCTTCCTATTTTATGATATTGGCCTACGGTGTCAGAGGCAGGGGTTGGTGGGATGACAGTAGAGGCTGAACCTTCCCATCAGTATTCCATTACATTTTGTTATTGTGTTACTGATGGCAGCAGAAGGACAGTTGGACACAATGGCATCTGAAGTGAATACTGTGTGTGAAGCAAAGATGTGTCAGAAAGCATGCAGAAAAAATGACACCCACTGACATTCACTGACACCTGCTGAACGTTTATGGAGACCAAACAGTGGATGTGAGCACAGTGAGGTGGTGGGTGATGCATTTCAGCAGTGGCAAAAGTGACAGTAGGTCTCCTCTGCTGATGCAGATTGTTGTGAGTGTGGCATGCAGGCTCTTGTTCATGACTGGTGAAAATGCACAGCTAATGGTGTTGACTGTGCTGACAAATAGTATTTTGAGGCTGAGAACTTACTCTATCAAAGAGTGTTATTGTGCTCTTTGTATGTGTTGTAGTTTCAATGGAAATAAATCAGAGGTGTTACATTCAGAGTGACCTACGTAGTTTGTAGCTATTACTTTGCATCAGCCAATGTTGTGTGTATTCATTGCTAGAGTTATGTCATAGTGTGGGCACAGCTCCTCCAACAGTGTTATTGCATGAAAATCCATTAGAGAGCAGTTTCTAGTGATAAACAGGAGAACGACTTTTATTTTACTGTGGAGAGCCACAAGAGATCAATGGTGTGTTCACAAAACTGCTGCAAGAGACAAGGCATCTGCAGGATGTTCTGTTTTAGTGAATCATCTTAGCAGTTTCTTCCAACATAACTCCCACAAAACAGAGGACAAGAAATTAAGGATGTTCCTCTGCTAATGGAGAGCATCATGGAAGCCTTCTTTTACAGTGATGTCCCAGAGGCACAGGAGATGTTGCTAGGACACAAAAATATCATTTAAATCTTATGCATTAACAGTAATGAGACTGGCCCATAATCCTCTTTTTAAATAGACACTTAATTCAAGCACTCATCAATAAAGCATCCCCAAGCCATTGCACTTAATTGCATAGAGCACAGATTGTCTTTTGACTGTTGTGAGTAAAAGAAGAAACATCCCTTTCAAATACACAACACACATGCACATAAAACCCTTTCTATATATGGATAATATGTAACATGTTGTATGAAGTAAAATAGTTTAGCAAACAAAATCGAAAAGAAGCTCTGAAATATGGTGAAACAAAAGCTACACATAGAAAAGGAAAATACTATGATACACCTTGAAGTATTTAAAATACATTTTAATGTATCTGTCCTATGGTAACTTTTCTCTAAGATTTGAAGTAGTGAACATCCATCCTACTTTTTTTTTTTTTTTTTTTTTTTTTTTTTGTGTGTGTGTGTGTGCTTTTTGTCAATGATACAATTTTATTTTTCCAAAAATTCTCAAAATATGCTGGTTGATTAAGCCAGATATTTTCTATTGTTTATGTCAACTTTTTACTTCAGAAATACATATGGCAACTTTTGATTTAAATGACTGCAGCTGTGTTTTGTTCTCTTTCTATGCTTTTAATAAGTGATTTTTGGTGCTTTTTCCCATCTTCAAATTAGCAAGAAGACCTGTGTTAGGTCTTTCTGCTAGAAACTGCCATTATCAACCCAAAATAGTAAATACCGTTGCTGAAAAGCATTATTCCATACTTTGAAGTTACCTCTTGACTATTTACTTTTTTAAAGTACTGATTTTAAATTACACACTGCTTTTCAAAATAACCTCCTTGTCAGGAGTGCAAGCTGCTGCAGGTTGAATATACATTATATCTTACAAGACAGAAATAAATGTTGGTGTCCTCAGTATCTTAAAAACCTGGGCAGAGGAAAAATGTGCTGCCTATAAATATTTTAGCCAATATACGAAATGCTCTGCAGGCTGTTGCTTGAATTTTAGAGTCAGTAAGTGTAACCTTGCCAATCAATATTTTGTGGAAAAAAATAGTTCAGTGTGGCTTAATGATCTTGCTCGTGGTTTTCTTCATTGGGGAGCTGGAGGGTCAAGATGCACTGAACAATCCTTGAGAAGTACGTTATCTTACTCCTGGTATATTTTTGTCTGTGAAAGATAAGTTCAAATCTGTTACATGCTCAGCAGAAAATATTGAAGCAATTTGCTACTCTGTTCTGAATTTTAGCTTATCTTTGGTAATGATGCCTAGAGAGAAGAATTTAAGGAAACGTGCAGCAGAGATGTGCTGGCTAATACAGTCAGTGCGGGGGGTGGATTTAGCAGATAGCTGCACTTAGCAAGGGAAAGAGTGTCAAAACCTCCAGACAGTCCAGTACTAAAAATTTCTCATTCTTACTTACATTGTAAGCTCAGCACCTCCACTCTGCTCCCTGTGAGGAGCTGCAGCCGCCATCAGGCCTCCCCTCAGCTCCTCTGCTCTGGGCTGAGCACACCAAGGGGCCTCAGCTGCTCCTCACACACCTTGCCCTCAGACCATTCCCCATCTTTGGATGCTCTCCTATAGACACACTAACAGTTTTATGTCCTTCTTGTTACTGTAGTGTGCAAAATGATCTGTCAGTGACTCAGTGGTCTGTCATATGAATGTGTTAGGTGCACTAAAGCAATTGGAAGAAGCAGGCAGATATTTTGTCACTCTGTGTAACACTAGGTCCCAAGAGAGAAAGAAAGAAGTGACAGAAAACCTATAAGAAGAAGCTGTTACACTCTGCATCTGTATATCTGAAGCCTGATTTAACCTCTTTGTGACAGACATGCACTGCCATAACATCTCCTCTTCAAATGACATTCTGGAAACAGCAGAGTTAACATCCTCTTGCACTGTTACACTCACATACACCAGTGTACATCACTGAACAATACCTTCCCCATTCAGAGGGCTTGGTATCACTTTTTTCAGGAATGGAAGAGCAGCGAACAGGTGCGATGATGAAAGTAACTGCAACAAACTACTATAGTAATGGTTACAAATATCAGTCCCTCCTATCCTGAAGTAGGACACTGGCAGAGAAGTAAAAATGTTGCTAAGAAAGTAAATGAGGTGGCTTACATTGCAACCATTTTTGAGAGCTTTTCTCCTCCTCTACTTCAGTTTCTGGAAAAACAAAGCTTTCATTTTGGTAAAGGGTGGTAGGACAAAAGAAGCACAAGTAGATAAAGCCACCAGCTCTATTTTCTTCTGAAGCTAGCTAATATACAGCAATATAAATGTTTCTCTGTGGATGCCCGTTGAACTTTCCTGTTAAAGATGTTCAAGTGTAAAGATGTACAAGTGTGTATGGACTGTATATAAGTAATCTCTCGGTCAAGAACAGGAATTGCACTCCTATTTCTAAGATACATAACTTCTAAGCGCCTTCTCTTTTAATAAATGAGTATCTGAGTATTGACTGCAAAGCTGGTTTTATAGTTCCCTCAGGAGAGACTGATGGAAAGCTGTCAGATCAATCAATGCTCTGGTTGTTAGAGTGCTCCCCTGAGACTGGGAGAAGGTTCAGACTCCCACGGCTGGTTGTGTATTTGATTCCCAATATGCATGACTTCTGGCAAATATTTCAAACAGCTGGGAGAAAGCAGGGCATCTCCATTACTTCCTGTTCTGTTTATTAAATCCCACTCATGGCTTTATTTGTTTTTATTGAAAGTACCTGAGAGCAAAATATTTTTATTAAAGATAAATTCTTTCCTATGATGGAAAATAAAGGGGTGCCTATTTTATGTTATTTTGGGTTTTTTTCAGCCACAGAATAATGTGGAAAAAAAGTAAAAAACATCGTCAAGCAAAATACACATAGCATTATTAAATGCCAACTTGAAAGCTTATACCTTGTACTTTCCCTCTGCTTAGAAATCAGTTTTAATTAAAGTTTACTGTCCTATTAATACTATTTGTACCTTTTACTGCATAACTTCACACAGTCTTATTAAAAATTGTGCCTTGAAACGGAAAGAAAATAAGTTCCAGGAAGAGGTTTAGAATCTTACACACCCTTTCATCACGTTTCATAGGCAAACTGGAAATTCTTCTAGATCTATTCTGTGACCCTAAGCAAAGCCCTTTCCCCAGACTGTGAAAACTGGTGAGCTCATCCTGGACTACCTTAGGCAACCCCACATCTGCAGAGTCATGACCTGTCAGTGGGATTTTTTTAAGGAAGGACTGGTTGCTCTCACAGGATTCTGCCAATGGTGATCTTTTGTCCCTAGAAGCCAGGATCTCACTGCTTCTCATTTCTGCTTAATGCATTTGGTAGCCAAGAAAAAGCCAATTTCAGAAAGTTATCTGCAAAAGATGTAATTTTTATTAGTTAAACAATGCCCTATGGCTATTGATGGTATTGCTATCACATACTCAGTTTTGCACATACTAAATATCAGTTCCATTACAGAGTTTTCAGAAGTGAGATCATACCTGCAACAGCTCCTCTTTTCTCTTTTGTTTCAGTTCCTCCTTTTATCCAGCCTTTCGAGTTCCCGAGGTTCTCCATTGGGCAGCGGGTCTTCATTCCCTGTGTGGTTGTCTCTGGAGATCTGCCCATCACCATCACCTGGCAAAAGGACGGCAGGCCCATCCCAGCCAGCCTTGGGGTAACCATTGACAACATTGACTTCACCAGCTCCTTACGGATTTCTAATCTTTCGCTGATGCACAATGGGAATTATACCTGTATAGCTAGAAATGATGCGGCAGCTGTGGAGCACCAAAGCCAATTAATTGTGAGAGGTAAGTAGACATAATTAGTTTGAAGGGCACCAATTAAGTGGATTTCATCAGATGGAAAGTATAAAACAGGAAAATATGGTAATCCTTCTTATCATAAGAGAGAGCACACAGAGAAGTGAAGCAGAGAAACAAAAAAAGACTTTTCTATCTGAAAGTAGTGAGTCTTGAAATTAATCAACAACCCTGAATTGCAGAGTGTGAATGGGGTAGCCACAGCACTGGCTTTCCGAACAACTTTGAGGAGCAAGCCCTCTCCTTGGGATCAAGTATTTCAAAGGATATCAGATTAATCTCTGTTATTTTTCTAGGCTGATTATCCTCATTTTTTGTTTAGAACTGTTTCTCATATAACATTACTTCAGTATAAAAGCGAAGCATTTATTTTGACGTTCTTGTTTGTGTTTATTACTCAAATAACATGATCCATTTGCTCTTGCTCGTTTCACAACATTTTTCCTTGAAATAAATGTGAATATAGAACTTCAGTAAGTAAATATTTTATGCGAAGAAGACCTTTTAGAGAAATACTTCCCACATCTTATGCCTTTCAAGTCATACTTTGGCCAAGTTCCCTAGAGAGTATAACTTTTGATATATTTTAAAACTTAGTGTGCACAACTTAGTATGCACACATTAAAAAAAAAAACAAAACAAAATAAAAACCTACTTATTTTTCTTTCTGAAAGCTTTACAAACTGTTTTTAATTTTGCACTTTTTAATAAAGTAAAGCTATTACTCTCTTCTCCCTCCACCATCTCCTTCTTGCCACCAAGCCATTAGACTCCTCAAGGTAAAGAGGCATACACTGTAATACTGGAAGTGCCCCTGGTTATTTCTGCCTGTTGAAGATCACGACGTCTTATAAGTTTACCAATGTATTTCTGGCAGTGGTGGTGATGGAAGGTAGCTTTTCACCATGTGTTGCCCAGGAAAAGCTTTCTGGAGTAGTAGTCCTGGAGTTTACAAGAGCTACTCAATTTTCCCTCTCTTGCTTATCTTTCTACCCCAGCTAGTGCTCTGCAACAACCTTCTTTAAGCCCTTCTCTCTCTGTCAATTTAAATGGTAATGGCTTAATCAGTTTTACTTATACATCTGGGATAATAATTCCCACTCAGAGAGGAAGAGGGAAATATAATATGACATTTGACCTGAATTTTCTGCCAGAACCCTGGACTGACCTCTTTCCCTCAGTATTGAACTGCTTCAGCTCTCTCATTCCACAGAGGTCAGAATATAGACATTAGAGGGCTAATTGTGATCACTACTAGTCCCCATCCAACCCAAACTGTACATATCTCAGTAAATACTTGATTTCCTTCTCTATTTCTCCTTCAAGTTTTCTAATCCCTCCTCATCTTTTTGTTTTTAGGTACAGCGTAAAGAAAATACAGTATTTTTCTAAATCCATTGAGCGGTTTTTCTCTAAGGAACAAGAAATGGCATTTAAATTCCTCTTGTGGAATTTAAATGAAGAAAGCAAAGGGAATATGACAAAGTTCCTGTCATCGTTTTCTTTTTAAAAGTACTCAAAATGAAGACTAACATGTTTTCAATATACGTGAGAGTCCATATCATTCTACAGTACAAAGAGAGACCTAGAAGTATCATCTAAATTCAATCCATTTCTAAGATGAATGGAGAAACACAGGCCAACAGCTTGTTGCTACATTTTAACTATTAGTACATAAATTTTTGCAGAATCCATACAGCCATGTAAATACTTAGATGTTTTTCTCCCTAGTATTTTATCTCTTTGATCACATCCTGTGTCCTGTTGTTTAGCATTCATGTTTTTCTGTAGATTTCCTATGTTCTTCCTCCAATTTTTTTTTTTATATCTAAGATGAACTACCATTTTGCTAGGAGTATAAAATGGCAAAAGATAAACAATCACTGGTCTGTCTCGTGGTTTGTACCCAGTGCTTCTGTTCCCGTTACCTGTTCCTGTTATTTTGTGTTGTTTAAAAAGAACTAAGCAACAATAAGAAGATTTAAAAATACCTAGACAGCAAGGCTGGATTTTTTCTGCCTTAACTATCAGAGTAGGTGACCATCTTCCACAGATTTTCCTTGCAGAGCATCATGGAAGACAGTGAGAGAAATAAAGTGAGAGTAGAAGGCTTTTGAGCAGGTCTGCCACCCTGGATTAAGAAGCAATCAGAGCAATCTCAGTTCACTCTGCCATGGGTTTCTTGTTGAGGAGCTGGAAATAAGTCTTAGCTACATGTTCTGGGCGTGGGTCTTCCAGTACTTCTCCTTTCCAACAACTTATTGGCCAATTTCAGACACATTTGAACAGGGGAAAATGCCTCCAGTGGAGCTGAAAGAATAAAATCTTAATGTAAAGATTGGAAATATCTTTGCTGAGTGTGATGCAGTGTACTACCAAACAGCTGATAATGGTGAGCTCCAGAGAACAGCAAGCTCATGTGAGCTCCTTTGCAAACGAGAAATTCAATATCTTCTAAAAGTTGATGAAATAGACAATGGGAGAAGCTTCCCTCTTTACTGCATCCAGGGAGTACAAGTAGGAACTGCAGGTGAGTGGAAGTAGAGCTTTCATTCTCATAATTCTGAGCTGCACTGGATTCCAGCCTGCAATTCCTCTTGGAAGTTCATAAAAAATTTACAAGCTAGAATAGCAAGCTAGAAAGGTTCCTCAAAAACTCATACATCGTTATTATTTTATTTATCCTCGCACTCCTGGTTTGCTAGGCATGCTATTAACAAAAAGGAAAGAACAGGATTCTGTCATGAAAGCCACCCATGGAAATCAGGAAAACATCTTCCCTGTCAAATACTTACCATGCAGGATTAATTAAGGCTTTACTCATTATGACTGTCTTCTAAAGAATGGTTAAAGAAATATATACACTTTGTCACATTTTTCACTTCTGTAGAGTTTCTGAAAATGAGAATGAAAAAATCATGAAATAAAAAGCAGTGAAAAATCTTTTAGTTGGAAACTGAAAAGAAAGATCTCATAAATGTATTATAATTGCGCAGGTGCTGCAAGAACAGAGAATTCAGTGATAGCAGTGGGTGCAAAAACCATGATGTTAAAATTCATGTTAATGAATAGATCATAAATTAAAATTGAGATAAGGTCTTTAAATATCTAATAATGCCCCTTAATACATTTAGTACATTAAGCATAAATGTGTTTTCATTTTGTACATGCCAGGAATGTTGAATATCATTATGTAGTTAAGCACCAAATGAGCAGTCCATGAGCCTTGAATATAGAAAGTATCTGTCTGCTTTCTGATGCTTGGAGGTGATGAGTTGCAGCAAATGCAGTGATGGAAAAGCAGGGCAAAGATTTATAGTTGCAGCTAGTATCAAAATTCCTTTACTTTGCTGCAGCTTTGCAGGTTACTTTTGGATGATTTGCTTTCTATCTAATGTTTTCATTAGACAAACCTGCTCAGTGCAAACCACTAGGCTTTTTTTTTTTTTTTCTCTTTAACTGCATAGCAAATAGTTTCTCTAAACTAGCTAAATTGACCCCTTAGGTCCAATGACCAAATTTAATAACTGTTCGTTTTTGTTAAAGTACAGTGTTTAATGATCTCATTCATTAATACATCAGTGGTTGCTTTGGCTAATTAAAATTCTTCCATCATTTTGACAGTATGATTTAAATGTAAAGTACAAATATTTCCTGTAAAAATGAAACATCGTATTCTAGGTAAATGTCATAGATTATTTCTTTACTTACTTCAGTAGCCCACTGCAGGAGCTTATGTTAGGAGCCCTTCAGAATTGTACTCATCTGTAGTTGGGAGCCAAACACACTTCCAGAGATTGGAAGTCTTCAATGAAGGAGAGTTTGAGTTTGTCATCTGATCTCTGTCATAAAGATGAGTCATAAAAAAATTTTGGATTTACATGAAAAAAAATAAAATTAGGAAATGTCAACATACACAAATTAATTAAGTTACTAGTTAGTAATGTCCATTTTTTCAAACAGAAATGACATTAATAAGTGGTATCTTCTTAATGTACCAACTCATATTTTCTCATCTTGTTAGGACTGTTTCAAACAAGTGTGGCGTTTATGTTATCTTCAATACCCTATTGTAATTTTTCTCATCCTTTGTTTTCCCTGTGTGGGAGCTTGAGTCTGCTAGTCATAATGTTGATGGAAAACGCGTTTTTTAGGTCCTTTGAGTTCAGCCATTAAATAGTTTACATTTGCCAACTTATTGCTCATACACTAAACGATTCAACAGCTCGTTTTTCATCACAGATCCATGGGCTGTATTAAATGAGAGATCCTAACAGAAACTCACTGTTAAAGCAATTTCAAATGCCCTCTTTATGGGCTCAAGAGACGGGGGTGGTGAAACAAAGGTGAGAGTAAAAGTAGAACTCTTCAGTCATATTCATGAGCTATTTCAGATTTTTTTATTTATAAATGGGTAGAGGAAGCTCACGCTTTTATGACAAGAGAGAGAAGAAGAAATCTAATTGCTTTATTTCTCCATTAACTCTACTTAAGCACATCAGACAAATGAACTTGGTTAAGTTCTTAATAAAGAAGTCTTCGTTAAGGGCTAATGAATTCCTTAAAGAAATAGTGAATGTTGCTTTATAATCTGATGCTAAGTATCAAAATCTTTACCAAGTAGTAAACTACTTTATCTTCCAAAATATGATAGCACATAGCACTGAAGAAATTATTCATCTGAAATAAAATTTAGAAAGAAGCTATCAAAGGGGAAGAAAATACAAAGATCTCCTTTTACTTCTTATTTCTATATGCAGAAAAATCCTGTGGTTTTATCTAGATGGAAATAATTGAAAGGTCATTGAATGTGTAATTTGTTTTGCTGTAGCATCATTTATGATTTTTATTGGCAATATTAAAACTAAGGGTCAAGTTTACATGTCCTCAATCCTCATGTGGGATTTGGGTTGGTGTTTTTTGATTTTGGGTTTGGGTTTTTTGGGTGGGTTTTTTGTTTTTTTTTTAGTTTTTTTTTATTATTATTTGTTTGTTTTGTTTATGGTATTTGTAGATAAGCAGCTTGTAATCTATTTTTTATAAGCTAGAAATAGTAATTAATTTTCAGTTCACACTTCTGTAAGTAGTCCTAAAGTACTACCTAAAGGAAGACTGAAATTTCATTGAATGTGAAAATTGATGCTGTTACCAGATGAAGGCACAGTTTTTGCCTAGGTTCAAACATACTCTGTTTATGGAGCACCACACGGAGACAGTATGACTGCTGATCATACACCTGGTTCTGAAGCTTATATGGCAAAATTTCTGATATCACATTTTGTATTAAAAATAATGATTACAATTAATGATACCAAGAATGTGAGAGCAAAATCTTATGTTTTATATATAGAGAGAGAAATACAGTGAAATCAATATCTTAAAAGCCCAGGTCAGAGCTAATCATCATTTAAGGTGGACGCAACACATATATCTACAGTCCATGGGTGTGTTGAAGTTGTGGAAAGCTGCATTTCTGTAGAAATGATTGAATACCATTTATCCTTGACATCTATCCATTTTTCTCAATACATGCCAAAAAGGATTAGATAAATGCATTATGGAAACAGATAATTTTAATGCAGATAGTATTTTAAGGTCTGATTTCCTTTATTACATAATGTGCATAATACACAATCTTTCTTAACTTTTTCAGAACTCAGAATTCTGCTTGTGCCCACCCATTTAATATACTGGTCAAATTATTTCCTAAAAAAAATAACAGTACATGTCATCAATGTCATCCAGAGCAGATGAGGAATATAAATAAGTAGTTTTTAAATGGGAGGGAAATAAATAATTTACAAAAATTTTGTATTATGGGAGATAATTTTAAAACAATATTATACAGTTCACACTTCTCAGTGATAGAAGTGTCCGGTAATCATCAGTTATCTCGTTGCACTGATTTTAGTCATTCACCTGTAAAACTGACACAACTGAGGTGAATTTTGGAGGACAGAGGAGATGGATAAAAAGTCTTTCAATTTCAGAGAAGGCACATCTTTTAATTCAGTTCAAATAATCTTGTGAAGTCAAATGCTTTTAGTTACATTAACAATACATGAGTGATAGTCCTCTTTCCTTTGAATAATCTCAAGAGAATAACCTGAATATATTGCCTTTAATTTTAATTTCTGAATATCCTTAGGCCCTTGAATTGACCCATTATTCACTACAATTCCACCTCAATTACTTTCTGTCTATTGGAATGCCACACACTTATATTCACTCCTGGGTGATGTAATGATTGGTAATGATAGGCAAAATCAAGAAGGTGGTAGATAAGAGGAATATGGAATGGTTCTTCATCAGGCCTTCCATTATTGGATGCAGGAGACACACAGTAAAACTAAGTGGAGGTCTGGTTAAGCCGCAAAGGAAGGAATACTCCTTTTCACAGCATATAATGAATTTCTATAACTTTCTAGCTAAGGAAGTTGTGAAAGTAATATTTATCAGCAAGTTTAAAAGGTGATTAGGCAAACCAACATGAAACAGATCTTTAAATACATAATAGATAGACAAGGGCAGTTTTGGTTGCTGAGGAAAGAAATGCAAAAGGAATGAGCCATGGAATCTTCCTTGCATCTCCTCCCCAAAGCACATGTCCTTTGTGAGGGTCAGCATGCTGGCCTACATATATTTGTTGTGTATGTGCAGGTTTGTCACAAAGATGGACTTCCGTGAATATAAACAGTTTGTCCATACACCTTAAGCTCCACTATCTTTACCTACATGATATCTTTTAATCAAAGTGGTGTGGGATTTGGGTTGGTATTTTTTGATTTTGGGGTGGGTTTTTTTTTTTTTTTTTTTTTGAGGTTTTTTTGATGTTTGTTTGTTTTGTTTATGGTATTTGTAGATAAGCAGCTTGTAATCGATTTTTTATAAGCTAGGAATATTAATTTATTTTCAGTTCTTCAGGTGAAACAAGCTGATGCCTTCATACTTAGTATTAAATCAAATATATTTGTACAACTAATTATACATTTTGCCTGCTTTGGAAAATAAGTACTTGGAACTCCTTTGTGTTAGATGATAAATTGAATATAGAACAGTGAGAACTGAGCTACCAAAGTGAATGTTTTCTCAGAGTAGATAATTAAAATAGGGTGGGTGATTGCCCAGGGCTGCTGCTGCTGAGGCTTTGTGTTTGGTGCTTACCTGTCATGTAGTAGCACATGTGATTTCCATTTGTGAGGGTGGCAGCTGTTTGGAAAGCTGAAATGTTTGACAGCAATGAATATAATAATGGTTTCCATTATGGAAAGAGGAGAAATAAGATCTCTCCTAGTACAAAGGTGGCTCTAGCCAACTGTTGTTTTTGGTTCCTTGTGTTACCTGCTAACATCTTCCAAGGAAGTGAACCTTCTTTTTGTTAGACAGTAAGCAGCTTTTCACTGTATCTTAGGGATTCAGTAAGCAAAAAGGCCAGATAAAAGGACTGTTTTCTCTCTAGAGAACTGTTCTCATCTTTTAAAAATCACTTGCAGCTATGAGGGTGGATAGAGAAAATTTGGAGAGGAGCACTGCATTATGGAGACATGAAGAGGAAGGCTGAAGCCATTGTGAGGAGAATTCTCTGCACTTGGAGAATATCTTTAGATGCCTCCAAGTTTCGGCGCTCCTATCCATACCCAACACTGACAGATTTAAGACAGCAAAGAAAGGGATCATCATTAAGTTTCTCATTAATTAAAACTTATGACTCTATTTTAACAAGAGATGCTATTTGTATATAAGAGTGTTTATAATAATAATAAAAAAGTCATTTATTATAGCATTGGTGGTTTTGCTGTGCTTCAGCCATACAATTTTCTTCTTGTATAAGCAGTATTGTACTCATGTCCATTACAAGCTGTTTCCGGACCCTGAACAAATGTTCACTGTACTGATGATCCCTTTCTTTGCTATCTTAAATCTCCTCATGTCACATCCCCCTCCCATACTTCCTTTATTAATATCTGCCATTTCTGGGATAATGGAAATTTGGAAAGATGGGATGGGCCAAAGCAAGAAAGGATGTCTGGGCTTTCTATTCTGCTTTCTGCAGTTTCCAAACAAACTCAGCCCTGGCTGGACCTGGGAAGCTATGAAGCCATGACCATGCATGTGTCCCCATGTGCACATGCTACAGCAGCCCTAACTGTTAGTTCAAGCAATTAACTATTAGGATTTCTCCTTATGATGCTAGATCTCAGCATGCTACTGTACTCAGTTTGAGATGAAAAAAACTCATTCACCTTGCTACATTTTCTCTGTGCCATTCTAAGAAACCAAAAAAAAAAAAAAAAGAACCTGTGGAATAAGAACACAAATAATTTACTGTTTACTTCAGTGCATGTACAGCTATTTCCAGTAATTTCTTCATTTCAACTTAATCTAAACGTAATGTGTTGAACCTTTCTATGTCTGTGTTTGGAAAGAATTCAAAAATCCTCATTTTAATATGAAATCATCTGATTGTTATTAAAAGCTGTTACATCTTTAAGGTTACCTACACTATATAATATTTTAATTCTTTTTCTAAAACCTGCCAGTTCACAGTTGTTAGGAAAAAAAAAAAAAAAAAAAAAAACAACACGGAAAACTTCAGTTGTTCTTTGACATCTGTCAGACCTCTCCATTTGTTAGAAAGTATTTATTTTTTGCTTATGACATCTTGGTTTGTCTGTTACTCCACTTTGTAACCTTTCCTACAATGAGATTTTTATTCACTTATTTTTGTACCCTATCAAAACTAGTGCTTTTGTTACCTTTGGCAAGAAATGCGTAATTTTTTTGACAGTAAGTAAATAACTTCATAAAGCCAACTTACTATGTCACTGGATCATCAAAAAGCTGCTTTTAAGTTTTGTGCAAATTCTCACTGCTTCTTTTGCTTCTTCCTGCAGTGCCCCCTAGGTTTGTGGTTCAGCCAAGTGACCAGGATGGGATATATGGAAAAGCTGTAATTCTCAACTGCTCTGCAGAGGGTTATCCTGTTCCTACCATTGTCTGGAAGTACTCAAAAGGTATGTTTCTCTCTATGATCAGTGGGAGCAAATTAATTCTATTTTAGTTTACTTACTGCTAAGCTACTGGCTTAAACTTCATGTAGATGAAAGTAAGTGGAATACAATAAGGGAAGTATTTGTTTTTACAGTTCCATCATATTCCAAAGCACATCGTGCTGGCCACTGTCACAGATGCAAGGCTGACCTCTATGGACTTTTAGACTGCCGTAGAGAATTCCTGAGTTTGTGGATGAGCTTATGTGTTAGCTACGGTCTCAGCGGGAGAGCAGTGTAGTGGATGGCTGAGAGGAAAGAGATATGCCTTTAATTGAAACAACCTTAGAACAAGGTTCACAGACAGCATTTGGCTGACTTTTTTTTCCCCTTCAAAATTCGTGATAACACGGCCAATCATATCTTCTTAGCAAAGAAGAAAGGTCAGGTAGCATTAGCATAAGCAGTAATTTGGTATGCACTTTACATAATGCTTTAACATTTTTTTCTCATGTAACAGAACGTTAAAATTGCCCCCACTTGACCCTAAGTAACCACAGGAAATTGACTACTTTTTAATTAAAATTTGCTGCCTGTTAGGTTTCATTCTCTTGCCTGTTGTCTTCTGGTTGGTTTTAATGAGAAAACAAACTCACCAAATTCTGTATCCCATGTATGTGAGTTAAATCTTTAATGAACTTTAAACGTGCATCAAATGAAATACAGACAATCACAAAACTAGGTGCTATAAGGAAATCCATATGCTCCATACAATGTTTGGTTTCCTCCACATTTAAATCTAAATTAAATTTAAAGAGAAAGCACAGGGGGAGATGAATGTTCATGTTAAAATCTAGTTTTGCTTATATTCATAAATTCTGTTTTGTGGCATGAAGGATATAGTTCAAAATCCCATTAATCATCATGTTTTAATTATGAATATAGGTCACAAAGTAATTCAGTTTTGTGTTGTTTGTGTGTTGAAATAGAGGGCCAAGTCAAGCTAGCTGAGTTATAATTAACTGTGAAGAGATAAGCTGCCCATTTTAATAAAGGAGAAAGGGACAGTGATTTGATTTTAGTGATATTCTATCATCAAGAGACTGTTTTTAATGTTTTTGATTAACAGCTCTGAAGTAGTCAAGTCATTGAAAGTTTTAGTTAATACTTGATGTAGGCATAGCTATCAAATTGCAGTTTCAGTTTTTGGTTAAAGTAACTAGGTGAAAAGGTCAGTATTTTTACTGAAGGCTTTATTTTTCCTAATACATGATTTCAGTTTCAATACTTGGTCTGTACAGTTTCCTAGGCTGTCTGGCACATCTTGCCTTAAAATGATACTTAATATAATTAGCTTATCAGCTGTGTTTGTACAAAATTCTGAAATAATCAATCAAATCATAGCTTATTTGTATGCTCCACAGTAGAGTAGAACATTCAGATCATAGCTTATTTGTATGTTCCACAATAGAGAACAAAGGACATGTGTATGCCTGTAGGAAAGTTTGTGTCATTGGCCTTTTGTGCTGGTAAAACATGGAGAAAGAGAGCTCATTCTTTTTGTACGCTGGGAAGGACAAGTAACTGATCTGAAGTTTCTGGAGTGTAACAGATCAGTGCAGACACTCCATAATTATCAAGAATATGTTAAAACTTAAAGAGGTAATAAGCACAAACTGAAAAACAGGAGGCTCTGTCTGAACATTAAAAAACACTGTTTTTACTGTAAAGGTGACAGAGCTGCCCAGTGGGCCTTTGGAGTCTCCTCCTTGGAGAAATTCAAAAGCCACCTAGATGTGGTCCTGGGCACCCTGCTCTGGGTGTCTCTACTGGAGCTGGGTTTGGGCCACGTGGCCTCCAGAGGCCCTTCCAACCTCAACCATTCTGCAATTCTTTGATTCATGAGCATATAAGTCCTCTTGCAGACACATGCAGTTGCATGTGATAAGCTAGTGTCATTACTCAGGATAGATTTTGGCTGTAATTGCAGAAATGTTGTGTGAGAAGGGTTATAAGTCTTTGCAAATTGTTATGCAAAATGTTGCCCAGATGTAGATATCATTAGGACTAGCAGCTCTTTCCTTTCTATGGGCACCAAATTTTTACCTCAACTTTTTATGTGAAGAGATATAAGAAGTATTTGCATCTATCTGCTTAGGCACTGAAGACAGGTAGAATTAGTGAAGCACAGATCTGCTTTCCAGCTAAGTGACAGGAAAAAATGGCTAATTAAAGAAAAAAAAAAAAAAAAGATTAAAAAGGGAAGGAAGAGGATAAGTATGTGACTAAAACAGTTGAAAAATCAACAGTGACAACTGTTTTTTTCTGAAAATATTGTCCCTTTAACACATCTAAGTTCGTAGTATCAGCCTCAGAAAGCTTCACTGTAACTGTAAGAAGTCCCCAAAGCAAACTTTTTTAGGACTACAGGAAGTTTTAGTGTATATGTGGTCTTTTTTAATACTCTAAACGTTGAATTTGTGGGCTGTTATGGCTTGCTATTTTATATCAAAACATTCTCCATAGTATTTATTCATTCTATTCCCTCCTGGGCCGACTCAGCCAACTGCATGTAGTAACTAATGCTGACAGATAACCAACTTCATGTACAGAAAGTTGCATAGCAGAATTACATTGAAGAAGACTATCTTGTGATTTCCCTGGAAAATCCCCTCTTCTGCTGCTAATGTAGGCTGCAAAGCTCTTGTTACAAGAACTGTATCTTAATACATACTGAATGAGTTCCTGATGCTGGTTAAACCTGAACTTGTGATGGACCTCTGAACAGTATGCCAATACTGACAGTATGGCAGTATACTGTTCTCTGTTCCCTAAATCACCACTGTCTTGTTTCCATGGTAAAGTAGCTCCAACACAGCCAGCTAGGACTAGGATTTCAATCTTTGCTATTTATACTGTGGTTAATACTCCAACAGTAACTAAAGAATTATCAGACACTAGGTCCAGTAACTCTGCTAACATGTAATTCTCAGCTTGTTTTTCATGGTGGGAAGGAGTAGAGCATTCATCTGCAATATTGAAAGATGAAATAGATGTCCTTTTTATTTCTCTGTCTTACCTTGTTTAAGGAGAACCATGCAGAGGTGGGAGAAAATGTTCTCTAGGGAAGGACAAAGACATGATAGTTCATCAGCTTGAAAAGTAGTCATCTGAAAACATAAGAGAAAGCATATGTGGGCCACGTCCATGTGTCTTTCTCCAACCAGCTTCCACTTCTTATTATTAATTATTATTTATCTTAATTATTTATCTTAAAGATAAGAATTTTGGTGCCTATCTGCATGTGTACTCATTTCATAGCTTCTAAAACGTTTCTTCAATCTTAAAGTTGT
>JAOWBP010000001.1:91180171-91195147 GCA_028571105.1 Tragopan temminckii | reverse complement strand
TTTCTTTCTTTCTTTCTTTCTTTCTTTCTTTCTTTCTTTCTTTCTTTCTTTCTTTCTTTCTTTCTTTCTTTCTTTCGCTCTCTCTCTCTTTCTCTCTCTTTCTCTCTCTCTTTCTCTCTCTCTCTCTCTCTTTCTCTCTTTCTCTATCAATCTTTTTCTTAATAAATCTGAATGAATATTGGCTCCAGATATGGCAGAATAGACATTTGATGTGTCATCAGTCAGTCAGCTGTAGGAGGAAACAAGCAACACAGTCTCTGATGTATTTTCCTATGTTACCCAGAGTTCAGCAAACAAGGTCCTAAAGGTCCCTTGAGTATTCCATGTTTACTACAACAGACATGCCTTTTAGTCATAAGAAATTCATCTGGTGTATGCATAAGGGGTGCATATTTGTATGACTGTTCAGCTGTAATAGTCAATAATTTATTAGCCTCTAAATGTACAACAAATGTGCCTTTTTACTCATGAGCTGTCTGAAAATCTCTTTCATTTTCTCTCTTCCCCTTCCTGGTTCTTTTGCTCCTGCTTTCTGCTCTTTTTATTCCATTTAACATGAGCAAATTATTGTTACCCTTATATTCCAAAAGCCTTTCTTCGTTCCATTTAATGAATTCAGTTTTGGCAAAGAAACAGTCAGTTTCTTCCAGCGATACCAGAACCGTTTGTACTGTAATTGAATTGTGTCTCTAAGAACAGGAAGCAGTAGTTTCTGCCTTATTTCATAAAGAAAAAAAGAACATGAGACCATTTCTTTCCTAGCTAATCTATTTTTGCATTGGTCCTGTCGTAGGTGCCGGGGTTCCTCAGTTCCAGCCAATTGCACTGAACGGTCGTATCCAGCTTCTCACAAATGGTTCCTTGCTGATTAAACATGTGCTAGAGGAAGACAGTGGATACTACCTCTGCAAGGTCAGCAATGATGTGGGAGCAGACGTCAGCAAGTCCATGTACCTCACTGTTAAAAGTAAGAACTAAAACACTTCTCTGTGATCCAGATATTACATTAAGTGAAAAGGGCTTGTGTATTGCATCATTAGGTTAGATGAGGGAAGTTGTTTTTGTTGTTTCTAATTTCTCGTTGTTATTCATCTGCATGTGCTAGCATGTGGAAGATCAGTATGGTTAAGAAGAAGCATTACATACTAAAAGGACAAAAGGAGATTTAAAGGCATGAAGGGTTAACACATGGTTGTTTAACCTTTCGGCTTGCCTGGGTCACATTGATCAAACAGGAATCGCAATGGGCCGGATATAAAATGTGTATTAAACCTAATGTATATAAGCACAAAACTTTTTTTTTTTTTAATGTATTTTTTATTAAAACATAAAAACAGAGCAACAAAAACATAAAACTAGTGGGACGTTTGACCTTGTTTTAGTGAAACTAATGCATCAAGCTGGTTCTATAGCAGAGGTTGCCATTTCTAGTGAGTTCTCAAGGTGGTCGTCAGAATTTTTTTATGAAATAAATATTACTCTTCCTGTGCTTCATTCTTGACAATACTTGTTCACAAATGTATGTATTGCCAAAAAGTGATGACATGAATAAGATGTGACTGTGAAGCGAGGGATATTTTTCTCTGGTAAGGTAGGGCTTATGAAAGTCTAGTAAAGAGACAACCAAATTTTTTTTTTTTAGTTAAATGAGTAATTGCTGCTCTATAAATTCCACATGAAAATATGCTAGTAATGTATTTATGTTGACTGAAAATGAAGATACAAATATAGAAAAAAAAGATTTTTTAAAAGAAATTTGGAAACCTGTTCTCAATTTTTTTTTAATCAAAATGGAAAGAATGGCTGCATGTTTTTCACTGTTTGCAGGACGGATTTGTTTTATTATCAATCGAAATACATGACGTTATTTGCCATAACTTGAGCTTACCATAATTTTAGTTTCATTTCAAATGCTATTATGTCTGAAATACAGTGTAGGTGAAGTAATTTTCATCTTGAAGGCACATGTTTAACTCATTCAAATGAGCAGTCAAATCCACCAAAAATGCTAAATCTCGAAGCCATTTTTAATCTTCGTGTTCTGGCACAGATTTTCCTTTTGGTTCCAAAAGGACTTGATTTCACTTCGCAAAGCCTTTTTAGCATTCCACCCCAACTTTGCCATCTTCTTTCAGAAAAGTAAACAACCCCATAATCAGCATCCATACTTTTTTTTACCAACTATCACTGGGGCATCATCAGTAGCTACATCAGATAAGTTGACAAAAATTAAAGAAAATCTCTTAAATGTATTTTTTTAGTGCTTCATACAAATCAAGAGATTTAGTTGTGTCTTTCAGCAGCACCAAAGAAACCATTTCTTCAGTGATATTGTATTCTTTATTAGTACCGCTAACAAAAATGGCAAGTTGATCCGTATCCGTAGCATCAGTATTTTCATCTATTGCCAAAGCATAAAATTTGAGATTAGCAACTTTACTCTCCAAAAATTTTTTGATAGATTTTCCTTTTTCTTCAGTTCACCGGCCTATAGATTAGTGAGACAAAGTGATTTTAGAAAATTCTGTTTTCTTATATCTGTTGTGCTTTCAATACACTGCCTAACAAACTCACCGTCACCATTTTGATTTTTCTGCAGTCAATTTTTCTGTCACGTAACTAGCTTTTATAACAGAGTCCATTTGAGTTTTAACTTTTTTAAAAAATATTTTGTTGAGGTTACAGACTTTTTTCAGTTCAGCTATTTTGTCTTTATGAAGCATTCATTGATATGAATCAAATTTGGCAGCATGTTTCTGAATGCAATGTCTTTTCAAAGTGTAATCTTTGATTTCCTTGCAAATTAAGCACAGTGCCATATTATTTATCAGTACTGCACTGTGCCCTCTCCATGTCCCAGGGCCAGGCTGGGCTGCCTGACAGGGCAGAGCTGCAACAATGATGATGCAGCAGCTGGGGCTGTGGACCGTATTACCAGCTGAGCTGAGTGCATGTGGTCTGCAGGCTGTGGCTTGGGCATGCCTGGGTTAACATCTCATTTCAAAAATTCATATCCTGTTTATTAGATACAGTTGAATAATGAAGGAGAAGTTAAGAAATTATTTGATCAAGGATCAAAAAAAAAAAAAAAACCAAAAAAAAAACCAACTGAGAAACAGAAGAAATGCCATCAGCAACTCTTAAGAACCTTGTAAATAGAAAAAAAATAGGGATTTGAAAAAAAATCACTTAATTCTCAAGATACAACACATTAATACAATTGGTACAGCTGCAGTAGATAACACAGTATACATTATATATAATGTAACAGTACTCATTTTGACTCAACCATTGACAGATAACTTTCAGAAAATAGAAAAATTCTAGTGAATCTGGAGTTTATATATAACCTCAGCCTGCCTGCAATTTCTAGGCATAAAAGACAAAAGAATCTAGTTTTTAGGTTCATGTTAGCTGTAACTCCAAGTGTGAACACGGCTTAGAATATACAGGAAAGATTATGAGAAAAGGTCTTAGAATATAATTTCTTACTAAAAAGAAAAAGAACCCATTGGCACTCCAATACTCCAAAGGTCTTAGGTGACTTTTTAGAAAAGTGTTGAAGAAGACCCTCAAGCCATTCACATTCATGCTTACAGGATTCTTGAAGATTGACCGATTTCCTTGCAGTTCTGAGATGACAATTGGCTTGACAAAAGTATTGCCCTTAGAAGTAATAGTAAAGATATATATATATTTCTGAAAGTAAAGAAAAGCCATTTTCTCCATTGGAGAGCTATATATAAGACCACAAATGTTTAGAGGTGTTCATTTGTTGTAATGTCAGAGAATGATGGCTAAGGAAAGGAAGAGTATCAACCCTACTATATTTGCAGACCCCAGTACCTCAAATGTCTTTTCCATTCTCATTTACCATAATGGCTGTATTTTCTTAAGAAAGAACCCCACGATATTCCAAATCTCTCAAGCAAGTACTTTAATTGCATATTTCTTCGGTGGGTCCACTGAAGTTCCAGCTTCTGTGGCTTCCATAACTGGGCATTTCTGGGCCAATCTTCAGCTGTAATAGTGATGCACTGCTGTAATATGCTATAGAAAAACAGCTTTCCTCTGGTTGGCAGCTATGCACACTGCCTGTCTGATCACTGCATGCAGTTTCATGTGTGATAAAAGAGCATCCCTTATCAAATAAGAGCAGGAGCTTCCCTGGAGAGTCAGTTGCTGTTTGAATCTAATGAAAAGCCCTCTGGCTCTGAGATAGCAGGCAAGCACGTGTCTGTACACCCTCACACATCTACTAACACACATACTGCTCCCAGCATGGCTATTAGAGCAGATGCTGTTAGTGTGTTGGTGCTGGCATAGAAGAAACACAGCTCTAACTGTAATTAAACACACATTAAGAGCAAGCTGTGTTAGGAACTCACTTCAGTGGAAATGTGCCATGATGGACTTCAGGTATACCTGGATCCCCATTCCTGGTGGCGTGATTGTGGCACAAAATCCTTGCACCAAATCATATGAAGAAACTCCAAAGGAAGGGGGGGATGGCTGTGCCTGTTTTTATTTTTGTATCATTTTTGTTGTTTTCTTTTTTTTTCCCCTGATTATTCTTCCTTTCTCCCTTCCACAAAAGCTGGTATCTGGACCCAGAAAGGTTAGAGCTTTGTCCATGAAATTCATAGTGTTCTTAATTAATTGATCCTGCATTATGTGCTACCTTGCTCCATAAGGTTGACCTAAATATTACCTTCACTCAGAGGCAGAAGGTAGTCAGACCTGTCCCAGGTAATTGTTTCTGGATTAAAAAGTTGGTAAGAAGCAACCTTCCAAAATGTAAACAAAGATTAACAATAATATATCTTGCTGTGGCTTCCTTCTGATAAAATGTTTTTCAGCCCTCCTTCAGTCTGTACATGGGTTGTCCATGAGAAGCAGCTCCAGTCACCTGAGAAAAAAGTAATGGACTTAGTCACTGATTTTAGAATTGAACTGCCTCTCAGAGAGAGAGACGACAGCAATTCTCCTACAACTACTTCTCTTCTTTTGAACTGCTCCCTGTACAACTGATACCTTGTGTATACATATGCTAAGCATGGATAGCATCCCTGTGAACTTAAAATCAAAACCCTATTTTACTCTTTCCCTCCACATTTAATGAGAGCTTTCACCTACTCTATTTAATAACATTGCTGGATAAACTGCTACTTTCTGCAGTTCCTATGACAAATCTTCTCTTAATGAGACTAGGTGCTTTACTCTTACAGCACTTTCTGTGGCACCTATATGTAAACAGAAAAGCTATTGACATTTAATGTCAAAAGCGGGTAGATGAGTTTTTGTTTTGGCAGTTCAGGGGTGGTCAGAATCAACAGTGACGTAAGTATACTTCCATGACTTGATACCTCTAAAACTGACAGATTTTTATTTGGTGTAAAAACAGATTAAGCTTATTTAAATCAACGTAGCTTGCTTAGCAAGGCTCCTAAAGCTATGAATGAAATGTTAACAGTTCTAGATACATATTTATTTAGTACCTCAGTTTTTGCTGTGTGGCATCTTCACCTCAAGAAGTAGGTCCAACTTCTAGTCTGAGGGGAGTATGTATGAGGAGGGAGTGTAAAGAAAAAAGATGAGAGGGAAAAAAAAAGCCTTCAGAGATAGTAAAAGAGATGGAAAAAGAAAGAGCTGCCAGAGTCAGTACAGGATCAGGAACCACAGGGCTGGAATGGCAACTGTGAGAGCAGAGAATCTTCCCTTAGCAGTTATTATCTTTCCCCCCTTCTTTTTAAGGAATGGGCATAAAAATCATGATCAGACACCTTTTATTTTCTTCTGAACCAAGGATAAGCAATTCTGAATAGTTATTCACCAAGATATCCAGTATTAGAAAATTATGAGAGATCTGGAATAAGGAAGCTCATGCTGTCTTGAGAAACGATTCCTGGAGCCTGGGATGAGAAGACTTCTAAAGAATTTTTATAGAAGATAATGAACCTTTAACATGAAGGGGAGAACTAAAATTATTTAAAGGTTGCCTGGGAGTCACAAGGAAAGAGATGTCTGCTTAAAATGGACTGCCTGCCTGCCTTTATCTCAATAAATGCCATATTTCTTAATTCCACTTTAGAAGCTATATATAATCTGATAGAAAAGCATTGTGGGAAAGAAAAAAAACCCTACTGAAAAACAAGCTTTTAGTAAGGTGTATATATTTCTAACATATGTTCCTATCCAAATAATCCTGTTGGAGGTGTTCATCTTAATCCTGCCTCTTCCTAAATCCATCATTTATTTCAATATCATTATGCAGACTGAAGTTTTCATCTGATCACCAAAACATCTCCAACAAATCTCATCTGCAAATAAATAAGAATTGTTTCATTCACTTTCCTCTCAAGTATGCTTCTTAACTATTTGTATTATGTGTTTAATACATTAACCTAAAGCTGTACACTTCAGTTAGACCCACACTTCCCTCCAGCAGGAATGTATTAATCCCTGCTAATACTTTAATGCTAAGTACCACCATTTAAACATTAAAAAAAAACAACAGAACCAAACACTTTTCAATAAAATACTTTATACTTGACAGAAAATGCTGTTTGGGAGAGGGAACCTGGTGATGTCCTGCGTTTTGGATGTGGCAGTTCACCACAGAGGCTCTACTGCCTCTACTTCCCTTGATGCCTTTTCCATATGGAGACCATTTCAGGTCTCCAGGAAGGAGCTGTTTCTCTCCACCTTCACAAAACTCATGGAAGAAAGAAACAGTGATTGCTAACTGAAGATAGATAACTAACTTCAGCTGCAAAACAAATAAAAGATATGTAGTTATAAACACAAACAAACCCAAAATACATTTGTGAAGGGAGATTCTGAATCTAGTGAAGTTTTTCACTGTACTGCTGACATGCTGCAGCATTTGGCTATTAAAATGTATAGAAATTTTCACCTGGCTGCCTCCATGAACTTGATCAGGGCAGGATAAATGTGCACTTCCCATGTGACCAGTCAGGTGAGATTGCTTTGCTGCAACATCTGCAGTACAGTCAGCATGCTGTGACTGGAGAATTCACTGTGCTTTGCTCACTAGGGTTCTTCTAGATACTCATCTTACTCTTCAGGAATATAATTCTTTTTCTAGAATATAGTGATACTGAGATCTGTCCAACCACTATTTTTCTTTATGGAAGAAAATAGTAGCATTTACATAGAGATTATAGTCTTCTGTCTATGTTGAATTTCTCATCAAAAATTCATATGTTTCACAAGAGTCTACTAAGGGTGGCATTGCCTGTTGTGCATTTCCAAAGTTAAATTATGTTGTAAACGCTGGTAAAAATCATCATCCCCAACACTTTTAAAAATGTTTTAAGAGGAACAGCAATCATACTATGTCAAATTCACCTATCCAGCTATTCTGATATTTTACAATCTCTACTCCATTTTTCACTGTCTGATGGCTTTTTTCTGTGGCAAAGCAAAACAAAGTCCTCTAGTCTGATAGTGTACTCTATTACTTTTTTTCTCCTAGCACTGTCATCTTTGAGCACAGGGCTTTGCTATTCATTTGCTTCTTCAAAACCATTTTTCAGCCATCTCAGGTAGAATGTATTTTTGCCCAATGTACAAATTTGGCCCAAAATGGTAAAAATCTCTAGCTGGATTATTTGGATATCTCATCAGAGATAAAGGAATTGAAAACCAAAAACAAATTCAGTAAACTGGAGGTGCCTCTGTATCCCCAAGAGTCCTTTCTCGTGATCTGGCCAGCAAGCTACCCTTACTTATCTTTGCCTTTCCCCCTATCTCAGATAACGATGATGTGAACAAACTACACTAGAGCTCAGTTCTAATTTTCAAGTCAGTGGTGATGGATTATAATACTTTCTCTGTTTTAATTACTTATTTATTTTCATTAAATGCACGACCTAAAAGGAAGCTGTAAGAAACCTCCGGTAAATCTTGGAAACATGAAAATTCTCCCTAGACACAAATACTTTCTATTGCTATTAAAACAGCCCATTCTTTTCCTAATGAGGTCCTCCCACTAGGAGAAATGCACGAAAAAAAACGAATGCTGTTTTCTGCCTCTTCAGACCATTGGCACAGCTTTGATTTAAGGACTTGCACTTTAATCACCCATCATGTGTCATTACCCCGACAGGCGGCAGCAGCCGCAAGATACAAGCTCCAATAAATTGCACTGAAAATCGCTGAAGCGATCCTTTGTTGATTTTCCTTTACAGCTATTCAATGGCAGATCAGCTGTCATAACAACACAGTGCCTGTGGCAACAGGGTGAAATTAAACGTGAAGTATGTTCAAGGTAGCTGGTAGAAAGCTGGAAAATCCCTTTTCTTCTGTAAATTCAAATGCTTTCTACTTCTCTCCCTAACACCACGCCTGTGGCAATTGGCCAAAATGAATGCTTTCTCTTGTAAGATAATTGTCAGATGCACTGCAGTACAAATACTCAAGTGCTTTTGTATGCTAATCTTTGCAATACTGTTATTTTAGAAAAGGACGGAGGTAAGGACTTCTCTCTTTAAAAATAAATAAATAAATAATAAAATTGTGTCTAATTGGATTCAAGCAGAAAAAAAAAAAAAAAAAGCAGGCCTTTTTTTAATTTCTAGGAGACAGGCTGCACAGCAGTGTTTCTAGCAAGTAGGTGACACATAAATTTCTGCCCAGATATCTAGCTACCTGGAAAGCACATAGGCCCTATTATGTCTTTTGCATTTGTATCAAGAATGTCTTTTTCTTTTTCTTTTTTTGTTTGTTTGTTTGTTTGTTTGTTTGTTTCAGATTAGTTGTCCTTCAGTTTTATATTGCCCAAATTCCAACATTCAGAATGAAGTCTGTGTGGAAGTTATTTTCAAAAATTTTATTTCTATTAAAAATTTCATATTTCATTTTCCTATTTTCATTTTTCATTCTCTTGAAAAAAATAACCCTGAAATAGCAATGCATGTCTTAATGCAAATAATGTTAAGACAATGTTCTGACAGGTTATTTCTTTTTTGCCTTCAATCTATGTGATAGAGGAATAACAACTAAACACTAACCATGCCCTTAAATCAGTAGTGATGTTTGCTGGTCTATATAGAGTCAAACAGATTTCAAATGCAGCACATATATCAGTGCACAGCCTCATTTTTCTAGAATATTTACCATTTAATGCTTATGGTGAATATAGCTCCCTGGATTTCCATGCTTCTGTTTTATTGAACCAAGTGATTTTCCTGAGTAATGCTTTAAAATATTGATGCTTCTGTGAATACATTAATTTCAGCTTGGGGATGGGGGAGCTTTATGTGTGTGCTGGGTTTGATGTTGACTTCCAGTGGAGGAAGTGCATGCATGATGGATTGTCAGTTATTTTTACATTTGCAATGTCATTAGGAGTTCGGGCTATTTCACTAACAAAGATTAGATAAATCTAAATCAGGAGAGCACTGTAAGGCAATAGTGGGATGCAAATTAATTTTGCGGGTATGTATTGTACACATGACTATTTCCACTTTTATAATACTGTTTCTTATCCCTTTCCCTTCCCCTTCACTTATCTGTCTCTACTTCTATCCTGACATTTCTTTCTCTGTGTATGGTCATGCTAACCTTAAGATACATCTCCTTTATGGTTGTAGCCATTCTCCAGCAGGACAAAACTCAGGCTCAAGGAGAACGATATTCTCATGTCTCACATCATTTTCTCTTCCCTCCTTTCTTCTGTCTATTCTCATCTAAACATTTTCTTCTCTTGTAACAGAGCAGCTTCCATTTCACAAATACTACCTGCAGAATGATTTTAGTTGTGTTCTTCTTCAAAGTTCATCTGAAGGAAAGGAAGCCAAAGTTTTACCCATTACAAGAAAAGAATGAAAATGGAATGGTGTCTTACACAATATATTTAAGTATCACCTCCTTACAGCCTTTGAACAGGCGACCTGTAAAGGATGCTGTGATTCTTTTCCTCTTTTACCCTTGACCTATTCCAACCTGACTGTTGTTTACCACACTTTGCCAAGGAACAGCTACTTGTTAAGGGCTGCGCATCCCTACTAGCTAACCCACACCTAGAAAATGTTCAGAGTTCATCAAGGCATAGTAAGAGCGTAGCAGCAATTTGCATGCCAGACTTTGCTGGGCTTTTGTTGTGGTGGTGTTGGTTTACATTGTTTTTATTTAAAGCTGACTGTTTTTTTTCTCAGTCCATTTGGATTGCTTGATAGTTTTAGACTCCACCTGTGTACCTATCCTTCCAGACCTTGCCCTGCCTCACTACCTGCAAGTGAGTTGTCTCATCCCTCTCCTACAGATTTGCAGAGTCCATTCCACTGGGGCCTCCTACTTCTCATGGTCAGCACCATTCCACATTCACTTATTCATCTATCCATTTCAGAGCTTCACATTATTAATTAGTAATTAGTAAGTTGAGGATTTGAACAACAAAGAGCATGGAGAATGTCTTAAATCATATTTCTTCCTATATATCAGGGGTTCTTCTGTACTTTGAATGAGATAACCACAATCTTTCTCAGCATAAAATCTATGTTTCAAAAGATAATTCACTGTTTTTGATTACTGCATGCTGCTGTGGGACTCGCATCATAACTCCTATAATTTGTTTGGGACTTAGGGCTATCGAAACATTTTCATTCAGTTCCCCAAAAAAGATTGGTGGTTTGCTCTTTTATTATATGTGTACTAAAGAATCTATCTTCCATGGTTGAATGTTTATCCATAGCTTTAATTTGATGTAAAAGTTTACTTTTGCATAAAACTAGGAAAGGAAGAACAGTTGAATTACAACAACAACAACAAATACAATAAATTAATAACATGTAGGCTATAAACTGCATGTGAGTATCAAGTGACAGAGACACCAGATCAGTTACATACGTTTCCCTTTACGATTCCTCTATAGGTAATCTCATACATCTTCTTCCACTAGTGAAATTCTAAACTTTTCTTAAAAGAAGAAATTTTATCTCCAAATATAAAGAAAACGTCATTTTATATACTAAGTTATTTTCACTTCAAAAACAGTTTTTTTCCTACTCTTCAAATAGACTTATATGTTAGCTTTGTTCAGAGTTCTCTGTGGAAATCCTACCATAGTACGCAGTATAAATACATATAGATTCTATGATAATCAAATAAAAACAAAAATTTACATCTGTGAGGCATACAAAAGGCACAGAAGATACAAGGTAGGAAGATGAGCTGTCTTAAAAGCTGAAGGTGTTTTATGCAAAGGAATTTAAGGCATTGTTTCCTAGACCCATTCCTGCTGTGCATGTCAGGTACAGTCAGAATGAAGGATTTGTAAATGCAAATTTTCTTTCAATAGTCCAAATGTATTTTCCTTGCGTGAAACAGGTTTCCTTCACTCTGAATTTTGTTCCTAGCCATTAAGATTCAACCTCTGCATCAGCATGCATGCTTGCCTCTACATTTTTTCAGATATTTGTTTGGTATGTGATACTTGAACATATCTTAGTCTGTTTTATAGTCTTTGGGGAAGAAAAAAAAGAATTGTGGAGAACTGAAGAAACATGGCTCCATTTTCAGATAAATCTTATTAGAATTCAGCAGGATTAAGGAATGAATCGATTAGGTCTGTCAAACCAGGAGCTAATGAATGAATGAGCTTTTACTGTTGTCCTAATTATTTATGATGAATTCAACAAAATCTATATTTTTTTTATCTGTTTCCATCAGGCCACAGAATAATGAGTCTTCCGTTCACTTTTCTTTTGCTTCTTCATATTGAGTTATAATATTTGATCATGTGGGAATTGTATTGTGCAGGCACTATATACATCTTGATGAAATTCATTTTGCCTTCTCTAGCATAATTTATTCAATGCTTAATTTCCGTCTGGCAATCTCATAGTAGACACTGGAAAAGCTATTTTACATAACTCTATGGATCTAGCTGAACATATGACCAAGGAAAAAAAAAATGGTTCTTCAATGAAAAAATAAAAGCTACAGTTTCGGCTATAGCTTTTAATTGCTGGAATAGTATTTTCCACTAAAGTTGCTGTCTTGTGAAATACGAGAGACTCCTGCTGACTTTGCAAAAGAGTAAGTAATGGTATCCACAAAGTATTTAGATATTTATCAAAGGTATGCACTGTACACCCTTAGCAGAGCATTGAAATAGAACAGTTTATGCAGGTACCGGAAGGTCCAAGTAGAATTGCCAAGGTGAAATTGTTTTAGCTGTGGTGGCTGTAATGTTTTATCATGACATACTACTCATGCAAGGAGATGTGTTCTCAGGCAGTCCAGCAATGTGCATGGACATGTGGGCACTTGCATAAATATGTTGTTTGAGTCCCAACCCAAAAAAAAGAGTACAGAAAGTAACAGAAATATCTAGACACAATCAGATGGTATAGGGATTTCCTGAATGTATTTAGATTGTTAATCCATCTTGATGTGAATGTACTTATATTGTTAATCCCATCATTTCTCAGCTTTCAGAGAGATACATAAAATGACTGATTTGATTTCAAACCATTACAACAAAATAAAATTATGCATCTATGATTTTAGCAGAAAAAAAGTAAAGAGCTATGACAGAAATTTTGCCTTTGTCAAACAGGATAATTATTTTTGTCTGTGGTATTGCTGTTGATTTTTTTGATGTTAAATTTATTCTCTAATACACATTCACCTAAAAATGCACCCTTATTATTATGTTGCTACAGCCACTAATTTGTTCTTAGAGTAGACCCCTGATTTATAAAAATGATGTGTATACAATGATTTTTCATATCATTGGTGACATGCTGAAGAATGCTTAGAAAAGCAGATTAATATTTAGCAATTTAAGCATATGTTGCTATGAATTGTTTCTAGGTTTGTTTTCTGTTGGTGTTTTAAAGCTTAACTTAAACTTTTAAGGAAGTCAGTGTATGTATCATATGTCATACTTGCAAGGAGTGTATAATCAAGCTCCAGAAATTGTTGTTATCTTTGGAAATGAATATGTCTGTTGACAACAGTAGTCTGGCTTTCAGTCAGCGCCACAAGTTCTCTTAGTTCCAGCTTCCCATTCTGACATTTTCCTGGGTCAGTTAAAATACTTTCCTAAGTATTTGACCTAGCAAAAAGTTAGGTTTCTAGTGATGTGTACTAATTGATGTGTCATGTTGAGCTACAAGTACCTTAGAAACCATCGTGTTCTTCTCTTACTTTCATCTTTCTGCTCACTAAGGACAAAGATTTTCAAAGGATCAAATGTATTTTCTGAAAATGCACTGATAGTGGCCATGAAATGGGAAAGAGACTCCATTCTCAAAAAGAATTTTCCTTCAAAAAAGGAATACCTCAGCGGAGCTCTTATGTAAATACATTTTGTTGTGTGTGTTCAGAACAGTAGAAAGAATATCTGTGAGATGGTTATTTTTACCTTTTTTTTTTTTTCTTTCTTTTAATTACTATTCATTGATTTTGGTAATTGCACACATGTACATAAGCTTTTTTTTCTGTGGTCTTATCCTAAAACTGGCTTTTTCAATGAGTGCCCATTACTACAAGTGCTCCGTAAGAAAGCAATGCTCTGCTATTTTTGTCCTACTTTGTAATGCAGCGTAACTGTTGCATTTACCACTGGTACAAGCTGGCTCTTTGCCATGCACTTAGAGCCATAAACCCATACTTTCAGCAAGGAAAATCTGCTGCTATTAGATTTTGAGTGGTGACTTGCCAAGCCGAAATAAGGAAGACCAGACTTTTTGTAAGTGGTTGCATATTGCTGCTGAAAATGAAATTACCGTTTGCTAAATGCCCATCTTTAAGATTTAAATAATACTTAAATGAAGTTCCTGGCTTTTAAGGAAAGTGGGTATGTACTTACATGCTGAGGAAAACCATTACAGGACTGCACAATGATCCAGGATGCCCTCAGGATTTTTTGCTGGCACCATGAAGTATGTTTCCAGATATATTTCAAGGAATTTGCTAGTGGATAGGCTAATATGATTAAGGAGTCCTGGTGTTGGTTTGCTTATGGTATCCCTTTTCTTTCTGCATCGACTTTGCTTAGGCATTCCAAAACAAAGAACTCACTGTGTAGGGGTGCTATTGCTCTCTCTTTTTGGTCTTAGAGCCTTTAGTGTGGACCTGGAGACCTTCCAAAGCAATGTAGGAGGTATTCAAACAACTGATGAAAGAGTGTACCTGGTGAGGAGTAAGTTCAGTAGTACCCACTATATAACTTCATGAGGATGACTAGGGCTCCTTCTTCTGCTGCAGCCTTCTATTAAACATTGCTAACTAGTTGTTTCATCTGTTGAGGTGCAGGTAGCAGAATAAATCTCTTCTCAAAGGAGGGGCTCAAATAAGACATAAAATGAGCTACAGTGACCTGGTGGCTTGGCCTGTGCTGAGCTGTGGTACCTATCCATGTCTCCCTAGCATAGAAGAGATGCAAATTAATTATTCAGTAATTAAAGTGGCTGAATTTCTTCTGTTTGCTGTGGAGTAACCATGTGAACCTGGGAAGTTACCACAACTTTGCTAATAAACAGTAAATTCTTCAGATGCTACAGATGTGTATCTATGTGCCTATATATGCATATAGCAATATATATGCATGTTGTCTTCTGCAGTTCTCCTTAAGTTTATTAGTTCTTTTCCATATTCAAGACTGTTTCTGCTTTTCCTAATTATTGTAGTATGTTCTAATAGTGACATTACTTAGCTGTAATGTGTCTCACATGGACACTTTTTCTGGAATAAAAGTGACTTTTTGCAGCTTAGTTACAATTATTTCCAAAGACAGGGGACTCATGAATGGACAGATGAAACCTGAAGCAATAACTTGAAAAAAATTATGCTCCAGCTTCTGTATGTGAATGAGTATGCTGTTTGTGTGAAGTATAGGAGCTTGAAGACAACAGAGATTTAACCCAGTGTATGGGAACTGCTGAATCACGGCCTGAACCTCTGATTGATCACCTGGGGCGAGCAGTGAGTCAGCCATGGGAG
>JAOWBP010000001.1:91124394-91145031 GCA_028571105.1 Tragopan temminckii | reverse complement strand
CCTTGGAAAATTGTGAAATAATGAAGTCTGACTGAAAGGTTCCTATCTCACCTGCTTTTAAATAGGTTCTGCTGCCTTGCTATCACCTACAATGTTCTGACTCGTGAAAATGTGTCTTCCTTACCTACAATATGAAAGTAGAATTATGAGCGTGTCACTAGACAAGAAAAGTCATTGTATTTCACTCTTAATTTTTTTCCAGGTTGCTCCATTTTAGTATGTACTGTATTTTACTGTTGTTTGGAGATGGCACCCAAATGAGTAAGATGCTAAGGTCTGGTTTTCTTTGATCGAAGCAGTAGCTTCAGTTTTTTTGTATGACACTGTCACAGTACTTTGTGATACTACTGTGTTAATATGGTAACATAGCACGTGAAGTGCAGAATTCTGTGTGCTGTAAACACAGTCTTGATGTATCTCTCTTCTTTCTTTCCAGCTCCCGATGGTCCACCTCAGGATGTTCAGCTTGAGCCTATATCTTCACAGAGCATTAGGGTCACCTGGAAGGTAAATATAAACAACTGAGAGTATAATCTCTGACAGTATTTTTGTGTTTTCCAGCAAAACAAAGGCTTCTGATCACTAGGCACAGGGTTACTTGACGGGTGAAGGGATACATATAATTTACTTTAAAAAAGTATAAACAAAACAACAATTTAAAGTTCAGTGCCATCAGCAGAGCAAAAGGATATTGAAGTGCAGAATGTACAGTGATTTTCAACAACCAAAATAAATGCTTAATGGGTTCTTGCCTTTTTAAAGCATTCAGGAAACGTGAGTGCCATCAGATCTAGCCATCTATAACACCCAAGTTTCTATGCATGAACTTGTTTTATTGTTTTCCCCTTCTTTTATGGTTGTGTGGGTAGGCAGATTGAAAGGCTTTGCTTGCTTTTTTAATGTTCAATTTGGAAGAGATTTTCAAAAGCAACGACAGAAGAAAGGCAACACTGGCTTACTACTGCAATTTATAGATGTCCTTTGTGCTTCTGAAGATTTACCATTGCACTTTATAGATGTAGATATGTGCAGACAGCCACAGGACAAGCAACGTTTTCACATCTATATTTCAACAACATTGCTTAAAATGTGGTTCAATTTCTTACTTCCACATCACTTCAGCTACAATCTAATGCCCTGATCTCTTGGTGTTTTCTGGAAAGCAGAAGCACATGAAAAGAGAAGCTGGAGTTTGATTTATGTATAAACAGTTCTGAGGATCGTGTTTGGAACTAGATGGATTTGTAAATGCCAGGTGTCTGATATAACAAAATAACCACAGAAATGAGCTCTATATTGAATATATACTCCATTGCCCCAGCAAGTCTCATGAGCTGAGTGTAGAGAGCGATTTACATAATTGGAATGAGTGTAAGGTGTGAGCTGCTTGTTGCTGGCTGGTACCCCTGCAACACATATCCACATCAGGAAAGGGGAGTCTGTGCTCCCAGAACTTTGATCCCATGTGAATATGGTACCATCCACTGTTCAGGTGCTGGCTAGACATTTGGTGTTTGCTACAGACAGTGCTGTCCGACTGCACACACAGACTACAAAGAGCGCATAGTCTCCTGTGAATCTCCAAGGTCTTATTCCCATAAACCCAGTCTGTGTTAAATCTGACTTTGCAAAATTCTGCCTTTTGTTCCACCACAGCCAGGGCTGTACATTGACAGCACCACAATGTTTGTACATGTCCCAAATGAACAAGATGGCAGATCTTTAATTCATTGACTGTCAGTGAATGGTGCGTGGTGAAGTAGCACAAGAGGTGCTTTGGCAGTGAGCTGTTCTTGGTGTAAGTCCTCTAGCCAGGGGAATCCTATGGTCTCATCATGCCACAGAACCCCATTAGGTGCTGTTTTCCAAGCAGCAGAAACTCTGGAGGATTGTGAAAGGATGAACAGAAAAAGGCAACATTGCCTCTGCACTGAAATTCTGTCCATTATATTCTTTGTACTCTCAAGCCTATGCCTGCTCAGCTTGAAAGCTATTTGTCTTGATTAACAATCATTACTTTATCTGGTCAGAGGACAGCTCATCAGATGGGTGCTATGTTTCTCTGTGGTACAGGAGGCAGTCAAAGTCTCTTTTCCTTGACCTGGAAGCTCTTTGGAGGATAAAAGTGAAGTCACTGAGCTACTTTCTTGAAGGATTAGTGCTCACTTAGTCCTATCTTTACTGGAAGAATTATTTCCTGAATGACAGTTTGTAACAGCTGTCCCCTAATTAAGAGATGACAAGCCAGGAATAAGCCATTCACTTTCCTCAAATTTTTGCTGTTCTGTCCTGTGCAGCTCACTTCTGATCCATTACTTAACACAGTCCCAAAGAAGTCCTATAGTTCTGCTGAATCCTGGCTTTTTTGGTAGGTCTTCATGATGCAGTAATTAATAGCCTGGTTATTTTTATTTGTAAGTTTGTGAGGCTTTGTGAACCATACTTATGCTTAAAGTTGACAAACCTTATCTAAATGCAGGTGGTGTTAGTAACAGCAAAAGAAGAAAATAATAGATCAATTACATTTTGTCCTGTACTAAATTCTATTTCTGCAGTTTACTTCCATTATTAATCTTCTGCTAATGTTTCTTTTAGCCCACCTTTTAGAAAATTCCAGTTAAGCAAGCTTTCATAGGTCTGTTTAATCCCATCTGTTTAATCCTTTCTCCCTGGCAACCAGTGAACACAGTGAACACAAGCAAATAGCACAAAGCCACACCAGGGGAAGTTCAGAGCAGGCATTAGAAAAGATTTATTTACTCTGAGAGTGGTCAAACATTCATACAGGTTTCCTAGAGAGGTGTTTGATGCCCCATGCCTGTCAGTGTTCAAAAGTCATTTGGACAATGCCCTCAATAGTATGCTTTAACTTTTGGTAGCCCTGAAGTGGTCCGGCAGTTGGATTTGATGTTCTCTGTAAGGCCCTTCCAACTGAACTGTTCTATTCCACTTCTGTGTGTCTTTATACAATGTTGTAAATCAGACTGAATTTTTTAACCCTCAGTATTTTTGGCGTTCGAAAGGATGCAGAGAAAATGAGAATTAAACAGGAACTCTCATTTAGGAAAAAGTATGAAAATAATCATTATTTTTCCTTGTAATACTTTATTAAGTAAAAGAAACCATTCAGTTTAGGTGTGTGAAATATTCATTCTCTTCTTTATTCATATGCACGTGTTTATATTTACAGAATGTCGTACTTAACAGAAGTCATTGGTCTTTTATTTTAAATATATTGCATTTTATGGAAGAAAAAGTAAGATCAACATCTGAAACTTTTTCATAATATTCTATGACTACTGATAAAGTTAACAATATTTTTCCCCATAAGCAATTTTCAATGGACAAATGTTGTTTCACTGATGTTTTTACTAAAAATGGGCATATAAATAAGAAGATGTAGATATCAAGCATGATTTATTTGTGCAGAGAGTAAATCCAAAATGAAGTTTTTTTACTTATTACTTAGATAGTAATTAAAGGGAGCATTTGAATTTTTTGTGGAGCAGAACATTTCAGTACTCTGAAGTGACTTTGAAGTTTTTTTGCACTGTATAATGTTTCAAAGAGAAAAAAAAAAGTTTATATTTTATTTAAAGAAAAAGCCTCTGATCTAAAACAATTATAAAGATGTTTCATAAAAAATTCAAAATTCACTGTTTTATTCCTATTCAGAATGAGAAAGTATATAATTACAGAATTCCCAGTGAAAAGGCTATTCTGGCTCTAGTCCTGCTCTGAGAACATTTCAATGCAGAGTAAAGATATGATTCAATTTTATCATTATGTACCATCTGTTTTACAGTATGATATGTGCATATGTGTTGTGTAGTTCTTTATTTTATTGTGTAAAAGGTGTACATTCACTTTTCTTGGTATACAATGCATGCCTTACAGTATGTAGTGTATGAATACACAGTATCTTAATGTGTTCTGTATGTGGCAGTAAGTAGTGGGTGCCATTCACAGAACAAATAATCCTCATTATACGGAGTACATTTTTATATGTGTTGCTTGCAAGTTCAGTGTGTTTGTGGCAATGGCTTTTGTTCAAAAATCTCTATGGTAATACATGAGAGTGTTCCATTGGTGGCCTCTAACTCTGAGATGGTTTAGACCTTGAGACTACAATGGGCTCCTGCTAATATGAGAGACAAGAAATTCTTTGCAAGCTGTTGAGAATTTGTCAAGGTATGGTGGAATCCAACATTAATGGAGAGAAGTGATGTCCTGGAATAATTAAACTGGCGTCTCCAGAGTTTTGCACATTCAGAAAAGAGACAGTTACCTGCAGCATTGTCTTAAAGCTCTTGTACCTCTGACATTCGAGTTGTTCACTACCTTGTCCAAGCTGATTGTCCTTTAGTCAATTTGAAATATTTAGATTATGTTAGCTCAGCCTTTTTGCCTCTTCTTTTCAAGACTGACAGTGCACTGACATCTTTGTAAAGAAGTTTTTTATTTACAACAAAACATAGAAATGTTCTAACATGAAACAATTATTCTGTTAGATTCTGAGAAAGCAATTCTAATCCTTATCGTGCTCCTTAGCAGTTCAAGTCCTGAAACTGCAATTTTTTGCATGCTGAGTCCTAATTTGGTCACCTGTGGCTGAGCAGACAGTGCCGTGTATGCAGAGAGCTTATCAGTAACAGAAGAACTAAAGTAACATGGAAAATTCTGAAGGCAGCAGGAAGGAAGAATGTAAAGCGTCTGGAAAGATAATATAGTCAGATCCATCCAGTGATACCTTTTAAATGTGAGGAAGGTGCTGATTTTTGCAGAGCGATGATTTGTTTGTAGTGGATAAAATTAAAATTCTGTGCTGGCTTTATTAGCTCGAGTGAGCCTTTGCTCCAATGGATGAGAAACATGCTGAAGCAGACAAATCCTGTGGCAGAAAAAAGTAGTCTTGAGAGAGAGTTCCTCAGTACATTTAGTTGGATATACTAACAAGAGAAATTGCTGCCTATGCCAGTGAAACTCATCTAAAGTTTCTCTCTGATAAGCTGCATCACCATGACCTTTTGCATGGGTCAGTGGAACAGATGAGCTTGGTGGTATCTGGTGTGAATTTGGAAGAAGGCTGATGGATTTAAAAGAGCTTTTTGTCCATGGATTATAAGTACCTTAAAATGTTTGTACTAATTACATCTAATATTCATTGGAATATCATGCAGGAACATAATCACATACTGAAATTAGTCCACTACTAATTAAATAAAATCATAAAAGGTGTTTCTGTCAATAACTGTCTTTTTCCCTGAGTTGCCAAGCCTTATTTTACTGACAACAATTTTTGCTGCAGAATGCAGATTATTTCCACTAGTTAAGAAAGAAGGAATCTTCTACTTTGACTGAAAACTACCGTATATAATTATGGCTAACAATTTTTGTACTGTCCATATTTCTGAAAGCCGGATATCTTACTCCTTGTCTTCCTAGCTATTCATTATGCAAATCCCTGCTTTCCAATTCATTATTGCTTTCAGCACTCATTATCTAGTCATCTTTCTACAATACACACTGAATGAACACAAGGATATTTCAAAGCACAGCATAAAAATTTCCCAATACATCTAACTCAATAAACTATACCTAACTGCTTTCAACAGATCAAGAAATGTGCTACAAAAGTTTTAGTGAGTGAATGGTAGGGACTTCTTGCAAAACCGCTGTTAGTAGGAAATGATATGCCTGTAATGCAAATACACCATTAGCAAGTCAACTTTGATTCATCAGATAGGAGAACAAAACATTATACACTTAAATTTTATTCAAGAAATATTTCCTTCTCAGATTTTTCCTTGTATGACCATTTAATGGTCTTAATTTCAGCCCAGGAATGCACTATTAAAGCAACCCATGTTCAAATTTGTATATAATTGTATAAAGCTTTGATTTCCTGTGCAAGGAAAATTTTTGAATTTTTGCTTAGAAATAGACTTGCTTGCAATAGGGAAAAAAAAAAAAAAAAAAAAGTTCTTGTGTATTCCAAAATTTTTAAGGGACCAACTTGACTTTGGAGATATGTATTTAAAGTGTAATTTTTCATATCCTGTTTAGGCTCCAAAGAAGCACTTGCAAAATGGAATTATTCGTGGATACCAAATAGGTTACCGGGAATACAGTGCAGGTGGCAATTTCCAGTTCAACATCATCAGTATTGATACCACAGGGGACAGTGAAGTTTATACCCTGAATAACCTGAAGAAATTCACACAATATGGCATGGTAGTTCAAGCTTGTAACCGGGCTGGAATAGGACCTTCTTCTCAGGAAATCATCACCACTACTCTTGAGGATGGTAGGTCTTGGCAAACAGCTGTTGTGAGTCACATTATGATTTTTTTATTTCTTTTTACCTTGTATATTTGCTACTCAATTAGCGATTATTGTAGACAGAATAATATAAGACCAGGTTTGCACTTGCTAGATATAGTAAACAACTGCATAGGTGGATAGGAGGAGGTTAGCCACTGGCCGTGTACGATTATCATTGCAACTGATGCAGAATCACTCAGGTAAATAAATGCTAACTGTACTGATGGGATATATCCTGTTGTGAATAATATTGACTAAGACCCTAATTTTCATTAAGAAGCTGATTACTCTGGTGTTCACATATTTGCAAATTTTGTGATCTCATCATAGCTTCATTATGCACTTTGAGATGCTAAATATAACTCAGAAAGGTGAAGTGATACTGTTAATTTTGTTGGCTTTATTTTGTTTCCAAATCAAACTGCTGGGAAACCAGGAGCTCTTGTATTACATAATCTCTTGTCACCCTAAACAGAGATGTATGTATTTTCAAGGATATCCAGACTAATGAGAAAAAGAAAATAAAGTCATTATTTCATCCAAAATGCAAGCTTTCTAATCTGAGAAAAAATATAGATATGTTTTTCAAACTGTGTAAAATGCACTTCTCAAACAATGAGAGGGAGTCCTCTAGTGGAAAAAGAGAATTTTTTCATATCCAAAAAGAGGCTTAGTATTTTAGGGGAGTACAAAAGCAAACTCTACATAATCCTAATAGATGGCATAGGCCAGATCTTCAGTGTATTGAAGTCAGTGCCAGCTAAGAATCTGACTTTTTGTATGTGAGAAATTGAGAAAATTCTTGAGAGCTAAAGACTTTGAGGCATATGGTTCTGGAAGGCTGATGATTTTCATTTTCTCTGAATGTTTCTAGGCCCAGACAGATTACTGCAAGATGTCAGAAAGCAGTATACTTACACATACACATATTTTGAATTATAATGTGTAATATTGTTTATCTTCAGAATCTGCTTTTCTTAATATATTTTTTTTGTCCTTGTTCAATTTTGGCTCACCCTCAAAATTAAAGATGAGCTTTTAAAGCAGCATCAAAAACTAATACTGGAGTTATTGCTCTAAAGCTAAACAGCCAACAGAAAATGCCTTTATCTCGCTGATTTTTTTTTTTTTCTTCTAAATGTTAGTGAAAATATTCCATTAATATTTTTCCCAATACTTCTTCAAGCGGCTGCTTCCCTCCCCTGCTCTATACTGATTTGAGGTGACAATTAGGATTTTTCAAAAAGAAGGCAATATGGGACAAAGCTTTAAAAAAAAAAATTAAATTGTTTGTGAAGTATTCTGTATTTTTCATCACTAGGACACATTTCAATTAACACATAAACATTTAATAATAATAAAAAAAAAACCAGCAAAAAACAAACTGCTGTTAAAAGACAAGTCAGCGGGAAAGGAATATATCAAAAGTCATTCCAGGGACATCAGCTACACTTGCAGAAACATGTGGATTCTAGCAAGAATTAAGGCTTAGCACTTCTAACAGTATGTAACTGACAAATAATGGGTGGTGGGACAGCAATGCAGATTGAAAGTGTAGCCAAAGGGGAATCTTCTAACAAGTATGGAAGAGTGCTCTTTTGTATACATTTCTTCAAAACCGGATACATTCATGTGGTAAACATTGAGTTGTATTCATCAAATTAAAAATAGTGAATATTTTATTTCAGTGCCCAGCTGCCCTCCAGGAAATGTGCAAGCCACTGCCACATCGCCAGAAACCATTTCTATTTCTTGGTCAACGCTGGCAAAAGAAACTCTGAATGGGATTCTGCAAGGATTCAGGGTTATCTACTGGGCCAATCTCTTGGATGGAGGTAATCGAATTCTAACTATCACTAAGTAGCAGGCCATATATAGCAATTATATCATTTATTCTCTGTTGTGAAAGCACTGTACTTCCTTTACTCTTTGGTTTAGAGAAAGCATCATCTACCTGTGAAGGAAGCTATCTTTTATAGAGCTTTAACACAGTAGCAGGCATTGCAAAGCTGACTGGAGAGGCCTTGGGGAAGGCTTCCACCATGGGACTGCAATATTCCATAGACCTGAAAAGTACCCAAAACGACTCAAATAAATTTCATCTCATTTACACAGTCAAACGGGTCTTTATTAAAGAATGATAATATAAACTTCGAAAACACCTGTCTAACCTTGTACTTTATTTTAGTTCTCTTTATTATCTAGTTTGTTTTGATTAGCTAGTTGACCAGTTATTGACTTTTTTTTTTTTCTTTTGTGACAATACATTTCAACACCACAGTTGAAGACAAAAGAAGGAAATATTTTGGAAAAAGGCTTATTATTTTCATACCAGCTTCTTCTGTTCAGCTTATATTTTGTACTCTTAGCATTATTAGCATATTAGCATAATAAATAAACCACTGAGTTGAAAATGAGTGAAATGACCTAAAAAGAACAGAGATACTCTATTAATCTGCAATTTATCACACGATGGCAATAATTCTACATGTGGTCCTTTCTTGTATAATAGGTTTGAATTGCACATGCCTTTATTCCTATTAGCTCTGTTGAATTTTTGCAACTCTAGGGCAATGAGCTGACTTCCTTCTTTTGTGTTCATCCATCAGAGTCACAGTTCATTCTAATATACAGTTTCTTGTAAATCCTGACCTCTGTTAGTATGACAAGGGAAGCTCAGAGTGGAAGTATAACTCTAGGGCCCATTGCTACTTCTGGCAACATCAGAAATAAGCCACAAATTCCTTTGTATATTTAAAGTTAAAAATGAAAAACATATTAAAATAATGCATAAAAATGTAGACGTGACTGACTTAAAACTAAATGTTCAGTGATGACTGTAGTATTTGGATCAGTTCCTATGTGAATATTATCAGTGCATGTCTAAGCTCCTACATGATGTCTTACAGCGTGATGAAAAAAAGATGATGTTCATGCAGTGCTTAAAACTGAATTTTCATCTTTTTTTTTTCTCAGCTTTATTTTCTGCCCTAAATATGTCCTAAGCTTTTTTTGCCATATGGATTATAGTTCTTAGCTTGTTGAAAAAACAATGCGTATAAAGTGCATCATCTTTCTGCAAGTAAATCTGGTTTTGCTATGTTTAAACCTATTGCTAGCTGGTATTACTGCCATCAAGTGCTATGCAGAAGTACTTGATTCATATTTTAAAATGAAGAAGCTTTTTTTTTGTTTGTCTGTTTTTTTCAAAAATGGAAACCCTTTATAAAATAATTGGCTCATTTTTGCTTTAGGTCGTATTTTAAAATAATTTATTCTCATATATTCTGTCTGAAATATTTTATAATTAGAAATATTAAATTCCATTCTCTGTATTTTAAAAATATGAGTTTGAAATCAAAAACGGTTCTGTTTTGAACTGTAATAAATCCAAATATAAAGGAATTTAGTTTACTTTCTTATAATCCATTGCTATTTTGTAATAATAAAGAATTACATTTTTTAATCTTCAGGATATCCACCAGTAGGTATCAATAGCAACGAAAAGACTGACCTTGCCAATAACTCTATTTCCTTATTCTATAGAGCTGGGAGAAATAAGGAATGTCACAACTACACAGCCTTCTCTGGAGCTTGATGGTCTGGAAAAATACACCAACTACAGCATTCAGGTGCTGGCTTTCACACGAGCTGGAGATGGAGTGAGAAGTGAACAAATTTTCACCCGCACTAAAGAAGATGGTAAGGAGTAAAGCATTTCCATTCCCACTTCCACAAGAGGCTTGTATGCCTCAAGCTTTTAAAGTGGTGCAAATACTGAATACAAACAGTCAGAGTGAGATTTCTGTCTGAAAATCTTGAGTTAGCAACACACAGAGAGAAGTGTGCACCCACATCTTTGAAAACAGTCTGAGATTTTCCAGGACTCCAGTTCAGATTAGTTTGTAGATAATTCTCATGATCTGAACAGGTTTATCTTTACTTTTGTTTTCAAATACCTCGGGATCTAACAGGAGAATTTTGAGTGCTTTTGAGTTAATTCAAAATGATTGAAAAGGGGGAAAGAAGAAACGACTATTCTGGGATGTTCTTATATAGCTGAGATGCCTCTAAAAAGGTTTTCTTCGATATAAGACAAAAACTTCCTCCAAACACCTCTTCTTTCAGAAGCAAAATGGAGAACAAAAATCTCCTGCCATTTTATTGATTAGAGCATGGAAAATTTAAGTCCTAATGCTGAAATTTTAAGTTTTCTCCCTGTCCAGTTTAGATTCTTTGAAAAATCTTTGAGATGGATGAATACTTCTGTGAAGACTTTTGAACATCTGGATGCTAAGAATATTATAAGAATATTTTGGCAGGAATAAACATTGACATTGTCCTAGCAATGAAGTTAACTAAATAGGTTTGATTGGAAAATTCTCCTGCAAATTTTTTCAAGGAAATTAATCAATGGATTTTTCATTATTACTCATCCAGTTTACTGAATATATTTGACTTTTTTATTATTGTTATTTTTAATAAGATCTACAAAAGTGCCAATGAGAGTAGGTTCAGTGATTAACTGACCGGGCAAAATTTTTCCAACAAAATACTAAGGGACTCATTCTAAAACTTACATCCACTGGAAGGCTAGATGTAGATGTATTGAGGGACTGTAGCATAAATGAAATTTGGACTTCTGAACTTTTTTATCATGCTATGAGTTTGCTTATTTTCTCCTTGTTCTATTTCAACATACTTAACACAGTCCATTATTTTGATCAAAGTTGTGTTAACATTAAAAAAAAAGTGAATGCTTTATAGCTGAGAAATGTGAGGAAATTTAGGCCTCTCCCTCTAAACAGCATTGCAGCTTGCTGCTTTATGTGTAGAACTGGCCTGCTGGTCCTATTGCCTAACATCTCAAATTGGCTAGAGAGGCGTACTTCCAGAGATTCTTGAAAAGCCCAACAGTAGAAATAACCTCTGGCCCTTGGATTGGCATTTCAAAGTATAAATGCAAGGGAAGTCATAAGGCCCTTGTATTCGTTCCTTTTGAGTAAAAAAAATTAAGGGGAACCATTAGCCACCAAAACTTGCTTGAATGTGGATAACATCTGGGCTCTATATGAAGTTCTTCCAGCTTTAGAAGCTGAACAGATGACAGAATTGGTGCCTGCAGTATCTCTGTCTCTTATCTGGAACAACAGTACAGTGTTTTAATGTTCCTGAAATTTTTCTGACATTGGGCTGAGACCAGCCCCCTGCACAAAAAAGCATTGCAGCCATCACTGATGTTTACTAAGCTCGTCTCAAAAAATAACAATGATGGGACCCCATAGTCTCCCTAAATATCCTGGACTATTTAAGAAACATCCCATGAAGGGCTACTAAGATGATGAAGGTTTTGGAGGGGAAGACATACGACTAGGGGCTGAAGTCCAGAGCAGAGGAGGCTGAGGGGAGGCCTCATGGTGGCCTACAGCTCCTCATATTGCACAGCAACAGGGCCCGAGGGAACAGCATGAAACTGTGTCAGGGCAGCTGGGGGTTAGAGAAAGGGTCTGCACCAGAGGGCGGTGGGCGTGGAATGGGCTGCCCAGGGCTGTGGGCATGGCCCCAAGTGCTGGAGTTCAGGGAGCATCTGGACAGTGCTCTCAGACATAGGGTTTGATGTTGGGTGGTCCTTTGTGGAGCCAGGACTTCTTGATCCCTGTGGGTCCCTTCCAGCTTGGGTTATTCTATGATAATACAATCTCCACTGCTAAAAAGTATGTTGAAAACTTCCCTCTGCTTTTCTGGCCAGGGATACCAATGGATGACTTCCCGCTTTATAAAAGTATTTTTTATTGGAAGGGTTGCTGTGGCTGTTGTTCCCTGACCTCTTCCATCCTATCTGTTTCCAGTTTAAAACAGTCCTGAAATAGTAGAAGATCCACGTTTTTTGTTTCTTATTTTTATTTTTTATTTTTCTTAACTCTCCTCTGTCTAGTTTGCTTTTCCCTAAATCTTGGTGGCTCTTTTGCTCTCTATGTTTCTGAGATCAGACAGGCCCTGAGATCTGAGAAGCACATATCATCTGCCTATGTTTGGCTGCTGTGCAATGGCTCGTATCTTATCTTTAATCCCTCTGGCGATGAAGCCACAGGGCTGTTCAGCAGTAATTCACCCTGAGGCAGTATGACTAAACTTTTCTGATGTTTTGTGTTGCCTCACAGTGATTCCACTCATTAAATCTTTTGTCCAGAAAAACTAAACTGAAAGGTGTTGCTAAAAAACGCAGTCGTTTCATGTTTTGCTTCAGCTTGACAATTTCTTTATTAAGAGCAATAAAAGTCTAATGTGGAATACACAAGGGGTTGCCATGAAAACTAAGCTCGAACTCAAGTACCACATTTAAACATCCTTAAGGCTATGGAAGTTAAATGGAAAAAGAGCATTTGTATTGCCATCTATAAGTACCCAGTAGATGCCTTGATCCTCAGGAATTTCTTCAGTAATATTCTAAAGAAAAGAGACTCCTGTAGAGGAATATTCAGTGGGGCTAATTTCAGCGCATCCAAAAGATTCTACTCTGAAGTTATTTTTGAACATAATCTTAGCAGGAGGAATACAAATAATTGCAATCTTAACAGAGCTTAGATCTAGAAATATTATATTTCTACTCACAGACCTTCTTTCGTTAAAACTGTGACCTAAGATATTCCATTGTCCTCTAATAAAAATCTGTAATTCTGAGATATTTTTAAATGGCTGCCAAGCCTTCCATATCATTATTACTACAAGACCTTATCATACCATTGATTTCTTTTCCTTTTTTCATTTCTTTTGGATTAGAGGAAACTTTTCTTTGTAAAATCGATGGTGCAGCATGATCCCTTGCTGCTTTTGAAAGGCAGATCGTAGCCTCCTGTCACTTCTCTGCTGCTGTTTGGTTTAGAGACATCAGGCCGAAATTTCTTTTGCAGGTCTGAAATCTCCAGTGTGGCAAAATAAGAGTATCCCAGGGAGTAAAGCAGTCAGCCTGAATGAAATGAATTGAAGCTTCGATTTCTTGTAACATTTTGTACTTATTTTAGACACCAGGGGTCAGACACCACTGCTGATCAGCTTATCAAATGGGAATAGTTCTAGCAAATAGTAGGGAATGAGCTACCCTCTCAATGTGATCATATTTTGGCTTTTGTCTCATTTTTAGTCGTGATGGTGTTGTCATTTCTCTTGAAGTTCCCCTTGGCAGAAAGAGAAGTGAAGCAGAAATGCCTATTATTTTAAGAACTAATTGTGTTTTTGTCCCTTGCCCTTTCTACTTTGCACAGAGTTTTTTAAAAAGCTGGTTCTCTTCTTCACCCAAGGACTCATTTTATTACATCATTTAAAATTGAAGTTTCTTCAAATTCTCTTCCTCACAGTGTACAAAGTATGGCCTCAAAAGCTACCCTGCTCAGTAGCAATGGGGTTCAATGAATTTGCTCTCTGTTTCTGTGTTGCAAATATGATATTATAATACCATATTCAAGAAAATGTGTTTGCTCTCCATATAAGCTGGATGCACCACGTAGCACCTCAGCAAACTGAAATACCTCCAACCTTAGGCAGAAGGGATGAAAAGCAGCTTTTAGGGAAAGCTTCCTGTAGTTGGCAATTAGGCCTGGAATGGCTGCTTGTCACTTGGTGCCCAGCAGACATTGCTTCTGGGGTTTATGTGATGCAGGAGGAAGGAGGAATCATTGAATCACTGAATATCCTGCATTGGAATGGACACACAAGGATCATCAAATCCAAATCCCAGTTCCACATAAGACCACCCAAAAATCACACCATATGTCTGAGACCATTGTCCGGATGCTTCTTGAACTCTGTCAGCTTGGAGCCATGCCCACTGCTCCTCTGGAGAGCCTGTTCCATGGGGAGGAGTAACACTAAATCTGTTCATGTAATCAAGGCTCAATTCTGCCTGAATCCAATGAGATTTCCGCCCTCTCCTCTCTCTCTCTGGACATTATATTCTTGGTGATTGGTGTGACAGGGGTGGATGTACAGATGTCATCTGATGAAGCTCCATATTTTTTCTTAATGGAATGAGCATAAATCCAATCAAAGCACGCTCATTGCTCAACTCTGCATAGACTCTACCCATTGATGATAGGGATGCTGTGTAATTCACCTCTGTCCTGGAGAGGCTTATATGGCTTAAGTCTGGACACTGTGTTGTAAATTTGCCAATAATGTACCTGTAATACATTATTTTATTTAGTAATTTTCAGTGGTCTCTGATTTTATCTTTTTGACTAACAAAAGAAGGTGGAAAATATTAAATGCTTCCCATGTGGAACTGTCTGAATTTGGTAGGAATTATCTAATTAATAGAGGCCAGTTCGAAGGGAAGGGAGTTTGGGCAACATCTGTGAATGTATTTCAGCATAAATTGAAATTTTAGGTGGAATATGTATATTAACATAGGACTACTGGAAGTAATAAGGATTTTATTTAGTTTTGTTTTTCATAAATGTAACAGTTCTTAGGGCAGTCTTGTGTGGTGTGGAATTAGAAATCTCTTAGGGAGCCATGTTCATTTTTCTGATATAATGGTTACATTACTCCTAAATGCACAGCACTTGCCTCCCTGCTATTCAATACTGTGAAGAAAAATGGTGATAATTTAACTGCTTATGAAAAAGGGAATGAGAAAGTTCCTGGAGCTCCTCCCCATTATCCTGCACATCTAAATGCAGTTCCCGGGACTAGTCATGTCAGGATAATTGCTTTCTCTGTGTTTGCATTTCACTTGCAGTGTCAAGAATACAAAGTGTTCTCGTCTACATGAAAGCTGCATGCTATTTCTGTGACTCTGAAAGCCTTGTTAGCTGGAGCATGAGGCTATCTTTGATTTTAAATCAAATGCCAAATCTACTCCCTCGAAGCTGGCAAAGTTGGCTGAAAGCAGTTCTCTGCTTCTCTGTGCTCTACTCTGTTTTTTCTTCAGCTTCTTACCACTGCTTTACACCTGGTGACCACAGGAAAAAGAATCTGTGCTATAGCAAACGTTTAGCTCGTCTTTGCTGGAATCTGTGGGAATCAGTGTTCCAAATAAACATCCATGGACATCTCTTTGTGCTGGTGTCTCAGCATGGCTGAAGCTAGCAAGGCTACAGGATGCAATAGCAACAAGAGAAATACCTCAAGTTAGCATAACAAGATGCATCTTTCCTCACCAAGATGCAGTAGATACCACATTCTTCCTGCACATCTTCATATATGAAAGGAACCCATGTTTAGAAACAAATGTTTCAGCTGATGCCACATTAACTCATAATAATCTTGTTTAGTGTAGTGAATGAGCAGGAAAATGACTTTATCCTCTGGACAGAGGTTAGTGGGGATCTTTAAGGTATCATAGAATGGCTTATGTTGGAAAGGACCTGAATCAAATGATACCCTGCAAGATTCTTGCCAAGGAAATGTATGTGTTGCCCCACACACTATCATTTCCACACATACAACCTGGCAAAGTTGAGCAGTGTAACAGGAAGAGGATTAATAATTGAACATTTGGAATAATTTTGGAAACACTGCCAAAATTGTTACCTGATTCCAGCCTCTGATCCAAGAAGGTAGAAGGGCTCTTAGATTAGAAAAGGTTCGGAAATTTGACTATATGACTTCTTAAGTTCTTTCTAACCTCCCATTCTACTGGTCTGTATACCAAACAGAAATACTGTCCAGCATCAAGTCATGTTTTCCATGTGTGCCCAATGACTAGAAAATGCGAGATGAATTCCAAACAATTGACAGCTATGACCAATTACCATCTGAATGTGTCCCTATAGGTTACACCCTAGTTTAACAATAAATTACTTGAACCTCATACATCTATTTGCAGTGATTTCCAGAAAACATTACTAACTGTAAAGGAATCCCCCTGTGGGTTAATTAATTACCCTGGAGAGCTAGCTTTCATTCTTCAGCAGCAGGAGCAAATAGCATTTCTAATGAGCTGGGTACAAATAGCAAGTTGAATGCTGTCAAGCATCAATATTTACTCTGCATTGGATAGAACTGCTAGCCGAATTAGCCCCTTTGAGCAAGTGGCTGGGTTTGCATGCAATTATAATAATGACATTTTCACTTGATGCCTTATTAGCTTTCTCAATACATTATAAACAGAAATGTTGCACTGAGTGATGCTTATCTATCAGTTTTGCTGCATCTTCCATTTGTACCTATATAGACATAAAATTGAAGGTTTATTTATATGCTTTTTAAAATCCAAAGCAGTTATCTAAACAGCTAAGGTCTCAGGCAGTCAGGCTTCTCTTTATAAACAAATTTTTGTATTTATTTAAATTTCAAGAGCCAAGATTAAGGGTCCATCTATGAAAATCTGCTTGCTGGGAAAGATTTTATCCATCTGTAATACACAACAAATGTTTTCTGCTAATGTAAAGAAAGCCAATCAAGCTCTGGAAGTGTTATTTTACTGTAAATTCTAATATTTTGGTAGTTTTACTTGAAATTAGACAAAAAATGTGAAATACCCCACAATCCAAAATTTCAGCAGAAAACAGAATCCATCCAAATGTGTTGTTTCATCTTTAATAACCCATGCAGTTATTTCTAATATAACATACCTATTTTAATAATTTAACACGAATATTCTGCACATGTAATATTAAAAATATCTTGTAAATTATTTATTTTGATGGATTTAATGCTATTTTTAAATATTTTCCTGTTCAAACTTCTTTTTTCAGGAAACTTTATTCTACTCTTACTGCTTTGATTAAGTACAAGATTACATGTATGTGATACTTAATGGATATTCTAGCATGCAGGAAGTTTATTTTCACATTATTATAGGAGCAAATCTAGAGAATATTATACAGTGTAACATGAGCTTGAAAATGAACATGCGCATAAATTTGAAGTCTTTCTCAAAGTACAAGTATGCAAAGAGTCAAGATGATGTATCAAGATTTTTTCATTTCCCAGCCTTTCCCAGTGTTTTCCATTCAATTTGCAAGAAGCATTTTTTCCTCTTTTTTTCTTTAACAGTTTTCAATAGCTTACACAGATAGCTAATTAGAAAAATAAATGTGTACATGTAGTGCAGTGCCAGATACAGGTCAGAGCTGCTGAGGGCAAGTCTCTAGGGGTAGGAGGCTGCTGACACATCATATGACTAGGTATGCCTGGGTCTCATCAGGCAGTGCTAATTGCATAGCACTAGAGCTCGTTTGCTCTCCACTTCATTAAATTCACAGCTCTACTGTGTGCAGCCATTAAAGTGTTTGAATACATATTATTTATACAGTGAATAATCATTTGGCATGAGTTATGTCTTCAAAACTGAGCTAACATTTACAGTAATACATGGTTTGGCAGTTTTCACTGGCTGCAGCCAAGGTAGTTATTACAGAATCACAGAATGGTTGAGGTTGGAAGGGGCCTCAAAGCCCACCCACCCCGTGGGCAGGCTGCCCCCACTAGCTCAGGCTGCCCAGGGCCCCATCCAACCTGGCCTTGAGTGCCTCCAGGGATGGGGCACCACAGCTTCTCTGGGCAGCTGTGCCAGCACCTCACCACCCTCTGGATGAAGAATTTACCCAACACCTAACCTAAATCTCTCCACTTCTAGTATAAAGCCATTTCCCCTTTTAAACCCATTTCCCTTTTAATTATCACTATCTGCCTGTGTAAAAAATTGGTCTCCCTTCTGATTGCAAGCTCCCCTCAAGCAGTGGAAGGCTGCAATGAGGTCTCTCCGGAGCCCTCTCTTCTCCAGGCTGCACAAGCCCAGCTGCCTCAGCCTTTCTATGTAGGAGAAGTGCTCCAGCCCTCTGATCATCATTGTGGCCTCCTCTGGACCCATGCCAACAGCTCCACTCCTTCTTGTGCTGGGGGTCCCAGGGCTGGATGCAATACTCCAGATGTGGTCTCATGAGGGCAGAGCAGAGGCAGACAATCACCTCCTTCTCCCTGCTAGCCATCCCTCTTCTGATGCAGGATACCATTGTTGGCCTTCCAGGTTGCAAGTACACAAAGTTTCATGTATGCAGGCTGGGAATGGTGCTTCACAGAAGTCTAACCAGCAGTGGCAGTGTTACTTTGGGTCCCCCTGAAGTTCACTGAGGCTTCCCTCCCTAGTGATGTGAATACACCTTCAAACCCTCTCCCCCAGCATGCAGGCTGTTCCCTAATACAGAGTGTCCACATTGATCCACAGGATCATGGTTATCAAAGCGACATGCTCCATTGGGCCGCCCTTAACACAGCTTTTCTCTCCAGTTCCAGGCCCTCCTGCTGGCGTTAAAGCAGCTGCATCTTCAGCTTCCACTGTCTTCGTGTCCTGGCTCCCTCCCCTCAAGCTCAACGGCATCATCCGGAAATACACCGTGTTCTGCTCACACCCCTACCCCACGGTGAGTCCCACAGCACAACCACAGAAGGGCTATACTGGTCTGCAGAACTAAAAATGTGTGTTGGCAGATGCTCAGTGCTCAGTACTGCTCTTAATGTGTTTTGTTTCCTTTAACAAAGATTAAAAGGGGATTCTGGGGCTAAGGGAGTGATTGAGGGCTGGTTATGTTTTTTTCCCACATATTGACCTTTTGCAGTACGCAAAATATATTGCAGAACAGTGACTTAGAAAATGTTTCAAACCCAGGATCAGCCCTATTATAGCTGGAAATGTGTATTTGTGCACCTAATTGCCTAATCTGAATTGTGTTTTCATGTTACTTCCCTTTTTGGCTTGCGTATTCTTGTGTGAAAGAGCATAATGGCTTGTGAAAAACATATTTGCTTGTGAGTGAGCTGATTTGTGCCAGGAGTATTTGCTCATTCTGGGTTTACATGCTATTACTTTCTGAGAACGCAATGAGAAAAACTCAATTGATTATCAGGTATTTTTTCTCTCTCTGAGTCACAAAAGAACCCAGTTATCTTGAAGTAAAAGGGAGAATTGTTCCTTTTAACTAGCAAATGAACTAATTTTGCAATTGCTTGAGGAGAGATGGGACAAAGCTACGTGTCCACTGATGACTACACTATGTGTACACTGATGACATCCTGCTGTAAGCAGGTCTTATTGGCCACTTCTGATACTAAGGGCTGGAGATTGTCACTTCATTCATGCTTTGGGACTGATGGTTCCTAACTCTATTAATTTAATAATTGTAGCCATGCAAACAAATAACTCTTGACTCTACACTTTAAGTGTAAAGTGGCCAGGAATTTTCCCATCATGCTGGGGTCTGATCAGAGCAGGGAGCGAGCGCTTCTCAGGGGATGGAACGAACACCAGGTGGTGCTGCTGGCTTTGCTAGCCGCTTACCACACAACGCTGCAGTGTTTCTTCCCGAGTCTTCTTTGCTAGCAATATTTTTTTGTATGTTTACATCATCAGGAAAAAAAGCATCCTCTGCTACACATTTTTTATCCAGTTTTGTGCTGTCTTCTACGGAATTACCTTTTCATGATTGTCTATTTTATGGGTAATTTTGGAGTACCTCAGAACAAAATAATGTTATGAATGATGACAAATACTTCCTTTTTTTTTTTTCTTTTCTGGTTTTAGCTTGTACTGAATTTTACTTCTATTTTTGTGATATTGATTTTGGGATGATGAAGGTATCAGTGTATACTGTAGTTCACAATAGAAGTGATAGTTGGTTTTCATTAGTTACTGATAGGTACATATATAGTTATCCTATTGCTATCTCTGAGCATAAAGGGTTGTGTGTGCATGTGTGTGTACATATAATTATATATCTGTGGGGACAGACCCTGTATCACCTAGTACTGTTTTGCAGATCAACATAAATGGTGGCTTACAGAGCTCATCTGTATCAGTTCTCTGTTTTGAGCAAGGCAGTGATCATATTCTTTTGTCTGTTTCCTGAAGCCAGGCTGGACATCTCTAAATAAGTGCAAGACTGCAGAACACATTTAATATAAGACACCACAGCTTCATTTCTAACAAAGTGCTTGGTTGTCTTACACCTAATAAATGATTGTTGTTGTTTTATTATTATTATTATTATTTATTTAGAACTAGCTTTGCAGTGGAACAAGCCTGCTGCAGAGGTGTTTAAATGCTAGCACTTTGGCAGGCGTGGTCTATATATGCCAAGGAAGATCGTATATGATTCATTGTTGACAGAGATAAATAGTTGACAGAGAAAACAGTCTTACATAAAGTTGTGGAGGGGAATAAATAGAAAGCCTCTTTCTTTATCAGTTCTTCTGCCACCATAAGCTGTAAGTGCTGTAGTGGAAGTTATATTTTCTTAAGACTTCTTCAGTCAAAAGCCTTGTTGCAAAATAATTTTGCTAAATATCTGCCATTTAAAGAGAAAGGCAAACTCA
>JAOWBP010000001.1:91107651-91124294 GCA_028571105.1 Tragopan temminckii | reverse complement strand
AAGACTTCTTCAGTCAAAAGCCTTGTTGCAAAATAATTTTGCTAAATATCTGCCATTTAAAGAGAAAGGCAAACTCAGTTTTTAAGCAGAAGTGAAGTGAAAGAGAAAAGGCCAACAGCAAAGGGAAGTTAATAGAGTGCATTTTATGAACAGTTTGTGGATACTGAGATTTCAATACAGTACACTTCAGACAAAGTTTCTAGACTAACAGAATGGTTGAGATTCCTTTACATACATATTTAAGTCACCAAAAGGAAAGTTAACCAAAAGTTAACTGTGTTGGTCATACTGTGCGCATTTTTACTACAGAGCACTACCTTCATAGGATGCTGAGTTACTCTCAGATGAAGGTTTGCAGACTCTTGCACAGTTCAGTTTGGTTTGTAAGAACAGAAGCTGCTAAAACTGATGCCACTGCACAGAAGGATGCAGACATTTTCTGTTTAATTATTTTGAATCCCAATTACAGTATCTGCCTGGGAGGGTTCAAACAGAAAATATGACTAATGTGTGAAAATTAGAAATTATTCTCTGCTGCAATCTATTCTGTAGGCAAGATAAAGGGCAAACAAGGATTCAGCGTCATACTGTTTAATTATGTTGTCTATATTATTGTACGGGCACTATCATGCAGAACTTTTTTATTCTGGAAATATAGAAAAATACAAATATATGAGTTCTTACGCATTCATTTACAAGTTGACAGCTAACCCTACGTGCTAATTGAGTTAGATTTCTATTTCAAGCCCTGGCCTGAACAGAGTGGTTGAATAGGTTTTTCATTCTTCAAATTTAACAAAACATATCAGAATTCAGGTTAAAAATGTTATCCTCTGTGCCAACTCTTAGCCCGCTTTCCTGCAGTACTTTTAACTCACTTCTTCCAAAGTCTATGTTCAGCTCCTTTTAGGAACTGTCTTCTCATGGTACCATGTTGGCCACCTTCCCTCCAGTTGTGCTTGTCCTGAGTATCCCCATATCACTGTGATCACTCTGTCCAGGCCTGATATAGTACACTATATAAGGAGAAATTAGTGGAATTAGGTTAAATAAAATTTAGAAGACAGAAAAGTTTTAGAGAAGACTGCTGTGACACAAAGCATCCAATGGCTTGCTAGCCTGGAAACTGTGTGTAAGTAGAACTGCACTACAAAAGAGTAATAAATGGAGACTGTTTTCCTTCCCAGTGATTTTCAGGAGGCTGTCTTCAAGAAGCAGAGTAAGATGACCTTGCAATTGCTGTCTGATTTCCTGATAGTAAAAGCTAAAAGCAGAGCTTGTTTAGACAGCCATGCACAGAAAGTGTTCAGATATGAAAGACATACAATCTACCAATGGCTTAAAATGCCACAGGAGTTTTCTTGGAGTCTTTCTTGCTGTCTGAGAAAACATCTTGGTGATGTTTTAATGCATTTCTTATTCTCAGAACTGCATACTGCCTCTGTCAGTATTTGGTTTCAGTTGCTTTATTATATGTATTTTCTATGGAACAGGATTGCCATTTTTAAATTTTCATAGAATAGTAGAATAATTTTGACTGGAAGATACTACTGAGGTTCACCTATTCTAAGACTTTCTCAAAGCAAGTTTAATCACATCAGGATGCTCAGAGGCCTTACTCATGTAAATTGCTTCAAGAATATCTTGGCTCTAGCATCTAATCAGGTACATGTAGAGAGCAATAAAGTCTCTCCTGATCCTTCTCAAGTCTGACAGACCCAGCTGGCACAGCTTGGCACAGTATTTCTGTCCTGTGCTTGAGACTCCTGACCATTCCATGACAACCCTGTCTTATACTTTCTCCATTATGTTCATGTTTTGTTGTTTTTTTTTTTTTTTTTTTTTTCCTGGAGTCCCAAAACGGGGCATAGTACTTAGATGCAGTCTCAAAAGTGTAAAGTATAGAGTAGAGGGGAAGGATCACCGACCTGAATCAACCGACCTATACTCTTACAAATGCAGAATTGCTAACAGCAGACCACCTTTTATGCAGAGTTTTTCCTTTTCTAACCCTATCTAACCCAAGCTTAGACAGTCTGATTTCCTGATAGTAGCCCACGTAGCCTGTTCCAGCATTCACCTTATTGTGTGATCATTTTTGTGTTTGAGCTCAATGTGATTGTGTGGCCTTCTGCCAATCTTACTTGACTTCTCATACTTTGGAAAAGACCATTCTTGCATTCTGAGTAGATTGTACGTTGAGATTAGCCAGGTGTCCCGAGTCCTTTTATTCTTGAGGACAGTGTCCCATGGGATCATTCCTTTCAGAATCTTAAAATCTAGCCTCTTGATTGCCTCAGGCAAAGTGATTGTAGATCTTCACATCTTCAATCAGTTCTTCCTTATCTGTGGGCAACAAGTTCCGTAAAGTATCTCCACCAGTCAGTTTGCAGATCATCTTCAAAATAAAAGGTCTTCAGTACTCTTCAGAAATCTCTGGTTACTTGCTTCTAATTGTATTGCCCATCGAGCAGGCGATTGTCCCCCCCTGCTCTGCCCTCATGAGGTTCCCATCTGGAATACTGCATCCAGGTCTGGAGCCCCCATCACAAGTAGGATGCAGAGCTGTTGAGATGGTTTCTCTTCATTTTTAAAGATTTGAATAAAACTCATGTAAAGCAGCACAAAAAATAATTATAAGCAGGAAGTGATCTGTTATTCTGTAAAGTCTTTGGTAGTTAAATGTATGCTGGAAGTCTCTAAAAGAGAGGGAAAGGTTACTCTCAGAAGAGATAAAGTTACTTTGAATTGAAGTTTATTTAGAGTTAACAGAATCTGTGAGGTTGGATTTAAAATGCATGTTCACTGATTTATATTCTACCAACAGTATTTATCACTGTGCCTGTACAGTACTTTTCACAGCATGAAGATATTTATGCTTATTAATTCTTGTTCTTTATATAGCACAGAGCTATTCTATATTTTGTGGAGTTATTTTGAAAAATCTACTTGGAATAGTATTTAAAATACATCCTTTTTAATATACCACATGTACTGTTTACAGCTTTTTCATAGTTATTTCACAGATTTGTTACCACTTCCCAAATATAGCACATTCATTCTTTTAACTGCTTTGCCAATTTTATGTTTTATGCCATGGAGCAGAACTCAAGAGAGACATGACTGAGTATAAATTAATTCTGCGGCTGTGCTGCTTGATGCAATTTTTTAAAGGTCTCCTTGCAAAGCCCTACTAAAACAAATTTGGTATTGATCTTTTTCATAAAACTCTGGTTTGGTCTCACTAGCTAGGCTCACCTACACATATATCAATATAGTCTAACAATTAAGCCTTGGCATCAGTTGCAACTTATTTCAGCAGGTATGGATTCATCGTTTTCCCTTCTGTATTGTACAAGGGACAAAGGAGCTGTGACCCAAAGGCACAACACAATTGGTGATTTGACTGAAATGCTCTGGACAAACTTGGTGACCTGTTGGGTCCTCCAAAGGAGGCAGTAACACACGGCTAGCAGCCCAGCAGTCAGTCTCTTGCCCTTGCTGTGATCACCTGCCTGTGACAAAACATCCTACTTCCCTGATCATGACCTGGGGGAGGCAGATGGACTCATTGGCTCCTGTGGGTTGCTGCAAAGGGACAAGCATGTGATGTACCTCTGTTGTTCCTAAGCAATAGAATTCCTGATATGAGCTACCTGAAGCTCTGGGCAGTGGGCTGTCTTATGGGCCTAGCTTCTTTGCTGTTTCCAAAATCTCTGTCCTGCATTTTCCAACATTTCAGTTCAGAATTTAAGAAAAGAAACAAAAATGCTTAAACAGAAGCTGTATTCTGTTTTGCACATAGCTTTTGTTTACAACAGTTAGTTTCAATAACACTGAGTGAGAAACAGATGTCATGTTTCATGTTTCAAAACATGAGCCAAATAGCAAGAACCAAGGAGAAACCATTGTATGGCCTAAATGGTGTCCAGTCTAACTGAAATTGTGGACTGGCTGTTGCTGGCAGCTCTGACAATCTATCCATCTGTGAAAGGAAGCAAGGCAAAAGTCAGCAGATTTGTTGTCATAACTCCAAGAAAAAAATATGCATGCAGAGTTTCACATTTTTAGGGAGTTCATCAAGGGCACACTCACAAGTCTACTTTGTTCAGAGACACAGAACCTGAATCTTTGTATATACAGTAATGTATGGATTTTATATTAAACCAGTTCACTTCTAGTTAGAAACTGTTTGGTTTGGCCCCCTTTACTAGATAACTTATCAATCAAAGAGACTCTAAAACATCGTTTCCAGGAGCAATGAACGTCTGAGGTAGAGCAGGGTGGTCAATTCCATGATGTTGTTGTGCAAGATAGAGGTTTCTCTGTATTTTGACCTTGTAGAACTAAAAATTTACTTTAATTACAGCAGTGATTCCATTGCCAGAGGTCAGGTTGAAAAGCAGTGTGGACCACTGGGGTTGAGGTGCTCAACACACTTCCTGGCTCTCTCCCATTTGGCAATGAAGATAAGTCTATGGGGAGCATGTTCCTTGAAATAAACCTGATCAGGTAAATGCAGTTTCAGAGACAGATAAAGATAGAAATAAAACTGATCACTGCGCTATGGGAGGTAATGAAACCAGTTTTTCCATACTGAAGACAAGAAAGAGCAGGTATAGATATCTTTCAAGTCCAATTTATTCAGTGATTTTGTTAATAATCCAGATAATGAAATATTGAGTGTTCCTATAAAATTTGCAGAACTTACAAGACTGGGAGGGATTTCAGGTACACAAGAGGCAGAAGTAGATCCAAAATATCTTGATAAATGGGGAAATCGGTCTGGGAAAAAAAAACAAAACAGATAAAATATAGTGTAGGTAGTAGTACAAATAAGTGAGTGCTATGAATAACCAAATAAAATGGTAGTGGGCAGAAATAAATTCATTGGATTCTTCACAAGAGGATTTGAGGTAATTTCATATCACAGAATGAACTTTAGCTAGCATTGATTCAGTGATTCTGTAATTATAATCCTGTTGTGAAAAGCCAAATGCCATACTCTGGAATTGTTGAGTAAACTATTTGAGAAGGCTGTGGACCAATGGTAGACAGTACAAATTATAATGACATGTTATTAGCAAAAATTTGATTTCTTGGAAATCTTAAAAGCATTGGTGTTATTAAGCCATAAAAAGATAAGTGTACTGGTGAGGAAAGGAGTGACAAATCTTTGTGCAGATTAAAGACTGATGGAAGGATGAAGGTTATAAACTATTCTGTGTTCCTAACAGACTGGAAAAGATAGAGGCTTATACTGCAGCAGAAAACTCAAACTAGATTTTTAGAAAGCTTTCTAATAAGTTAAGCATGAGGACAGCTCATGCAGTTTAGGGAGTTGCAAAGTCTTCATAGCTTATTGTAGGTCTTCATAATCAGGTTGAACAAACACTTGTCTAAAACTGTTCAGCTGTAGTAAAATTTGGCTTAGAGAAGGAGCATAGACTTGGGTGAAATCTGAAGGTCCTTTCAGACATGATTCTATATTCATATTTTTGCTTTTCTTGCTTTTCACTCTTGTCCGCTAAATCTCCAAATGGCTTTCGCAGATCACTTCCAAGTTTCCTCACAACTTGGAAAGAGCAGAGACCTTAAGTGCACTTGTCTTGCATCAGAAATTGCACAGACATAGTTGTAGACAAGATACAGTCTTTCTTTGCCTCAAAAATCTTTCAGTGCACAGTAAATTTTGCCTGTTACCTTTATTCCTTCATGTCTCTCTTGAGTTCTGCTCTGTGGCATAAAACATAAAGTTGGCAAAGGAAAATCCCTCTTTTCTTGAAAACTGTTGAAAAATGTACTTTTCTAGCACACTGTTTTAAAGATTTTCCAGCCTGGGTTAAAAAATACAACAAACAGTCTGATTTTAGGCACGTTGGTTATTTATTTGCTTTCTAAAGGAGTAAGAAATGCCAGGAGGTGGCATACTGTTTCAAAGCATGCAAAGCATTGAACAGCAGTACCAGTGATATTGCATCAGAATGAAACAATGCTACCTGCAGTGTCTGTTTCTCAGAAAACTCTTTCTGTTTCCTGGTCTGAGACACAGATTTACTGCAATCTGATAAAGGATTTTGATTTCATTTTATTTTGCACAGCCTTTGCTGGACTTTCAGAGTTTGTGCCTTCGTGGTGCTTCTTAGACAATGAACTGAAGCCATAGGAAAAGAAAAATCACTCCACTACAAACTAAATTTTAAAAAAGCAGCTGAAAAAAATCCCTTGAGCAAGTATGTTATTGCTTTTGGAATAATGCAGCAGTAAATGTTAGACACTGGCAGCAGTAAATGTTAGACACTGGCACATACAAAGGTCAATATGTGACAAGGTGACATTCCTTTAAAAAATTTCTTACTTCAATTGTTTAATCTTCTCTTTGCTGACAAAGCTCCAATTTTTTTTTTTCCTTCTTGTGTAATGAAAGTCTCTGGCATGCTAATCTAATTGAAATGACGGGCAAAAGTTAAAAGTAAAATTGATTTTTTTTTGTCACTGGAGCATCTCCAAGTACTTAACCAGGAATGTTAGCTGAGGAAACAGAAGGTGTATGTTAATCAGTTAGAAACCAAAATCTTTTGTGTTAGCAGTTTGTTTTAAGAAAATAAGAATTATCTATTTAGTGAAGATTTATTTTCTAGATTCAATTAATAAATTAGTTCCATGAATAATTGAATTTATGTTTGAAAGAGCTGCAGTTGCAAATGTATGAATGATGCTGAGTTTGTGGAGGAGAAAGAAAGGAACTGAAGGCAAGTTATTAAAAAATGCAATAGAGACACTAATTCTATGATTCTTCTGCTTTTGGAGCACCAGGGAAAGTGAACTCCTCTGCTTTGAGAGAATTCTACCTTTTCTCCTACCTAGCCACATTATAAGCACATTGGTTGTTTTTTCAGTTTTTGCTGTTACTTCAGGTCTCAGAGCAGAGCTTAGTCACAGTAATGTAGTTTCAAGGTTTTCCTTTTCCACTTAGCATCTCTCATCCCTTACCTAAAATCTCAAACCACTCTGCTCCAAACTGCATTTAGCAACTGTATACAAGGTACATGTATGATATCCTAGCTTCTACCATGACAAAGAGGAGCTTTACAGTGAGGTATTACAAGCAGGAAATCTGCAGTATTAGTACCGGCTTGCTAAGTCAACAATATGCCTCTTTCATAAATCATGGGTGTCAAGGAAAAGACAATGTAAATTTAACTGAACTGATGCTCATTGGAATGAAATTTTCGCAGTAAGGAGGTCTTTAATGGTTTGCTGTTCCTAACTGCTGTATTCACGTTCCATCTTACTGGTGTTTTGGAAGTAGCTTTTGCTCAATGGCTGCATTAATGAGTGGAGTCTGAGTACCAGACTTAGCCTAGCGTGTTTGACTTTCAAATTAATCCTAGGAAATGCTGCCTCATGAATATTAAAACTCAGCCTCCTGTGCCATGATCAATACATTAACTTTTATGTATGACCTCACAAAGATCCAACCTGTCAAGCCACAGGCATTTGTCCAATATTCTCATGTAAATGTCAAGACAGATGATTTTCAAAACCTGCTGTAATATTTCACATAATATTAGAAGCATCTGCCTGCACTGACCTCTTCATATCAGAAGTGGAAACCCAGGCAAATGCTTACTAAATGGAACAAACTGACTTGGCATTTTGACAGGAGAAATCAGATCGGCTAGAAAGTATGGTGAGGTCCTTATTTGGACTTCTGTTGAACATAGGTAACTGTGAGTTGGAGCAAGCCAATTCCCCCAGAAAAGTTAGCTTCTGTGGAAGAAACAGGTTGTGTTCTTGCAGAAACAGAGGCACACATTTGTGTGAAAGCCAGGATGTTAAGTATTCTAATAAACAGTCACATTATCTCTATGGAGTGTTTTTCATCTTACTTTAGATGTGTTCAACACAGACAGCTGTCCCCAAGCTAGTTATGTTTACACTTCTAGAGATGTTGGGAAAAAATAGGTGTGTCTAGGTCATGATTCATCCCACTGCAGTGTGTCCCAAATAAGCTAGAAGAACCCTGATTTAGAAGCGCATCTTTTGTGTGGTCTCTGAAGGCAGTGAAGATTTAGGCTGGCATAAATCACTACAGATTTCAAAAGGAAATCAGATGAATTCCACCCTCCCCTGGACTAAGGAGATGCCAGCTCAAGAACATGGTGACCCCTTCATGAGCTGGAACTGGCAACCATTTCACACTGGAGAGGTGTTTAACAATATCTCATAAAAATATTTTATTTCTTTAGAATTCACTTTGAAGGACTATGTATTTCAGTGCTTTCAGGTCAAACTACCTTTTGAAATGCTAATCAGCTGAAATTAGCCTTTACCACCAGCAGATATTTGTATATCAAAGACATTCTGTGCACACCTTCTGTCAGTCTGAATCAAGTTTAGATTACGTCAATGCTTTATTTTTAATGCAGATTCCTAGTGAAAATTTCTTTTCCTTGTCATTAACACTCTAATTATTTTTAGCCTGGTGTTGTATAGCTATTGCCATGCTTAGTATAGCATAGGAAAGTGAATCTTTTTTCACTTTATCTTCTGATGGCTAGTAACCCCTCTGTTTTCACAAACAAGAATCACGAAACCCATGTCAGAAATAAAACTGGCTACAGTGATGCAATGCTGCTCAGGGTAGATGAAGTTACCTTTCTCTTCTATTGAAGGAGTAGAGCAACCTGTGGAGCATAGGCTGAGGTCGACAAACTGTATGTCCCATCGAGAAATCTGTATAGTCCTCTGCACCTTGCCTTGCACAGGTCACTTCAGGCACGTTGTAGAACATCTCCCAAGAATCAGAACTGGTTTGTCAGAACTATTCATGGTACACTACATTTATTCACTTAAATTACTTATCCAACCCTGTAATAATAAATCGACACATAAAAATCCCAACCTAAATAACAATAATTTGAAAATACAATATAGGCCCAAATTCCCAGTATATGAATTGATTGCAACAACTTATTGTGTCTTCTCTGTTTATCGCCATCTGCCATCTGCTTCAAGCAATTGATAGTCATTCCAATTACCACAAAGTAACAGGCTTTGTAGCACTCAGCAGACTTTCACCAAATATTGTTTATTTTAGTTTGGAAACATTTATCTCTTCCATCACAGGTAATCAGCGAGTTTGAAGCCTCTCCCGACTCATTTTCCTACAGAATCCCCAACCTGAGTCGGAATCGCCAGTACAGCGTCTGGGTGGTAGCAGTGACTGCTGCAGGAAGAGGCAACAGCAGCGAGATTATCACTGTAGAGCCACTAGCAAAAGGTATGACGACAGTGCTTTTTAAAGCAATCCAGAACTTTCCAATGCTAATTACTGCTATAATTGGCACGTGGCTTCCTTATGTCTCATTGCTTACTAGGAGTGGGATTTGTGAGGAGTAACTTCAGGTTTTTTGCAGTTTTCTCCAAAAGTTAGGTGACAACTTTCAGCTAATTACCCAAGGTTTTGCTGTAGTCAGCAGAGAGAGGAAGAATGATGTGCTCCTCTAGGGAGTAATTCATCCCACCTACCTTAGAAGGAAATAAATTGCTTTTTGAAGCAACTCTTTTATACTTTTGTTGAGAACAGAGAGCTTGAAGAGTTTCCTCTCCACTTTCAGAATGTGTCTCTTTTTTTTTTGTCACACAAGATAACCTCTTTATAATCCTTCTCCTTACTAATATCTCTTGTGTACTCCACAGATACTATCTTCTATATCAAGTGGTTTGATTATCATACCTAAACTCTGAACAATTGTTCTCAACTTGCATTAGCTTTGATTTTTGCTGCTTCTATTTCAGATTTAAAGAGGGGATAATGTGCCTCAATTATTGCATATTTTTTTCCAGCTGTATTAGTTGTTCTAAAAAAAGATATTACTTGGGCCCATGTATTCTGCCTTACCTGTACTGTGAGGCATGATGCATGCAACACTTGAGCATCTTAGCTTAGAAACAGAAACCTAAATTTTTACATAGCAAGGTGAGAAGAGTCCTGTCAGTAATCAGTCTCCACCTGGGATCTTCAGACTGGTCTTCTATTTTTTTCCTGTTCAAATTGGTAATTTGACAGTATTTACCAGTATCAACAGTGTAGTGCACAGATCTGTACCGCTTCAAAAGTAGATACATCAATTTTAGAGTTTTGCATGACTGCTAATGCTTCGGTCATATGGCTAGTGATGTAATAATGTAAAATAAGATGTCTAGTGCTTTATGAAGATACCTACCTACATAACAGAACTTCAAAGAAATGCCGCCAACATGAAAGTAGTTTCTGCCTGGAAAAGAATGTACTATTACCATAGGGAAAATTGCTGTTTCTACCCACTTAAGTGGTAGTTAACCAATTTGATGATGGCAAATTAACTATCAGAACTATTGTCATGAATACGAGTAATAGTGGTTGGAGGGTATTATTTTAACACATGAAATAGTATTGAGTACACAGAAGTCACAAGCAGAGTTCCTCAGACTTGTGATAGGAACTCACATGTCCTCTGCCAATTCTCTAGGCCAAAGTTTTTATTATATTGGATGGGCATTTTTCAACATTTCCCAACTGTAGTAATTACAGAATTTCTACTGTAGAAAACAATGAAAGATTAATCAGTGGTAATGTGGGAAGTGTTTAGCAAGGTAAAGAGGTAAGATTTGGAACAAAGAGGCAAATGTTTGCTCCCTAGACCATTGTTGACAAGTTATTTTTGTCAGCTGCAAACTTGCTTTTACTTCCTGCTTCTTTTGACATCCAGCAGTTTTTGTATCTTCTTTCAGAAAATCTTTTCTGAAAAGAAGCTATACCTGTTGCATGACTGAGGGCTATGAAAAGTCCAGGAGATCTGAAAAAAGTTGGAGGCTTTCCTTGTAACACAATTGCATACAGCACATTGAACACTTGTGAGACCATAGCTGAAATCTTAAGTGGTGGAACATAAAGAACACTGGAAGAACACCTCGGAGAAATGGGACAAAGGTTTCAAAATGTTCCTCCTTTGAGGCCATCTGTTACTAGGCAGTAATGAATGTGTAATGCTTAATAAAAAGTCAACAAAAGTAGAAGTAAAACATTAAAGCCTGAATAAGTGCAAAGCCGATTAATCAGTAATACCATGCAATACTAATATAATAGGGACATAGAAAAACCTGGGACTTTTCAAGGAACCCTGCATGTAATGCACTGCAAGTTTCGTATTTCGATTCCTATTTAAAAGAGAAGGAGGCATTCAGACAAGATAAATGCAAAACACTGCAGACTTTGGAGGTACCAAGACGAGCTGATCTGGTTATGAGGAAATGTAGCATGTGACAGTTCTTGGTTTGCCAAAAATAGATGCACTGCAAACTGATCTGCATGTACCTAAGCTAATCAGGCGGTTTTAGCCTGATTTTGCTAAAAGGAGTGCAAAGGGTTGCTATACAGCATGAACATCTGACAGGCCATTATTGTGAAGTTGTTAGCTTTGTTTTTTCCCAGCTTATTTCATGTTAACTGTCCAAGTAATGATACCATCATGACAGCTCATGAGAGTTTACCTGGAATTGAATTATGTCAGCTTAATTATAACCCCCCTTAAGAGCCCCTCTGAGAACAATGAGAAAGTCTTGTTAGGGGATTGATGTGAAATGGCTAGTCCAATTTAAGTGAAAGTTTAATTCATGTCAACAATTCTTCCTTTTATGTCTCTGTATCTTAGAACAGATTGTTATTCTCTGTAATTAACTGACAAAAGTAAGCACAACCAACCCCAACAAATGAAAAGTATCCACAGAGATGAAAGTTTAGTCTCTATGTAAACCAACCATGTCCCTCCAAATTATTCTTCCTTCCTGATTGCAAGTTGCATTTTTAGTCTGTTAAATGTATCTGTAAGAAAGAAAACCTTGCAAGTGCCTTGTTCTCTTGTTTCCTTACCATGGCTGATGGAGAGTGGCATTTGCCAGCAACATGATGATAACAGAACCAGACCTATGGCAATCTGATCCTTTGGAGAGAACTCTGACTTCAGTGTTGAATTTCCTCTGTTCTTGTAGGCTGAGTATTAGCACTGAACAGACTTACCTCCTAGTCTGCATTGCATTCTGTATTCAATATTTTTAAAGTACATCTGGGACTGACATAGAATCACAGAACCACAAAATCATGAAGGTTTGAAAAGACAACTAAGTTTATCTAGTCCAACCACCAACTCATAACAGAGTCACTGAATCACAGAATTACCTCAATGCCCACTAGCAATGTCATAGGGCCATAGAATGATTAAGGTTGGAAAAGACCTCTAAGATCATCAAGTTCAACCCCAACCCACCCCCACCATGGCCACTGCCCACGTCCCTCAGTGCCACATTCACATGGTTCTTGAGCACTTCCAGGGATGGTGACTCCACCACATCCCTGGGCAGCCTGTGCCACTGCCTCACCGCTCTTTCCGAGGAGAATTTTTTCTAATATACAACCAGAAATAATACTACATACACGTTATCAGTCTGTTTCTTTAAAGATTCAGCATACTGGAGCACACAGTATATTCTGTGAGAAAGTAAGTAAAAGAAGCTCCTGACCCATGGCATTAACTGACTGGTCTTTTATTTGGATGAAGCTGAGCTGCATGACCTTCCATAACTCGTTTCCCATGCAGTTTACCTTTAAAATTGTTTTGTTCTCCAAAGAAAAAATAAAATATAATAAAATAAAGAACACTAGGGCCTCTTGCAAAAAATTCTGGCCATTTCTTTTTCCATGACGATAAATGTAGGTAATTGGATTCATAATTTAAACAAATAAACACAGAGAAAACTTCATTAGCATGAAAGAGTGCAGTGTTCAGTGAAGGTACCTCTTTATCTTCAATTAATGACTGGCTAATTTGCAATAAATAGGAACAGACGTGGTCCTAATCCAGTGCAGTGCCATCTACTGTGATGCTGGTAGGTAGTTGGTAGGCATTTGAGTTTCTTTGTTAAAAATGAGACAAGTCCAGAGCTAAATTGCCTGCATGCTGTGTAAAGCTCTCCTAGCTCAAAACGGAAAGGTCTGTGAGAGTCAAGGTATTTTAACCTCATGAATGCCTCTTAGCATTTCAAACCTACTGCTGCCAGATGAACTTCACTAGACATTTATTTTGTTTCTAGTTCTCTGTTTTTTGTGAACCGGTTAGCAGTCTCAGAACATTATTAGGAGTTAACCTATAAAGAAAATCGGAGTGAAGAATTTTCATGCTGTTTTGCCACCTCATTAAAAGTAGTCAGTGTATGAAAGAAATGGATGATACATAAGAAGCTGTGGATGCTTTCACAAAAATAGTCCTATGTGCTTTTGTAATGTGCACTTTTGAGTTATGGTCTGTGATCCTACTGCCGAGTTGTACTGTGAAGTTTGTGTTGCTTGTTCACATCACAATACATAAAAACTCTCGAGATACAAAAAGCAGGAACTACAATATAAATGTGCTTGGGAGATCTGGTACAAAACCTATGATTTTATCAAGTATTCACTGTTAAGATAACTATTAAAAATAAATGAATATCACCGCAAGTTTGGTAATAATGTGCCAAACCATGCTGAAGGCTTCAGCAGGATATCTGTGGTATAAATGCTTTGTCCTAAAGTAACTGGCAGCAGATGAAAATAAGTGTATATTTTAAGAAACACTAGAGAGGTGGGGAAGATAGGGAGAAAAGAATTAATTGTTCATTTTAATTGAGAGTTCAGATTTCACGGTGCAGAGAAAATGTCTGCATGGAAAAGGGATTCAAGTTTCTGACCATCATTTTTCTGAAAGCACTGCAGCTGCTAGGATGCTTATAGATGTATTTTGTAGACAGTCATAGCTGACAGCGTCTTCTGCTGCTTTTTAAAGATGACATGAGTACCACTAGCCATCTCCTGCAATACAAACCTGGGTCACTGAAGACAAACAAGTGTTCTAACACTAATTTCAGCATTTTTCACTGTATCTGCAGTCTCTGGGTGGACTGAGCATTTTTTAGTTTCAGTAACTAGTTAATTAGCCCATGGCTTGCGGCAGTATAGGCCTTCGTAAATCTTTTCTAAAAGATACAGACTAAGGAGAGCCACAGTGGAAAACATGTCTGTACCATCAGATTTAATGACTATCTACAACCTTAGCATTACTTTGATGCGCCTCCACCTCATGGCAACAACTCCTTCCTGCAGAGGTCAACCACCTAAGCTGCCAGGAGGGAGCCAGGGCTGTTCAGCTGCTGTTTTGCCATGAGTGAACACATCAGTATTTGGCTGTTGGGGAAGTGTTATTGTGCCATTACCTATCCTGGACTTCATTGTCTTAAATCTATAAAACAGCTGCTTCTTACTGTTTCAGTTAAAACTGTGACCAGAAAAAAATCTCGTGGAAAGCTGAAGAGAACATAGGCAAAATCATCCAAATTGGTCATATAATCTATGAAATCAATTCATTTTATGAGTATCTCAAATCCCACTGCATCCCACTGACATAATTTCCCTTCACTCTTCAAGGCCTGTTCTTTTATGCATGATTTTTAAACATATATATATTATTAGTAGAGGATAACAATCCATTGAGATCAAACGTCCCAATTTTATTTGATCGTGGCTCTCGTTTTCATGTTTTTCTAATTGGTGCAAAATGGATTATGAAATGCAAGTTCTGATCAATGTACATGACTGAAGTAGATCAGGATTAAAAATACAGTAGTTCATGTATCCATATTCAGTATATGTCTTTAAATGTATATTTAAAGACGAAAACGCAATTTATTTCTGTCAAGAGTCATTCTAGAGTGATAAAGCACACTGAAACTAACACAACGGTAGCATTTCTGTATATTATGCAGAAGTGACATATTGATGATATATTTAGCTAAATATAGCACGAATAGAACTGACTTAAGAGTCTGATCATGTTTATGGACTTCAGATAGACTCATTGCAGTGTACTAATCTGTTACTTACAGTAAGGTTTATTTTGCTTAATTTCACAGCTCTTGTAACAAGCCTACCCCTCTTAAAGTTCATGAGAAAATTTCATCCTTAAAAAAAAATAGCTTTGAATTCTCTAGCCCAAGGGGAATACATTAAAATAGAATTTTCAGTAGGATTTCTTATTTTAAAAGAAATTGAGTTTTCACAATAAATAGAAAAGAAGAAGTACTTCCAGGCACTTTGGTAGAATCTCTGCTTTCTCAGAAAGCAAAGGAGATAAGCTTCTATGTGTTGACCTGTTGACATGTGTTGAACTCCTTCAGTCTTAAGATCTTAAGCTAAAAATACACAATTAGCTCCACGTCTTTCCATGAGTTCTTTTATAGAACATTTTCTTAGGAGAAGCTACTTTTATTTCCACATTTGAAGTCAGTGTTCTTTCATAGCATAGCCTCTGCTGAGATACCTGACAGATAATATACATAAATGCTAATTTGGGGTTGTCTTTTAAGTCAAATATAAACTTACTAGACTCCAATTTTTGTTTGTTTGTTTGTTTGCTTTTAAAACAACAACAGAGAGTATGGTTGTTGATATTGTTCTGAAATTATATCTACAGACTTGAATGATTTTTTTAAAGCCACCTGAAGCTTCTCTATGCATTCAATCCGGTATTTTGCAGCAGTGTATAAGCTGTTCTGTAATCAGTCACATTCACTTCTCGTAATTCCTCTCTGCAAGAATGGTTCCAATTTGTCATTGCAAAAAAAGGCTGAACACTCCTTGCTGGCTCCACTCCCTGACCAAAGTGATGGCAGTGAGCCATCTTACCTTTAACTGACCTGGAAAAAAACCCCAGTGCAATCTGAATCCTTTCTATAGAATCACACTTATACCACCCCACTGAACAGTCTGATTGCCATGCTCTCCCAGTTTATAGCTGGAAAGTGAAATTATCTGCACTTTTAGTCTCACCTGTTTACCAACACAATCCTGTGCCTAGACATGATATGTACTAGACTGTAAGATTACATAAATCACCTCACCCAGGATGGTATACCTGATATTCATGTGTAAGTACCAATTTGGCCTGGAAACAGCAGAGTGCACAGCCTCACATACTCCATGATTTATGTACAGAGTTAAGAGAAGTATGCTTATAGTAGGTAACAAGGAATAAATCAGGAAAGATAACAAGAAAATTGTGATCACAAGACTGTAACTGAGACATGGAGAAGAACTCCTTAGAAATTACCTGTTTTAAGTGTAAAACAACTTAAAACAAGTTAAAACAAAGATAATTCCTGAGCCAGTGAAAGCACAGATTAGAAATTAAAAACTAATCCCAATAACCTAAACCTGGCTGAAAAACTGAGACTACCTGCATTTTTATCCTCAAGTGTATAAGCATTAGTTTTCTAGTAGTTTAAGTGACATCAAGACTTATTATAACAAAAGTTATGTATTAGTCATTTAGCTTTTGTAAGATATCTGTCTATTGTGGACACTTTTTCTGGAAGTTTCTGGAGAGAAGCATGTCTTCCACATAATTTTCATCCATAATGTTGACTGTGAAACACGCAAGGATGATGAGTAACTGTTTTACTCTTTTCACTCCACCAGGACTCTTTCACTCTTCCTTTTCATCTCTCTGCTAGTTGTTTGTCTTTTTACTTGTTCTGGGGTAGCTGATACGAGTTAAATGGAGTTAGGTTCC